>CM019823.1:175577824-176146369 GCA_009763385.1 Coix lacryma-jobi var. lacryma-jobi
TTTGCAGAGCTCAATTTTCGCTGCTGGGATGGCGCCAAAAAACCCCAAGCGCGCCTCTCCACGTCGGCTTTCGACGACGACGTCTCGGTGGCTGACCTTCCGACATTCGCGAAACCCGGTTCGCGAAAGGCCCTGGCGGACACGGATCGGCCGGCGAAGAGGCCGAAAGCACCGCGCATCGAGTCTGCCGCTCGGAGCTCCGCCGAGCCTGCTGCTCGTGTCTCCGCCGCAGGGGCTGCCCCACGCGAAGGGAAGGCTAGATCCGCGGGATTGCTGGCTCCCGCTGCTGCGGATAAAGGTAAGTTACACCTTGCGCCGAGACACATTCGTCTATCGCAGGAGATGGTGGAAGGACAGCTTCTTGGCTACGGGCGATTGATTGTCGATGGGGTGCCTTCGGACTACAAGAACCCTTGTTTTTACACCGGCTTGAGTTCGTCGGGCGAGACCGACGAGGCGAGAGAAGAATCTTATCGGATTGCACGTTCTTTGGGTGCAGCCTCCGACGCTCAGCTTGCCTGTCGGATCGACTTTCGTCGGGCAGGGATCCTCCCCGGCGGAAGTGATGACGCCAGCAAGCTCGTGGAATTTTCGCATAGGGCTTTCGTCGCGCCAGAGGTCGAAAGGGACCTCCTCAAGGTCGACAGCGTAAAGCTTGACGATGCTCTGTCGTTTCACTTGGCTAGCGTAAGTTACTCGGGTTAGTTTTGTTGCACGTTTGATGTTTGCCTTTCCGCAACGGGGCTATTGGTCTTTTGGAAAGTGCTAACCTTCGTCTTTTGATTTGATGCTATTCGCAGGCTGCCATCCTCGCCCGCAGCCGGCATAATCAAAACGACCTTTACATTCGCAAGATCGAGCGCGAAAAGGAGGACCTCGACAATCTGGCAAAGAAGCTTACAACCGACTTGGAGGTGCAAGCGAAGAAAGCAGAAGATGAGCGCACCTCGCGGAAGGCGAGCCAAAAAGAGGCTGAAAAGTCGAAGCGTGAAGGTGAGGATCTCAGGCGGGAGCTTTCGCAGCTGCGAAATGCTCAGGCCGAGAAAGATGAAGTTCTAAGGACGTCTGCCGAGGAGGCTGTCTCCCGTTTCCGCGAATGCCTTCGTAGCATTGGCGTCGAAACGGAAGGTCCCTCGGAGGGAACTGCTAACGGCCTTATCCGCTGGCTTCGTTCCGAAATGGAGTCACTTGAAAACCACATGGCTCTGGGCCGAGACTACGCCGCCGTCACCGGTATCAAGGCGATCGGCCATAGCCTGGTCGACGCCGGATGCTCCCACATCGTTGACCTCCCGGTCAAAGAGGTGGATTATTATTGGCAAACTCCGAAGGCGGCGAAAGCTCTGGGCAAAAGATTTTTTGAAGAATTCTGGCTTGCGGGTGGGAACGACATGTCGCTGATGCAGTCCGCCGTGGGTCGCGGAAAGGTGTTTTCTTCCTTCTGCAAGAGCTATCGCTTGACTTCCCTGCTGGCTATCGTTTTTTTTTATGCGGTGCCTTGTGACTTGAGTGGTGAATTTTCTGGGCTATCACTTTTTTGTGCAGACTCCTGAGGAGAAAACGCGCATCCGGCAGTTGTTTTCAGAGTATATCTCCGCAAAGCAGGCGCGCGAAAACGAGCCGGAAGACGAGGCGAGTCCGCCCGAGCCGAATGACGGGGCACCCGAAAGCTCGGCCGCTGCTGCTGCCCGCGACGCAAACGCCCCCCAAGACGCAGCGGTAGACGAGTGACCTTCTTAGGGCCCGCTTTTAATGTGTTGGCAACTTGTTGTTTTGGACCTCGTGTAATGCTCTGGAACTTAAATTCGGATGTTGTATCTTGAACAGGGCGCGGATGCGGGAACGCCGGACGTTCTCGACATCTGCCCGTTAATGATTAGATCTGGCGGTATCTGTGTTGGTGGTGATTTGTGGAGGAGCTATCGCTCTAGATTTCCGATGGCGTCGCTTTCGGCTTACATGAGAAAACGTGCTAAAAAACTTAGACGCACGGAAGAAAGATTACGAGCTTTTTATGAAAGCTTCGACCCGCGCGAACTTGAGTCGAGGCGAATGAGGCGTGAAGCTTCGCGCGCGCCACCAGGCTTCGAGGGTGCCACATTCGTTAAGTTGGAGCCCGAAGATGCCGTGCCTTCGCCAGACGAAAGGCGCTATAGCATTTTCCTTGGCCGCGAAAATAGTTCGCGGCCCTGAACTGCAATGTACAACCTTTATCTTAAACCCGGTGTAATGAGAAGTGTCGCAGTGTGTTCTACCTTTCGGTGTTAATCGTTATTTGCGAATGCACGATTTTTTATTATTTCGCTTGACGGTTGAAGCTAATCGGCCGAATGATTTAGTTGTTGCCGGTTTACTAGTTTGCGCGATAGTGCTTTTTGGTGCGGGCCTCTCGGCTGGTATTCGCGCGAGGGAGCTTTCGTTGCGAGTCCCTCGGCCGATAGCAATGACGCGCCCGCCCCCACTTACTTAGGTGAGGAGCGGTAGCATTCGCGCGAGGTAGGTTTCGGTGCGAGCCCCTCGGCCGATAGCAAAGAAGCGCCCGCCCCCACTTACTTAGGCGAGGGGCGGTAGCATTCGTGCGAGGGAGCTTTCGGTGCGAGCCCCTCGGCCGATAGCAAAGAAGCGCCCCTCCCCCACTTACTTAGGCGAGGGGCGGTAGCATTCGCGCAAGGGAGCTTTCGGTGCGAGCCCCTCGGCCGATAGCAAAAACGCGCCCGCCCCCACACACTTAGGCGAGGGGCGTTAGCATTCGCGTCGATGGAGCTTTCGGTGCGAGCCCCTCGGCCGATAGCAAAGACGCGCCCGCCCCCGCACACTTAGGCGAGGGGCGTTAGCATTCGCGCGAGGGAGCTTCGGTGCAGAGCCCCTCGCCCGATAGCAAAGACGCGCCCGCCCCCGCACACTTAGGCGAGGGGCGTTAGCATAGGCGAGGGGCGGTAGCATTCGTGCGAGGGAGCTTTCGGTGCGAGCCCCTCGGCCGATAGCAAAGAAGCGCCCGCCCCCACTTACTTAGGCGAGGGGCGGTAGCATTCGCGCGAGGGAGCTTTCGGTGCGAGCCCCTCGGCCGATAGCAAAGACGCGCCCGCCCCCGCACACTTAGGCGAGGGGCGTTAGCATTCGCGCGAGGGAGCTTTCGGTGCGAGCCCCTCGGCCGATAGCAAAGACGCGCCCGCCCCACACACTTAGGCGAGGGGCGTTAGCATTCGCGCGAGGGAGCTTTCGGTGCGAGCCCCTCGGCCGATAGCAAAGAAGCGCTCGCCCCCACTTACTTAGGCGAGGGGCGGTAGCCTTCGCGCGAGGGAGCTTTCGGTGCGAGCCCCTCGGCCGATAGCAAAAACGCGCCCGCCCCCACACACTTAGGCGAGGGGCGTTAGCATTCGCGCGAGGGAGCTTTCGGTGCAAGCCCCTCGGCCGATAGCAAAGACGCACCCGCCCCCGCACACTTAGGCGAGGGGCGTTAGCATTCGCGCGAGGGAGCTTTCGGTGCGAGCCCCTCGGCCGATAGCAAAGACGCGCCCGCCCCCGCACACTTAGGCGAGGGGCGTTAGCATTCGCGCGAGGGAGCTTTCGGTGCGAGCCCCTCGGCCGATAGCAAAGAAGCGCCCGCCCCCACTTACTTAGGCGAGGGGCGGTAGCATTCGCGCGAGGGAGCTTTCGGTGCGAGCCCCTCGGCCGATAGCAAAGAAGCGCCCGCCCCCACTTACTTAGGCGAGGGGCGGTAGCATTCGCGCGAGGGAGCTTTCGGTGCGAGCCCCTCGGCCGATAGCAAAAACGCGCCCGCCCCCACACACTTAGGCGAGGGGCGTTAGCATTCGCGCGAGGGAGCTTTCGGTGCGAGCCCCTCGGCCGATAGCAAAGACGCGCCCGCCCCCGCACACTTAGGCGAGGGGCGTTAGCATTCGCGCGAGGGAGCTTTCGGTGCGAGCCCCTCGGCCGATAGCAAAGACGCGCCCGCCCCCACACACTTAGGCGAGGGGCGTTAGCATTCGCGCGAGGGAGCTTTCGGTGCGAGCCCCTCGGCTGATAGCAAAGACGCGCCCGCCCCCACACACTTAGGCGAGGGGCGTTAGCATTCGCGCGAGGGAGCTTTCGGTGCGAGCCCCTCGGCCGATAGCAAAGACGCGCCCGCCCCCACACACTTAGGCGAGGGGTGTTAGCATTCGCGCGAAGGCGCTTGATAATTCGGTTAACAAAAATGTCTTTATGAACGCAACATGGGGGGCATACAATCGACTATGATTATGATATTGTTCGTATTGCTGTCCAGCCGCATGCACGGCTTGGTTCATCTCCTATCTTTGGTTTGAGATGGGAAAGCCACTCGACAGTACTACCGCCTACAGTTACCAGATTGGTGACGATAGGTGGACGCGATGCCGATGACACGATCATAAAAGCGAAAGCGTAGCTCCTGATGCTTCCTACTCGCATTTTCGATAATGAGCTGACTACCTGGAACTAACATTTTGAAGAGCCTCAGTAGTTTAGGATGGATGGGAGGCTTGCACTTTGTTGCCTATTTATACTGCCTTGCCCATGGTACAGGACGACCGCATTTACTCACCTGGCTGTATTTGTGATCACTTGGTAGGTGAAAGGTTAATACAACATTTACGTTTTAGCGGCTGTAAATGCTTGCCAGCTGCCGTTTGTTTTGCCCTACTAGGGCTGATGGGCTTGGCCTCCGCTACTATTCTCCCCTTTCGGTGATGGGGGGCTGGTTTTGCATAGCCCGCAAGCTTTCGTTCAGCCCTCGTTTTGTCGGAGGGTCGGTTTGTTCATGGCCCGCAGGCCTTCGTTCCGCCCTCGCATTTTGTCGGAGGGTCGGTTTTTTCATAGCCCGCAGGCTTTCGTTCCGCCCTCGCATTTTGTCGGAGGGTCGGTTTTTTTCATAGCCCGCAGGCTTTCGTTCCGCCCTCGCATTTTGTCGGAGGGTTGGTTTTTTCATAGCCCGCAGGCTTTCGTTCCGCCCTCGCATTTTGTCGGAGGGTCGGTTTTTTTCATAGCCCGCAGGCTTTCGTTCCGCCCTCGCATTTTGTCGGAGGGTCGGTTTTTTCATAGCCCGCAGGCTTTCGTTCCGCCCTCGCATTTTGTCGGAGGGTCGGTTTTTTCATAGCCCGCAGGCTTTCGTTCCGCCCTCGCATTTTGTCGGAGGGTCGGTTTTTTCATAGCCCGCAGGCTTTCGTTCCGCCCTCGCATTTTGTCGGAGGGTCGGTTTTTTTCATAGCCCGCAGGCTTTCGTTCCGCCCTCGCATTTTGTCGAAGGGTCGGTTTTTTCATAGCCCGCAGGCTTTCGTTCCGCCCTCGCATTTTGTCGGAGGGTCGGTTTTCACATAGCCCGCAGGCTTTCGAGATTGTCGTTGGATGGAAGGGGTCTCTTTTGCCCTACCTCCTCGACATTCTCTTTTTATCACATTTTGTTGACGAATGTCTCAACCTTATGCTTGGTTGATTTCGTCTTCTACCGAGTCGCGTGACTTTTTTCGGGAATTACGGCTACTTTAGTAATGTAGCGGTTACATTCGGCTGCCTCGTTAAAAAACCTCGCACCCCGATGAGGGGCTTCCCCGGCGAGGAAAAAGAGCGCGGCCGACCTTTGATTACAAAAATGGTGAAAGAGAAAGAGAAATTACACCAAAGTTGAAAAAGAGATAAATCACGGGTAGAAACGGCGCAGATTGCTCGCGTTCCATGTGTGGGCTGATTCTTCGCCCTTGTCATTCATCAACCGGAATACACCTGGCACTGCCATGCTTGCCACGACGAAAGGGCCTTGCCACTGCGATTGCAGCTTGCCTTGCTTGTCTGGCTGCCGAATGGTGACCAAGTCTCCAGGCTTGATGTCCTTTCGGACTATCGTCTTGTCCCTGTGATGCTTCGTTTCGACGTGGTACTTCTCGAGGTTTTCTGCAGCCTGCGATCTTATTTCTTCGATAGTATCGAGCTCGAGTTGTCTTTTCTCTTCGGTGTTTAGAGCCATTTCAGTTCGAAAGGAACCCAGCTTTACCTCTTCCGGGGTGACTGCTTCCTCACCGTAAAGCAATCGGAATGGAGTGAAGCCGGTAGCTCTGGATCGTGAAATATTGTGTCCCCATACAGCTGTTGTTAGGGTGTTGGCCCACTTACCTTTCGGCGAATCATACAAGGTTTTTGATATTGCCGAAAAGATTAAACCATTCGCTCTCTCGACGGCCCCGTTTGCTTGCGGGTAGTTTACTGAGGCGAAATTAAGCTAGATGCTGAGCTCATCGCAGAAGCTCCTGAATTCGACACAGTCAAACTGCTTCCCGTTGTCGCAGGTGATAGAGGAAGGAACGCCGAAACGGCAAACTATCCTCTGCCAGACGAACTTGGTTAAAGAGGTGGAAGTTATGCTTGCGAGGGCCTTTGCTTCCACCCACTTGGTGAAATACTCGAGGGCGACCGCTGCGAAACGCAGGTTCCCCAGAGCTGCTGGTAGCGGACCTACTATGTCGATGCCCCATCTCTGCAAGGGCCAAGTTGGCACTATCGGCGTGGTTTCATTTGCTGGGGCTTTCTGGTTTTTGGCGAACATCTGGCAACCTTTGCAACATTTGACCAGCTCTCTGGCGTCTGACGCGGCGGACGGCCAGTAGAAACCTTGCCTCATTGCTCTGTGTGCTATTTCGTGGGGCCCCCTGTGCGCTCCGCACATTCCGGCGTGCATTTCTTCGAGTAGCTGAATGCCTTCACGCTTGCTTATGCATTTCAGAAGAGGGGTTGTTATCCCATTTTTGAACAATTGCTCTCCGATGATCGAGTAACCTTTCGCTCTACTAGCCATCCTTTCGACATCCTTCCTGGACTCCGGCTCGTAAGTCCCGGCTAGATAAGCAAATATCTGCGACCTCCAGTCGTCACTGACGATAGCGTGTGCCGAACTTGGATGATCTTCCTCCTCTTTCACTGCCTTGGCTGAAAGGACTTGATAAAACACGTCTGGTGGAAGTGGTAAATTTTGTGCTGCGGCTTTGGCCAGTTCGTCTGCCTCTGCGTTTTCGGCCCTTGGAATGTGACGCAGGGTGAAACCAGTGAAATACTTCTCTATTCTTCTGATTGCTGTCAGATACTTGGCTAACTCTGGCTCTCTTGCTGTGAAATCCTTTTCGGCGTGACCAACAACGACTTGGGAATCTGACTTGACTATGCACCTTCTCGCTCCGATTGCTCGGAGCTTTCGTAAACCTAGAAGCATGGCCTCGTATTCGGCAGTGTTGTTGGTTGTGAGGAACTGCAGCCTTGCGGCAAATCTGACCTTCGGTCCTCTTGGTGGTGTAAGGATCGCTGAGATTCCGGCTCCAGTCATTCCCCATGCGCCGTCACAATTTACTGTCCACACAGGCTCTTCGAATTCAAGCGTTGTGTCGAAAGCGGCGGGAGTCCAGTCTGCTATGAAATCCGCTAATGCCTGCGACTTGATTGCGGATCGGTGCTGGAAGTCGATCACGTATTCGTTGAGCTCCGCCGCCCACTTGCCGATTCGGCCGATAGCTTCATTGTTGCGGAACAGGGCTTCCAATGGTTGAGCCGAAAGTACTATGATGTGATGGGACTGAAAGTAGTGCTTCAGTTTTCTAGAGGCCATTACTACTGTGTAAGCTATCTTCTCCAGCTCTGAGTAGTTCAGTTTTGCACCCGAGAGGGCCTCGGAGACGAAATAGATTGGGAACTGCGTCATCCTGTTTTCATGCTCCTTCTCTTCCACCAGTACTGCGCTTACGGTGGTGTGCGATGCTGCGAGATACAGCAAGAGTGTCGCTTCCGGCGACGGTTTGAATAGCGTGGTCAGTTTTGTTAAATACTCTTTTAGTTGCTGAAAGGCCTGCCGCTGCTCTTCCCCCAATCGAAAGGGTCGGAGCTACGCAGAGTTCGGAAGAAAGGCAGCCCTTTTTCAGCGGACCTTGCGATAAATCTGTTCAAAGAAGTCAGCCTTCCTGTCAATTTTTGCACTTGCTTTCGGCTTGAGGGGCGGTTGCATGTTGATGATTGCCGCTATCTTGTCGGGATTAGCTTCAATTCCTCTTGCCGATACCAGGCAACCGAGGAGCTTGCCTTTCTTGATGCCGAAAATGCACTTGTCAGGGTTTAGCTTTAAACCGCTCTTCCGGAGATTGCCGAAAGTCTCGAGCAAATCTGCCTGATGATCTTCCTGTCTATCGGTCTTGACCACTATATCGTCAACGTAAGCCAACAAGTTTTTCTTTTGCTTCTGGCTTTCAAACACTTTGTCAGTCATTCGCGAGAAAGTAGGGCCTGCATTCCGCAGCCCTTCCGGCATTCGCCGGTAGCAGTATGTGCCTGTAAGGGTGATGAAACTGGTTTTCTCCTCATCGTCGGGATGAAGCCAAATCTGGTGATAGCCTGAAAAACAATCTAGCAAGCTCATTATTCCACAACCAGATGCAATGTCGACAAGCTTGTCGATACGAGGCAAAGGATACGGATCCTTCGGGCAGCATTTGTTGAGGTCGGTGAAATCGACGCACATTCGCCATTTTCCATTTTTCTTTTTCACCAAGACGACATTGGCCAGCCATTCGGGGTACTGGACTGGCCGAATTACTCCAGCGTCGAGTAATCTTTGTACTTCGGCTTTCGCCGCGTCTGCCCTTTCGTTTGACATCTTTCTCAGTTTTTGCTTTCTGGGTTTAGCGCCGCTTGCAATGTTCAAACTGTGCTGGGCGAGATCCCTGCTAACGCCTTGCAAGTCGCTTGCGGACCAAGCGAAAATGTCATCGTTGTTCGCGAGGAAGGATGCCAAAGCGTTCCTTTCTTCCTCCGGCATGCTTGACCCAATGTGCACGGCTCTTTCGGGCCTGGAGGCCGCGAGCGGAACTCTTGTCGTTTCTTCGGCTGCCCCAACTTTGCATTCCGACGGGCTGACGATAGCGTGCTCTTCGGTGGTTGCTTGCGATTCGTTTTTATTCGCCACCTCATTGATAAGGCTGTAGCCTGGGGTTGGTCTTCCTTCAATTCGTCTAGAGGCTTGCTGGTCTCCGTGTACAATGATGATGCCGAAAGGAGATGGCATTTTCATGCATAGGTAGCTTTGCTTAATGACGACGTCAAACCTGTTGGTGAAGCCTTTGC
This sequence comes from Coix lacryma-jobi var. lacryma-jobi, assembly GCA_009763385.1. Lineage (NCBI taxonomy): Eukaryota > Viridiplantae > Streptophyta > Magnoliopsida > Poales > Poaceae > Coix > Coix lacryma-jobi. The sequence goes on from CM019823.1 coordinate 175,586,936, forward strand.
CGAAAATGGCAGTGTATGGATAGTCCATGTTTACTATGTCGAATGTCAGCGTCTCGGTGCGGACTCTTTCTCCTTCGGCGAAAGATACAGGGACTTGCTTTTTGCCGATAGCGTCAATTTTCCTTCCTCCGAACCCATACAGTGAGTTGCCGGCGGGGTCCAGACTGCGCCTGTCGAATCCCATTGCTTCGAAAGCTTTGACGAATAAGATGTCAGCTGAGCTTCCGGTGTCAATCAGAATATTGTGCAAGGTGAAACCGGCCACATTGGCCGTGGCGACGAAAGCGTCACAATGCGGGTAGTCGCGGACTTTGAAATCGGACTCGTCAAAGCATATCGGCGCTAGCGACCAAGCTGGCCTGTTCAGTGGAAGCCTTGGTGATACCGTCTGGACCCTTCGATGATAGTCCTTCCTCGCCCTTTTACTTTCGTGCTCCAAGTTGGATCCGCCCGTGATAGCGAAAATGTGCCCTCTTGACGGAAGGATGTTGTTGATTGCGCTAGTTTCATTTTCCATCTCCTGCACCTGCTGGAAAACCCGGCTGTGCTTGCTGCCCCTGAGGCTGGGTCTGAACCGGAAGCGCTGGCTGCGGCGTTGGCTGACGCTGGTAGTGCATAGGTGACGAAACTGCCACCGACTGTGGTGCGAAGACCGGAAGCTGGTAACTCTGATACGCCGAATTGTACCAATGCAAATTTGGGGGATGCATGTACTGCGGGGGATGCATAGGCGTGCTCGCGTAATTGCTGCATGCTGCCGCCACAGCTGCCGGGTCTTGCGAATTGTGGAAAACATGTTTGGAGCTTTCGGCAGAGGCTGAAGCTTGATCCTTGTCTTTCAGCTCTTTCGCCATCTTGCTGTATTTGCAGTCCCGAGTGGTGTGGCCGAAATTGCCGTCACAAATGACGCAATACGGTAGCCTGGGTCCTCTTCCGCGGCCTCTACCGTCTCGGCCGCCGCGTCCTGTCCTTCCACCACGTCCTCCGCGGAAAGGTTGATCGAACCCTCTTTGGGGCTGAAAGTCAGCCATTTCGGGCCTCTCTGTGCCTGCTGCTGATTGTGCTTGTTCTTCCTGCAGATTGTTGATTGACCGAAAGGGCCTAACAATCTTTTGATTCGGTACGGGCGGTGGTCGACTTGCTTTCGTCGCCTGTCTCTGTATTAGGCGGGCGGCCTTGCGTCGCCGAAAGTCATCGTCCGACCTCGCATACGCATTCATCACATCGAACAACTCCTTAACATCTTTTGGTGGCTCTCTGGACAGATGAGCGGCGCACTGTCCGGTCCCCAGGCCTTCAATGGCTGCTATGATTACCGCGGCTTCCGGCACGTTCGGCGCTTGAGCCTTGAGCTGTATGAAACGTTTGAGGTACTCAGATAGTGGTTCATCATCTTGCTGGGTGCAATTCATGAGGTCCCGCGTGGTCTTGACGTCCGGCCGGAATCCTTGGAAAGTTGCCAGCAATTCGGCCTTCAGCTGTGCCCACGAATAGATGGACAGTGGCTTAAGAGTGGTGTACCAATCGTGAGCCACGTCTTCGACCGCCAAGATGAGAGATTTTGCTAGAGCCTGATTGTCCCCGCCTGCCGAAAAGACAGCTGTCTCATAGCTTGCCAAGAACTTGCGCGGGTTCGCTTTACCGTCGAAAGTCGGAATACGCGGCTTGTAGCTGAGCGGCCACGGATGGGCTTGCAACTCCCTCGAGAGCGGAGATGTTTCGTCGATGGCGTTGCCGAAAGCTGGCGGTTGCTCTCGCCTCGGCATGAATACGTCTTCTTGTGCTATCGGATCGGGGTCTGCCCTGGCCCTTTGTAGCTCCTGAATTTCCTTCTCGAGTTGCCTCTTTTGCGCCTCAGCTCACCGAATGGCGTTGCGAGTCTCGTCTTCTCTTGCTTTCGCCGCCAACTGCTGTTGCAGCTGGTCTCTTTGCAACAACAGCTTTTCGATTTCCCCTTGCTGTTGGGCCAGCGTCTTGATTGCTTGGGCGTGTCTTGTGATTTCGTCATCGTCTTCATCCTCATCATCGAACTCGTCCTCGACGTGCCCATCCGGCGTGTCGTCTCTGCCCAAAGTCCGCTGATCCGGAGGCCGCACGCCCTGGCTCGTCGATGCTCCCGGCGGTGGCTGCGCTTCTATCGACAGAGCGCCGCCGAAAGGTGGCGGCTCTGCGGCTGCGTTTGGTGGAACCTGGCTAGCTGGGACCGAAACCGCGACGGTGCCGAAAGCATCCTTTCTCGCGGCGATAGTCTCCAGATTGTCGACCGCTTTCGGCGCTTTCCTTGGTGGCATGGTAAGCTCGGGCGACAACCACGGTGGGCGCCAATGTTGTTTCGGGGACCGAGATCCCGAAACATCGGGTTGTCGCACGAACGAAAGCCCAAAGCGAAAGCGGAAACCGGTCGGTAAAACGGGAAAATAGTTGAAGTGAACAGTGTTCCTCCCTCCCCCCCTGGGAGGCTGGGAGCTTTTTATATTAATCCAGATCGATTTGAAAGTACAAGAATGCCCTTCCAACCACTCTGTTACAATTACAATGATGCCCTACTCAACTACTCCATGGCTGCACGCCGCCTCTCCCGGCACGAGGGGCACCATCGTAACTTCGCCCTCTGTCGTGCTCAGCGTCCCCCGGCTCCTTTTCCTGACCGGTGGGCCTGCTCCCTTTGACCCAGGCTTCCGTCAACCTGCAAAAATCTATGAGAAGCCAAAGTCATGAATGACGAAAACTCTCGCCGAAACGTCGGGCTCCTTCCGCGCGAATGCTTCCTTTCGCACGAAAGCTCCGCCTTCCCTCGGTCCTTGAGCCGAAACGCGCGCTTCCGTGCGAATGCTTCCTTTCGCACGAAAGCTTCGCCTTCCCTTGGTCAACGAGCCGAAACGCGTGCTTCCGCGCGAATGCTCCCTTTCGCATGAAAGCATCGTCATCTTTCGGTAGATGCGGGTCGGAGGCGCCTGCGGTCTGGGTGCCGCCCCAACACAGCGTTTTTTTTTGTGGAAGCCGCGGACGCGGAGGGAGTGAATGAGGGAGTCAGGGCGAAGAGTGTGCCTTGTTCTGTTTGGCGATCGATTTATTATATACTTTTCTAATATTATTATTAGCGAGGTAAAATTTTCACGTGAGATGAAAACAGGACACCGCAAACATGTTTGTTGCACATACCCAGCTAATCAACAAACTTTCACTAGATAAGAAACTGGCAAACGAACTAGCTAGCCCCCCCCCCCCCCCCCCCCCCCCCCCCCCCCCTTGACTTTTCTCTCTTTTGAAAAACTTTCATTTCTGCAACTTCGTGTTTTTAGAAAGCTTTATTTAAAGCCATACTCACAAGTTTTATATATAACCATCTAGCTAGTTTGCATTTTTGTAAGAATAATAAATCGTTTTTTTCTTATTTTATAAGCTGATTTATAAGTAATTTATCTTAAATATACGCATCATTTAAAATATAATCACTTTGTTCGTGCTCTATTCCAGACTGCACAACATTATGAATTTTGGTCGTAATAGGCTTAGCTATTCCAGAAAATATAACTCTATCATTACCAATCTGTAACAGAAAATCACATTATACCAATATAATTAACAGAGTTGAACCAAAAAACGTTGGTGTTTTACTTGTCTATAACAAACTCTATTAATTCTCCTACCAGCTCCATGCATTCTCCACTTGCCCTTTCTACACGGCCCCGGCGCCCAACAGAACACATCCAAAACCGGCCAGATTGGCGCAACACAGGCTTTGTATTGTTCGGCTCCGCGTCTGAAGAACCACAGAGGCCTCCACACTCATGCCCACCTTTTTGTCTTTGTTTTTAGCGCTAATAAATTAATGTTCTCAGCTAGGCTTACCCTCAGATCATAGTAGTACTTGGCTAATCTACCGTGGAATGCGTTTACCTGATACCACTCATTCCAAAGCTACTAGTGATGTGCAGATGCCACGCACATGACATGACAGAGTAGCTAGCTTCCCTGCTTGAGTGTGTAGTGTTGCGCTGAAACATGCATGCGGAAGAGAAAAAGGGAGGGAAAGGAGCAACCTTGTTGCACCAGCAAGAGCACCTTGATGCTAGTCATATATGGGAGTGAACATCTCATTTTATTAGTTTTTATGGTTCACTTATTTTGACATCAATTTGAGTCAAACTTGACAAGTGTCGCACATAAATGCATATTAGCTCTTATATGTACACTAGTCAAAGCAAGGCTTGTTTCTTATTTTGGACAATCCTGTCCAAGCATCTTGTCGTTAACTCAAGTATTAAGGCCATGTTCGTGTTCGTATATGTTCACTCAAGGCAAACCCGAGTAACCATTTTACATCTGTTTATGACAACTGTAATGAAGAAGTTAATACTTTTCACTCGCACTTCCAAAACAAAATTTCCCCCTGCGGTCTTGGCTACTCCCCTCAGTCCTGCACACTCTCGTCGTGTCAAGCAAGAGCCCAACACAATCTCCCGCATTCCTGAAGAAAAAAAAAATGACCCAAAAAGTCCCTCCTGTAGAAGGATTGGATGGACCCACCCAAACACACTACACAATCCTACCAAAACCTGATCGCTTCATATGTCCAAGTTCAGATATTCATAGATGCTTGCACAGTTGCACTCTATTGATGGAATGGCATGAGACGACATCATGACATCCTCACATCACTATGGAAAAAGAAGGCAAATCCACCGTGCATTCCACAGACGGGCACTGAAAACGCGTCTGTAGTAAGTTATCGGAGACACGCTTTAACCAACCAGCGTCTATAGTAAGCCGATGGAAGGATCGGCAGTGTGACTGATGTTAACATGCGCTTTAACCAACATGCATATATGTTGCATCCTTTACAGATCGAATTCTTTTGAGGAATATAATGAATAACATTTGCTTATGTTCAAGATTGAGGCTGTCTTGGTATCGCGCACGGAAGCCTTGTGGTGGTAGGATTATTCTGGTTTTTGCTTGTCACACCAGACTCCACAATGTGAGAACAATGTCCACCAAGACTTGGTGGCGAAGGAGAAGGCAGATGCAATAAGGAATGTGACCAAACATGCCTGATGCCACTCATTCCGATTTCCAAACGAAAGGTATAGAAAATATAATTGTGGATGCATGGTCTTTGTGAGTGCTCAGCTCGGTAGTTGAAGAAAATAGGTTAAAGAAGTGGTAAATGGAGCATGCACCGGATGGGAGAGGGAGTATGAAGTGAGGCACGGGTGATCGAAGAGTTGTTATATAATATATAGTGCATCACAGAGGTGAAATTCAGAAATGTGATGTTATTGCCAGGAGTAGTACACAGTACCTAGGTTGGTTTTGGTTGCTTGTTCATCTAATTACATCAGTCAGGTCGTGCCTCTGCTAGCAACCATAACCGGGATCGATCGAGAACGGATCAGTGGGGAGGGCGTTGCGGCAGCACAACCACACTGTGGGAATGGAGACCTGGCGGGGCGACATCATTTCAGCTGCAGGACCTACTACCTCGGCCATGACATTTTGCTGATGCCGCTCAATCCCAAACATGCATATTCCATCCATCTAGCGAAACTGTGTTCAATAGTTTGTGGTGTGATAAATGGAATAGCAGGTAACTAATAAACTAGGGAGGATAAAACTGAGCATATATTGAGCTGAGGGCAGGCAAGTGTGAACTATATATGCATGGGATGCGATGTCCATGTCATTAACACTATAGTAGAACAGATCATTTTAGTTTAATGCATAGTTACTGAGATGAAAGGCCGGCCAGCACTACTGCAGTTACACTTGCATCGTCAGAGTTAGAATTATATCTTAAACCTCACGGGCAGAACTTGTGTCAGGTTGTCAAGTAATCTATCTACCCTACTAATGCACCATCATAGATCTATTCTAAGTCTACTCAGAAAGCGTCCCCCGCTGAGATGGACTTACTAAATCCACACACGAAACTGTACCCAGAAAACCAACTCCATAAAAATTGACGATCCAGATTTAATTCATAACCTTCTCTCTCATTACTCACTCACATCTGACGGACGAGATTGGATGTATGGTATATCCTCACTCAACACCATCTCCACTAGAAACAACGCGAAGGAAAAAATTGCGGAAGGATTCACATTTTCTTTAGGCAAAATTTGCCAGAGGACACTACTAAAATGTGGTCTTTGCTGTAGACCATTAAAAAAACTGACTTGGCTAAAAGACACCAAAAATCATAGCTAATAAGCCACAAGACACTAAACTCATTATTATATTCACTTTTAGTAGACAGCCACCCGAAATGACGAATATACATACCCTTATCCTTTTGTGGCTTCTGAACGGGATTGGGAGTTCGTGAATCGTGATATGTGTCGTGTACAGCCGACTCATCGCGTGGAAAAATAGCTGGAGGTAGCGCACCATCTTCCCTGCCAGCGGCGTACAGAGACTGCTGCGGCGGCGCCCGCTTGATGCACGCCAACGGCAGTGTCTGCTTCTTGACCGACGGCGGCAACGCGCGCTTCCTGTAGGCTGTAGCAGCAAGCGGAGCAGCAGCGGTGCCAGCGTTAGGTTCCGGATCGAGGTGGCCTTGGTAATGGAGTCTCAAGGATTGGTAGACATGTTCTTGTCAGTATTTCATTGCTAAACATGCTTTTTGTAACTGTTTTTTCTATGACCTGGATGATGAATAGAATTTCCTTTTTTCTATTTGAATGGGAAGGATATTTTTGTCCAGATTTATGTATTTTTGAAGGAATATGAGTTATAGTGTCTTTCAGCAAATCCATATAGTTTTATAATGGTTTCTGGCAAAGACATCTTTTTTTAGTGGCTTCTCGCAAAACCCACGATTTTATAGTGTCCACAAGCAAATTTTGTCTTTTCTTTACCGTGCCCATCCGTCTTTTTTCGTCTTTCGCCAGGTCTAGCCTCCTAGATCCTCCCTCGCCATCGCCATCGCCATCGCCATCGCTGCCCTACGCCTGTGCCCTGCAGAGGTAGCGGTGGCAGCCACAGCTAGCCCCACACCCACGCTCGGCCGGTGGCCCACGCCAGCCGGAGCAGCGACAGCCAGGCGGCCAGCCGGGGCGGCGCGTCAGCCGTACTGGTGTGCCATAGGGGGAGCACGCAGTGACTCTCCCGAGATCCAAGAACCGTGAGATCTGCTTGCCCCCGTTACCGGCTAGAGCCCAGAGCTCCCTCTCCAGGCGATGAAAGAAAATTTTGAATATCGTGTTTCAAAACTTGACCACAAAATTGTATGCTAATTGCTTTTCAATCCTATAAAAATCAAACGAAGTCAGAAAATAATAAAATTTATCGACACGTGATGATATCATACACGGAGGCTGTGATAAAAAAAAATAAGAAGGATTCACATAAGTTGTGACCCGCTTCGCAGAAAAAGAGCTAAAAGAATAGATACTTCTATACCTTTCCGGGAAGCAGAGCAGAGGGAACCGAGCCCTCGCCTCGTATATCTCCTAACAAGACATATAGAAATTGAAAGATATCTAGTATGAGTTGACAAGAACTCACGTGACAAATTGTGCGACCATCCTGGGCAAAGCACTTGGCAAAGCAGGGCTTTTATCAAGCAGTGTCATAGTAAAAACACTCGATAAAGTGACCATCCTAGGTTGTCTAGGAATAGGCTTTGCGGGGTGTTATGGCTGGGGCACTCGACACAATCGCCATTTTTGCCGAGTGTCACGACGCAGGCACTCGGCAAAGATGGCGACTTTGCCAAGTGCCTTTTCGTCCTGGCACTCGGCAAACACGGTGACTTTGACGAGTGCCTTTCCGTCCTGGCACTCGGCAAAGACAACATCACCGTTTTCTCGACGTCCAGGTACCTTTTTATGTCGAGTGTTTTTCTCGACATTCGACAAAGGCTTTGATGAGTGCCCTACAGAAAGCACTCGACAAAGATCTGGTTGTCGTCACTGCTTTTGCTGTGTGTGCAATGTTGTGAGCGGCACTTGGCAAACCATTTGCCGAGTGTTTCTCGTGCTTTGCCAAGTGTGTGGGGCACTCGGCAAATCAGCTGAATTCGGTAGTGGCACTATGTAATTTTGATGTGTCTTAATATATTTTTCTCACTTAATACATATAAGGTTAATTACCATCATGGAAAGGTCAGAATTTGTGTACAAGATAACGAGGATCGCACAACCTTTTGTGGAACAAGTGGCAAAGTTTGTTGATAGTGCTCAAAAGAATGCTTTGTTGATAGAACAAGCGTGCCGCTGGCTGATAGATGGCATGATATCAAATCTTACTTAGTTCGATGGGGTTTCTTCCAGGGATACACGGTTTGGAAATTTCATGTCGAAGGAGATAAGTGCTGCCTCTGTAGAAACATCAATATCGATAGATGGTTGGTGCATACAGACCATGAATGTGGTATGACGACAGAGGATCATTTTAGCCATCACGTGCAGAAGCCTCCTGGTGGTAGGATTCTTTGTTTTTGCTTTTCACACCCGACATGCTGGTGTGAGAACAAATCCACCCAGACTCAGTGGATGAAAGAGAAAGTTGGATGCACCAGATGCACCATCCACCAAAGATGCCTGATACCACTCATTTCGATTGAAGGTATAGCAACCAAAAATATTTGCGAATGCATGGTCTTTATCGAATGCTCAGTGTGGTAGAAGAAAGTAGTATGTTAATTAAAGAAGAGGTAAATGCATGGAGCATGCACCCTGTGAGAAGGGGAGTGTGAAGTGGTCGAAGCACTGGTGAAGAGTTCTTACATATAGTGGTCACAAGGAGGTGAAAAGTACTGGCATTGTGCATTTAGTTGTATCTATTTATTTTTTGTCAGATAATGATTTGCAGATTTATTTGTCAGAAAAGAGCCCATTGAATTATTATTCGGAACAATGATACACACATCACCTCATGCATCATTTCGAGGATTTTCTGTTTGGATTTGGTGATTAAGTGGTTGCCACTGTGGCTAACGCAAAATTAGTATAAATGTCAATATACAGGTTTCTTCTGGCCGGCCACATATGTTGTCATTCCCTGTGTGTGCTAATAAGGCCACACGTTCGTATGTTCACTTCAGGCCAAACCCGAGTGACGTACCATTTTACATCTGTTTATGATAATTGTAATCAAGTAAGTTAATTTTAAATGCATCTAAATGCTATTTAACAACTTATTATTGGAATGTGCTTTCCAAATTCAGCCGTGTGCATTGTTGATCTATTTATTTTGAAAGGGAATTTGTAGTTACATTTTCTAATGAAACCGACAATTCGTTGAACACATATGGAATTCCATCCCATCTGCTTATAACTATGTGAAATCAAAACTAATCATTTCAACTTTTTTTTTCACTTGCACTACCTCAAAACGATTTCTCTAGTAATGTCTAAGCTACACTCCTGTCATCCCACACCCTCCAGGAGGCAGGAGCCCAACACAGCTTACTCCCCGCATTCCCCTACACTCCCGTAATCCCACACCCTCAGGAGGCAGGAGCCCAACACAGCTTACTCCCCGCATTTCAAATGGGGAAACGATTGTTGCCCCATTGGCACGCAGGAGCGGATCTTCTCCCTCAATTCCAGTTCCAATCATCCTCTGTCGGGGGAAAAATTCCCTGGGTATTAGTGTCGGCAATTGCGCCCTTGCGGCACTTATATTTTCCATCTGTCGCACCACCGTCCAGATGTGCATCAAAATGCTGCCTGATGAAGGCAAGTCTTGACAACACTGTGCAGCCGATGAAGGAAACTGCGGGAGGCACAAAAGGCGCATGCCTACTAGACTTGCCTGATGCCGCCCATTCCGAGTGCAGCAAATGCATGCGATGCGGCGGATGGATGCATTATATTCCCAGTGTGGACAGTGGTGAACAAATTAATAAGGGGCTCATAAACAAACACTAGTAGTAACGAGCAAGGTGAAATGAGCATATGCACCCAACAATCGCGACAGAGCTGGCACGGATCGGAGTGTGTAATAGAGACTGAGGCACTGGTCTATTGTAGTTATATATATAAATCCATAATATATATAGGCTGGCTGATTGGACGGTGTGAAAAATGCTGCTCTCTGCTTTGCCATCTGCTCCTATTTATTGTACATAATAATGTTGTTGTAAAGAAAAAGACGGGAATGAACTTGCAGCTGCAAATTGCAAATCTCACAGAGATGGCGTCTTCCTCCGCGCGACGGGTCTGCGACCCTAACCCACCGCCATGGACGTTCCCTCCCTGGCTGACTACGCGACCCCAGCGTGGGGCAGTGCGGCAGAGGGTGAGGGCGACGCGTCCCCCACCGGTCAGTGGAGAGGGTGGGCATCTGCCCTCAGAGGATAAGGCTGGGGTCGACTCCTCTCTGGGTGAGGACGAAGTTGTCTTCAATTTTTTCGGCCAGCTTTGGGCAGTCGACTCTCCACCACCGACACGCCGCGCTAGGGTTTCCGCCGCCCCCACTGATAGAGAGCGCTTCGACCAGCTGTTCTGGATTCGGAAGGATTTGGTTGAGGCGAAGAGCTTCACCATACAGGACTGTTATCCCGTGCGTAGATCTGATCGATGGGATAAGCCGCCGGTGTGTATCAGCTTCTCAAGGGATTTGTGGAAGGGGGGTGGAGGCAAGACCTACACGGAAGCTCTCGGAGGATCGATGGAAGAAGAGGGGCGTTGGGTCTGGCAGCCGGACCCCCGGCGTCCCCAGAGGCCCCCTCCCCCGAACCAAGCTCGGCCTCGGCAGCCGTTTTGGCAGGGGCAGGAGCAGCGTCAGATGGCGCAACAAGGTTTTCGTCCTCCTCGTCAACCGCCTCCACCTCGTCAACAACCGCCTCCGCCTCCGCCTCGTCAACAACCGCCTCCGCCTCCGGCGCCTCGTCAACAACCGACGCAGTTCCCTGGAGGAGGGGAAGACAATCATGCAGAAAGCTCAGGAGTATAAGGCATACAAAAATCTCGCTCAAGGTACTAAACATTCTACTTCCTTTGCTTTTGAAAGCAATAAGTCTCTTATTAATAAAGTTGCCTGTGTCAATATTTCTCTGAGTTCTGACAATGAGATGATTAATCGTAACGTTGATATTCTGAAACATAAGGAGCTTGAAAGTAGGATGATGTTTGTAGAAAATAATCCAGAGGTTAACCTCCCTGCAGATTTGAATGTTGAGGTGAATTTAAATGATTTCCCCAGTCTTAGTGCTAGTAAGATGGTAGGAGAATCTTCTTCTTTCAAGAAGGATGTTGAAAGAATAGAAAACTCTTGGTTGAATATAGCTTCCAAAGGTCTTAAGACCTGCTCTGATAAATCTGTTTTATAATGTTAGGAGCTATTTGGAATGTGAGGGGACTTAATAAGAAAGGTAGACTGCAGTGTATCACGGATTTTGTTTTTGAAAACAAGCTTGATTTTGTGAGTTTTCAGGAAACTAAGAAAGAGTCTTTTGATGAGTCTTTTCTAGGGCATATTCATAGAGATTATATTTGGAATTTTTTACCTGCTCAAAGGACATCTGGGGGTATTTTGGTAGGTCTGAGTAACAAGAAGTTTGAGGCTTTAGCCTGGCAACACACTGAATACTGTGTGTCTGTTATGATTAGGAATTTATCGGATAAGTTTGTTTGGAGGTTTATTAGTGTATATGGGTCTGCTTATGAGGAAGGAAAAGATGATTTTATTAAGGAATTACACGCTCTTTTAGATAATTGGGATGGCCCCACTTTGATTGGGGGGGATTTCAACTTGGTTGCGAATCCCAAAGAAAAAAGTAATGCAAATGTCAATCAGAAATGGGTGGATTTGTTTAATGAGTTGATTCATGGCTTTGGCTTAATAGAGTTGAAGTGTTCTTCTAGGTCTTATACACGGACTAATAATCAAGAGCAACCTATTATGGCTGCTATTGACAAATTTTTTTGTAATACATTGTTTGATCAAAAGTATCCTCTATCCTGTGTTACTACTAAAGCCAGAGTGGGTAGTGATCATATCCCTCTGGTTCTTGATTTTGGGATTAATGAGAAACGAAGTACTAATATTTTTCGTTTCGAGAAATGGTGGCTTGAGCAACCGGGTTTTAGAGAGTTGGTGAATAAAACTTGGATTATGGGAGGTGTCTTTGGAGACCCATTAGATAGATGGCAGTTTAAAATCCGCCTTTTAAGGAAAAAGATTAAAGGATGGGCGATTAATATTGGGGCTGAGCTTAGAAAACAAAAGAAAGATCTTTTGTTAGAGTTTGAGATTCTGGATTTAAAGTATGAATCTAGGTCCCTGTTACCAGGTGAAAAGTGTAGGATGGATGATATAGTTAGAGAGTTAGAAAGGATTTGGAATTTAGAGGAGATCAAAGCGAGACAGAGATCCCGGGACCGCTATATTAAAGAGGGTGATAGGAATACGACATACTTCCATGCTTTAGCTAACCAACGAGCTAGGAAGAAAAGGATCTCGGTGTTAGAGGGTGAGGATGGTGAGATTGAAGGAACTGAGGAGATGGTAGTTCATGCAGTAACCTTCTATAAAAAATTGTTTGGTTTTGAAGAAAATCTAGGGGTGAGTTTGGGTGATGATTTTTGGGAAGAGGAAGATAAGGTTACTAGTTTGGAAAATGAGCTCCTGGAGGCTCCTTTTTCTGAAGAAGAGGTTAGGTTGGCAGTGTTTGAATCCTATGCGGAGGGGGCCCCGGGTCCTGATGGTTTTTCCTTCTTGTTTTACCAATCCTTTTGGGAGATTATCAAAGATGATTTTATGAGTTTGATCAGGGCTTTTGAGGCCGGTCAGTTGAATCTGAACAGATTAAACTATGCTTTGATTACTTTGATCCCTAAAGAGCCAGAAGCTAGACATCTTAAGAAATTTAGACCTATCAGCCTTTTAAACTACAGTTTTAAAATCTTCTCTAAAGTCCTAAATAATAGACTGATCAAAATAGCTGATAGGCTTATATCTCCTAATCAGACAGCCTTCATAAAAGGTCATTTTATTTTAGAAAGCGTTGTGGCGGCTCATGAGATAGTCCATGATATTCATAAGAATAAACATAGTGGTATTATTCTGAAACTAGATTATGAGAAGGCCTACGATAGGGTGAGCTGGGCCTTTGTGGAAGATATGCTGAGGTCACGAGGTTTTGGTCGAAAATGGCAAAATTGGATTAAAAAGGTGGTTCAGGGTGGCTCTATCTGTGTCAGATTGAATGATGAAAATAGCTCCTACTTTAAGCCTGGGAAGGGGTTAAGGCATGGAGACCCTTTGTCTCCGCTGCTGTTTAATCTAGTGGCGGATATTTTTACTAGGATGCTTGTTAAAACAGCTAGGAGTAATCTGATTTCTAGTTTGTTGCCGCAAGTGGTGGAAGTAGGTATTATTAGTCTGCAATATGCGGATGATACCCTTCTGTTTTTGGAGAATAACGTAGACAAAGCTAATAATTTAACGTGGTTACTTCTTTGCTATGAACAAATGACGGGGATGAAAATCAATTATGATAAAAGCGATTTGCTGACTATAGGTGTTGATGAGGAAAGAAGTAATGAGTTGGCGCGTGTTTTTTGTTGTAAGGTTGGGGATTTCCCTATTAAATATTTGGGTGTTCCGCTTCACTTTTCCAAACTTAGGAGAGAGGATCTGCAACCTATTGTTGACAAGATTATGAAAAGGATTGCAGGGTGGAAAGGTAGGTTATTGTCCTATGGAGGACGCCTTATTTTACTTAAAACCTGTTTGGCCAGCATTCCAATTTATCTGTTGTCTATTATTAAATTTCCTAGATGGGCGATTGAGATGATTAACTCTCATATGGCTCGTTTTTTATGGAACAATAGTGAGGATAAACATAGGTACCATCTAGCTCATTGGCAGTTAGTGGCCCAAGATAAGAATCTGGGCGGATTAGGTATCCCTGATCTTCGTAGTCTAAATTTGGCTCTTTTAAGCTCTTGGATTTTTAGATACAATTTACATTCGAATGCCATTTGGACCAAAATTGTAGATTTTAAGTACAAGGTTGAGAGTCCAAATATCTGTTGTTGTTTGAGCAACCAGGCCTCTCCTTTTTGGAAAGGAGTCACTTGGGCTTTACAAGCAGCGTTTATGGGTATCATGTGGAAGGTGGGTAATGGAAAAAGAGTTAGGTTTTGGGAAGATCATTGGCTAGGAAATTCTAATTTAGCCATTCAGTTCTGGCCGCTGTATGTGATTAATGAACAACAAGGGGCTACTATTGAGCAGGTGTGGGATGGGGAGACTTTGAGACTCTCCTTTAGGAGAAGTGTGTCTGATAGATTAATGGATATGTGGTTCGATCTCTTAGGTATTATAGAGGAGGTGTGCCTAGGAGAGGAGGAGGATCAGATTATTTGGAGTTTCAGCTCCAATGGCCGCTATTCTGTACACTCTCTTTATGCTGTCATTAATCACAGGGGTGTCCTTCCTGTGTATGTTCATGCGGTCTGAAAGTTAAAAATTCCACCGCGTGTTCAGATCTTCCTATGGTTGCTGTCAAAAAATAAGATTCTAACAAGAGATAATGTGAATAAAAGAAGGAATTTGGAGGACTTATCATGCCTTTTCTGTTCTGAGACATAATCAGTCCATCATCTTTTCTTTGATTGTTGTGTTGCTAAAGGTTTGTGGTCCACTTTGGCTTTGGTGGTGGGCTTAGGTGGGGTTTGGAATTTTGAGTTTGTGGCCTCTCTTTGGGTGGCTAATAAGAGATTTATGGCTGCTAATGTAGTATCTGCTGCTGCCCTTTGGTCACTGTGGAAACTGCGTAACAATCTGTGCTTTCAGGGAGAAGGATGGATCGGCTTGTCAAAGGTGCTGTTAGGAGTCGCGAAGACACTGAGAGGATGGAAGTCGATGTTTTCAGGGGAGTTGGAAGCAGAACTGGGTCTGATCATTCAGAAGGTCGAGGTGGAAGCTGGCCGACCACCGCAAATCAGCTGGATTTCGTCAGATACTCAAGCATCGGGATGGCGGCCTTCGGAGGGGGATTGCAGCGTTGCGAATCGGCGAGTTTCTGATTGATGAGCAATTATTTTCTTGTAGAATCATTCTGTTTCAGGCCTTCAGGCTTGTTTGGGCGGGCATGTGTAGCTCGTGTTTGAACTTTTCACTGTGACGCTTTATGATCAGTAAAGCGGGGGAAACCTCTTTTCTAAAAAAAATAATGTTGTTGTAAATTTATTTATTTATTTATTTATTTATTTATTATTAGGTGTTACTTTTGGTGACATAGGGTCGGTCGATCAGCTTTAATTTTGCTACACACGTGTGTGTATCGGTTTGATCAGGACTATATTATTAGACGGCGCGGGTACGGTGATATCAAAAAATGTGATTCGCTCTCTCAGAATTAATCTCCAATAATATTCATATTGCATATTGAATTAATTTTCATGTTATCTTCATTATCTTGTTTGTTTATGTTACTATTACCGTGATTCCATTTTTTCTCGCCTTAGAATTACATTTATCATGTGAACACTAGAGATCTAAGGATAATTAATTTTGTACCGGGATATATCTGGTTCTTTATCAGGGCACAAACTGTTGTATTGTTTGTCTCTAAAACCATAGGTGTCACCGGATCTTCTGCAGCAAATCAGCACCCTTCTTGTGCCGCCATGGCCTCAACCTCTTCCGCATTCCTCGCTCTCCATGCAGCCAGCAGGACTGCCCGAACATGATCTCTAATGACCACGCCAATTTGGTGACAAAGTAATTGGTAACATGTACATAGTCTACTATCACGTACATGTACCTATAGAGATTTCCAAACAGACTAGACCCGCTGCCGGCATGGGTCCGGTGCAAAAAAAGCACGGCCCTACCCATATGCCTAGCCTGGCCCACCATCGTGACTGTGCCTGGGTCTAAGTACCAATCCGTAATGCTAGCACAGGGACGACACGGATTTTAGGCTGGCACGATGCAGCCCGTTATTTCTAGCCATTGGATGATAGTTTATAACCACATAAACCCTAACTCGAGGGCTCCCGTGGCTCCCTGTGATCGTCTCTTCTCGGCCTCCTTGCGGTCTCTTCGCCGTGGCTAGCTGGTCCCCTCGTCCCTGGTCCTCCTCCTCCCATCCCGTGTCCAGCTCCACCCTTTTCTCCCTACGGAGCGCCGAGATGGCCTTGTCATCGCAGCACGGTGACCTCTCGACACAAACAAGCTGCTCGATGTGCAACGCAGCGACGTCGGCATTGACGAGCTACTCACCTCGGCGCATCCCCGCGCGCTGGCGGTGCTCGGGCAGCGACGACACACAGCAAGGGAAGCTCCCACGATGGTGTGTACACGTGGAAAACATATGGGTGCGGGCGGTGCGGCTCTCGATGACGCCTACCTCATCCTGCTAACGGATTAAAATCCACCTTATATCCAACCCAGCCCATTTCAAATGAACTCTTTTTTTTAACCCACTCCACCCCACATTTTTATACTTTTAGCCTAACTCATTTGAACCCATAAACTAACTAAACCCTTGGGTTTGCTATAATAACCCATGAGTTTACATAAGATGTAAATATAAACTTGTATTATATATATGGACCTCACATCAAAGCCGGACCCTAGAAATAAAAACTCGCGTTCACAGTATAAAATTTTATCTGAATTGACTGAAATTTGTTCCAGATAATTTAATTTAACAAGCAGCTACTTTATGTCAATTGACACCGCCAGATCAATATGTGGGTCCCACATCAAAGTCAGACCCTAGAAATAAAAGCTCGTGTTCACATTATAAAATTTTATCTGAATTGACTGAAATTTGTTCCAGATGATTAAATTAAACAAGCAGCTATTTCATGTCAATTGGCATTGTCATATCAATATGTGGGCCCCACATCAAAGGCAGACCCTAGAAATAAAAGCTCGCGTTCACACTATAAAATTTTACCTGAATTGACTAAAACTTGTTGCAGATGATTTAATTTAACAAACAACTACTTTATGCCAATTGACACTGTCAAATCAATATGTGGACCCCACGCCATAGTCGGACCCCAGAAATAAAAACTCGCGTTTATAAAATTTTACCTGAATTGACTAAAATTTATTACAAATAATGTAATTTAACCAACAACTAATTTATGCCAATTGACACTGTCATATCAATATGTAGGGCCCACGCTAAAGCCGAACCCTAGAAAGAAAAGCTCAACACATTACAAATTAATATATGTATGAATCTCAATCCATTCAAATCCAGTTTTGTATTAAATTCAATCCAACCCAACCCGCTAAGTAAATGAACTCATTCCCACCCCTTGTACTCATTTGAAAATCCATCCATTAAATCCATTTGAATCCAATCCATTAGCAGGATGACGCCTGGCCATTGGCGACGGGCCGTCGTGCCCATCAGCATGGCACGACACGCCTGAGCCCCTGCAGGGCCGTACCTAGGCCTCGATGCCAGCGCGCACAACGGCACTATGTGGCGCAGCACGGTGGTGCCGCCATGTCGGCCCCCATCGTATTGTGTCACGTCATGCCAGTGTCATGCCATGTCTGGACAACCCGTTTGGAAAACTATAGTACCACAAGTTTCAGAGGAGGTTGAATTATGAATGTGAATGGTGTGATGGCCATATTAATTGTCTACCATACATATAATTATGAGGATTCTAGACAGTGCCCAATTAAAATGTTTGTAATAAGGTTAATATTTAGTGCCTCCTTTATGGACACATTAAGGCCCTGTTTGGCAGAGCTCCCAGAGCTGATTCTCTGCTGAATCCAGCAGGAGCTCTGCCAAACACTTTTTTTAGAGAGAAGTGATTCTCTGCTGATTCCGTGAAGTGATTCTCTGAAATGAACTAAGAGGCTGAGAGCTCAAAAAAGTAGCTTCCCCTAATTTTGTGAAGTGATTCTCCATGCTGATTTCAAGAGTTTATGTTAAAGAATCTAAGAGAATCACTTCTCTCAGAGAATCAGCTTCTACATAGAATCAGAATCAGATGGAACTCTACCAAACTGGCGCTAACTTGTGCTCAACTCACATGGAGACGATGATTAAAATGTTTGTAATAAGGTCAATTTAGTGCCTCGCTCGCTTCAAAAGACAAATCTGCTGTTGAAGGGTTGGTTAGACTACCCACCCCAAGTATAGTACGGAAACCTACGAAACATGTCCATATGTGTCCCCAAGTTCACACTAGCTAACAAGAATTCACAAATGCTTGCATGCACTTTATTGAGGGCACGACATGATGCAACAGCATGCCATCCTCACGTATGATCCATCCGTATTGAGGAGATCATTTTTGCAATCTTCCAGGCATGGGCGAATCTAGAGTATTTTATCGGGGTCCGTCGACCCCGATAAAATTTGTAAAATCCTTAGTAAATTACTGTTTATAGTTAAGAAAATTTATATCACATAGTGAAATTGATCCCGATGACCCTAATGATACTTTCGGCTAGATGCCACTACTTCCAAGTGGTAGGATCCTAGTTTCCTCTTGTCACACCTTACCAGCTGGTGTGAGAACACCGTCCACCGAGACCTGCAAGTGAATGACAAGGTGGATGCATGGGATGCACCATCCACCAAAGGTGCCTGACGCCACTCATTCCGATCCAATGCAAGGTGGTATAGTGCTTTGGCAAATATAATTGAGAATGCTTGATCATATCGCCTCTGTTGAATAATGCTTGGCGTGCTAGAAGAAAATATGTCAATTAAACAAGAGGTAAATCCATGGAGCATATATATATATATATATGCACCGGATGCAAGAGGGAGTTGAGTGTGAAGTGGTGATGCACTGGTGAAGGGAGGAGAAGGGTTGTTATATATATATATAGCGAGCACACAGAGATCAGGTGAAAAGTGAGAATAATGTCGTTGAGCTTTTACATTTATCTGCTGTGAGATAATGTTTTGCAAATAATTTGCTTGTTTGTTTATCTATTTATTTGACAGATAGTATAATTTGCTATTGTTGAGAAAATAGCTGAATGAATTATTATTATTATTGTTATTATTATTATTATTTGGAACAATATAATGGTGCACACATTCAACTCGTGCATCATTTGGAGGATCTTCTGTTTGGGTTCGATTGGTTAAGTTGCGCGCCTTTGTGGCTAATAACACAAAACTAGTATATGTATGTTAATATATATATATATATATATATATATATATATATATATATATATGGAAATTATTTTCTACTCGTAGGGAGTAGTTACTCCCATGTTTATATCTCTAGATTTATGGTATATATGACCGAACGAAGTATATTTACATGAAGTATATGATCATACTAGACTATCTATGAAAGTATATACGTCAAGTATGCATGCATACATAGAGTATGTGGATATACTTATTTTATATACTGCAGTGAGTGGTATTTTCGTAATATATTTAAAAGTATGGGTTCCTTTGAAATTTTTTAGTGTATTAAGACATGAAATATCTTAACATGAGTATATAAACATACTCAAAATGATAAACAAGTATGAACGCATACGCAACATGGTTCTTTGAAGATGAGAGTAACTACTCCCGGGAGTATAGAAAACTCGCCATATATATATATATATATATATATATATATATATATATATATATATATATATATATATATATATATATATGTTTCTCCTGAGAACATGTTGTTAATTTGTGTACTAAGGTCGCATACGTTATGCTCACTCCAAATGAGTGACCATTTTACATCTATTTATGACAATTGTAATCAAGAAGTTACTTTTAAAAGCACCTAAAATGTCATTTCACAACTTATTACTGGAATAATGTGCTTTCCAAATTGAGCCCTCCATTGTTGACTTCTTTATTTTGAGTAGCAAATAAATTATTTATAGCTATATTTCCTAATAAAACCGATTTTTGGTTACATTGGTTGAACATCCAGTTTCTGCTCCAATTGTCATAAAATTCGGTGGGTTAGTTGCACTTATTCTCCATCACAGCATCACCATCTAGTCAACAAATCCATGCTGGCTGCATGGGCGGATTTAAGGGTATTCCCGGGAATACGGAATACCCAACATTTTTAGTATACTTTTATGTATATATGTGTACATACTTGTGTATATATATATATATATATATGTAAAATACCATAATCTATAGTATTTTTCACGTATTTGAGCCTTTCTTCTAAATTTTCACCTCCCTTTGTCGGCCCAATAGACCCACCCAACAATTTTAAGCCCAATCTGGCTTGTGGCTTCCCTTCCTCTCACCGCATGGCTGACTGCCTCACGCCCTCACCGTCGCTCCGTGCCTTCGTCTCGATTCGGCGATTTTCTCTCCCCTCACGGCCTCACCGTCGCTCCATCTCACTCGCGTCGTCGCCCGTCGTGCGGCTGGGCAAGGAGCGCGGCGAGGTGGCCGCAGCCCGCCCCCATCGAGCTAGCGCCGCGGCCGAGCCAGGCAGGCAGCGCCAGCGCCGTAGGCCGCAGCGGGGAGCGGGGAGCGGGCAGCCGCCAGCCGCCAGGGCAGCAGGCCGCAGGCGAGCCGCGAGCAGGAGCAGGCCTGCACCGCACGTCCGCACGCCGCCAGGCCAGGGGACGGGGTGGCCGATCTGATTTGCAGTAGCGAGCAGTCCAAGACTTTAGTCTCCAGGTGATCCCCAAACCCCAATTTTTCATTCGATCTGGACTACAAATATTGGTTTATAAATCAGAGACTTAGAATTTAGTTTACACTGATTTGCAGTGATATACTGCTATTGTCTATTGCAGTAATAATATTGCTATTTCCTACTGGTGTAACACCCTGTAAAGCTATGGAGGTATTATTTTTTTATATGGTAGTGGGAATATCCAAGTTTTATATTCTGGCTCCGCCACTGGCTGGCTGCCAGCCAGGTTCTCTTGACTTGGTTGTGCGACAACACTGTCCAGCAGACTTGCCTGATGCGAATTCCCTGATGCCGCTCATCCCGAGTGGATGCCCACAGTGGACACTGGTGAAGAAAATACATAAGAGCTCATAAAGAAATACTCCAGTACTTACGTAGTAGCGACTAACGAGCGAAGTAGTAATATAGGAGCATGCACCCAATCTCTATCAAGAGCTGGAGTGTGTGTAATACAAACTGATGATCCGCTGGTCTATGGTAGTTATTATATATAGGCTAGCTTATATATAAGGTGCGAAAAATGACGCTCGGCTTTGTCATCTGCTCCTATTTATTGTACTTACTCTTTTGCAAATTTATTTATTTTGGAGTGTTACTTTCGGTGACCTAAGTTCAGCTTTAATTTTACGGTGTGTATCAGTTGGAGCAGGACTTGTTTTTATACTAGACTGGTTGAAGTTTTTTTTAATGGGCAGCATCATTATTAGTTATATCTTCTTTGTTCATGTTATTACCGCAATTCTTTTTTTTTTCTAGCCTTAAAATTAGATGACCAGGTAAACGTTAGACCTAAGAATAATTAATTTTGTTCCCCTTTCTCTTGAATATTAAGTGCTATCTTTTTTAGTTTTATAAGAATTATTTTGTGTTGTAATAACACAAACCACCTCTCATGGACCTGGGCAGCCAGTCGGGCTCGTCAGCGAAATGCAAAGGAATTTTCTATTTACATAGAAGTGAGACACTATAATTTTGTATACTCTATAAACGTGCATACGTAAATCCTACTTCCATGAGCATCTTCGAAAACTTGTCAGGCTGGCAAAAATCAACGAGATTAATAAAATCACCATAGGTGACTCTTTCTCTATTGCTCATCGCCGAATATTATCGCTCTTCTTCATGACATCACACTATATATATTATGAACACACTAAAAAGTTCAAATTTGAATATAGATAAGGATATCATTGTGTGTGAGTATAATCGAATTTGGATTCACATTAGGATATATGCCTTATCGATTAGTTTACTAGGACAAAATAATTATGCGAGTATGGTTTTAGAATACTAGAATAATGCCCCACGTGTTGCCATAGAAATTGTTGATGATTTGGAATAAAATTAATTATACCAAGGGATAAACAATTATAAATTAATGATAGTAGATGACGTGGTATGTTGACTTTAATAACTAAAGTATGTTAGTGGATGATGTGCCTTGACGCGTGGGCATGCTATTGGGAAAAATCTTGTAACAATCGGGTATGGTGGGTACGAGTGTGGGTGTATACTACCCGCTATATCCACCTACCCGCAGGTATGAAACACCTGCAAAAATAACTAAACAGCCTAAGTCATTTTAGCCCATATAGCCCATGAAATTTGACCCAAATCCAATTAAACCCTTCTAGTATATATATTGTTGAACCATCCTAAAACCCTAGCCATCACTCCACTCCCTCCTCTGTCCAGTTCCCAGCTGTCGCACAACATAGGACAGGCATCATGGTCGCGGGCTCACACGTCCTCTCCCCTCACTCGATGCGACCGCGGCTGCATGCCGCATGCGAATCTTAGGATCCCGTCGCCACGCGCCTCGGAATCAAGGGTCAGAGGCTGGGGGCTCGGCCACTTGGGGTTTGGCTGCGACTCCATCGCACACCCTCCACCCTCCGGCAGTCCGACCTTCTCTAGTCCTCTTCTTCCCCTTCAGCGCTCGTCTTGTCGTCGCTGGTAGCCATGGTGGAGATCTCTAGAATAGGACAAGATGATTGTCAGTGATGCTCTTCTTCATCCCTAACCATGTAATCCAAGATTGCAGCTCTTCCTCTTCATCTAGCCAGTTTGCGCTGTTTTGACCCCACGCTGTCCCGAGAGGATACCGTCTTGCGAGCGCCAAATCCGGAGGAGATGACAAAGAATGGCACACCACCTACGTTGCACTGACATTTGCCCGATGACGAACAACGGCGCACCGCCTGTGCTAACGCCTGCCACGCTCCTCCTGACACCTCCTGTGCGAGCCAGAGCACTAGTCGTTGTTGCTAAGCCAAAGGGCTTCCTTGTTGGTGTGGCTGGGCCAAGAAAGCAGCGACCAAGAAGCCAACGGCTAAGGGTGGTCAGCCTCCCCTATCTCCAACAAGTCCAGTTGTAGTTGCTCAAAAAATGCAAAACCAACACTACCTGAAATGCTCCCTTGGGTTAGCAAAGATGATGACTTTCACGTTTCTTGTTGATTTAGGTTGTTTCTCTGGTTATGCTTAGTTCTAAAAAATTGTTTAGTGCAACTGTGCAAGAAGCAAGATTGTATGTTTTGACTTTTTGAGATATGTCATATGTCTGGTTCCTGAATTGTGATCATTTTCAGTTACTTTGTGAAGTTTGATAATAGATAGCTAAGTTATGAGTTGTTTATCGTAATGTAGAAACTTACAATCTGAGGACACATGAAGTGGTTGTGAGATGGTCTCGTGGTGCCCTTTTGGTCACATGAACAAGTCAAATGATGTAAGAATTGGATGAAGTGCATGTGCTTCCTTTCGATGCCTTATCTCTTAATTGCATTTTGGAACTTGTAACCTGTGTGTGGTCTCTTTTTAGTTCATGGTGGATGAAACCATGTGAAACTTGTAATATTTTATTGTGGTATATGAACTTGTAATGGACTACGTGCTTAGAAGTTAACAATGCTAAGACTGGAAGCATGCACTTGGAGGGCTGGAACTTATCTGTTACATGTTACATGCTATTGCTACTATTATTTTTCAGCTTGTTGGAATGAGCCAATGAGGCATCTGTCATATTTTCACTAGCTTAACTTTGTCACAACGATGCCATTACACGGATGTTAGTTTGTAAATTGTTGGAACATGAAAACTTGGAATGATTTACTTTTGCATGTGAATTTCTAATATTTTTCATGTAATTCTAGGGTATATTGTCGGGTGTGGGTTATCCGTTGGGTAGAATTACCCTTGTGGGTGTGGGTATCGAAGCATTTTCCTACCCGTATGTGGGTACAGGTAATCCAGGACGAGTAAAATTTACACTTGTCGGGTGTGGGTACCTAATTTTTTGCAATTTAGCCCTTTTTTTTGAACAATATTCACATTTAACCCCCTGGACGGCGTATTCCCGTCTTTAGACCCTGAGGTCGGCGCCATAGGTCACGGCGCCGAGGTTACACGGCTCGGCGCCATGACCCATGGCGCCGAGGTCTCTGCCCTCGTGCCGCGCGTGCCGCGCTGGCGCTTACGTGGCGGGACCTCGGCGCCACAGATCTTGGCGCCGAGCTCGGCGCCACGAGTCACGGCGCCGAGCTCGGCGCCATAGATCTTGGCGCCGAGATCCCTGCAAATAACCCGCCCGAGCTACCCGAGGGCAAGGCTGCCCTCTCATTTGTTCTGAAACGTTTCGGTTTCTTCCTCTCCCCAACCCGCCCAATCTCTCGAATCGGTCATTTTCACCGTTAAAACTCGAATTGGATCCATTCATCTTCGGGATTTAGGTATTCTCTTTCCCCTCTCCATTTTTTTCATGCTGATTTCATACATATTTGTTGTACGAACCAACCCTAGAAATAGTACTGCTTAGTATTTGTAATGATTTTTATACTTTGTATGATATTATTGTAGGATGCCAAGACGTGGTAAAGCTAAGCAGGGGAGGTATTACATTATCATCTTTTTACCGTATGTTCGTATTTATAAGTACGAAATCAAAACCCTAATTAGGTTTAATTGCAGTTATCGACGGGTTACTGGGAATGCCTTTGATCTATTGCCTCTGCCTAGTGGTGTTCCTGTGCCTATGTGCTTTTGCGGTGATCCTTGCAAGGTAGCTGAGTCCGATGAAGATAACACGTACAGGCAGAGGTATTGGATGTGCTCCAATTTTGCATTTGAGCCTCCACTTCGTGCGCGCCGCATTAACTTGTTGGTGAGGAATTTATATTGCACATAGCGATTATTTTGTATTGTTTTAGGTTTTTCATGATCTAACTAATTTGAAACAATTGCAATTATTTCAGACTCCTCCACCGCTACGTGATTTCGAGCATTGGATTGACACTGAGATCAAGCCTGAAGACAAGGAGTACCTACAGAATCTACTGCGTTGGGAGGCGGAGGACAAGGAGAGGAGAGAGAAGAAACGCAGAGAGGAGGCTGCAGAAAAGCAGCACAAGGAGGAGGAGAAAATGAGGCGTGTTGCTGCGTATAGGGAGGAGAGGGAGAGGAAGCTTGAGCGTGCGCGCCGAGCGAAAGAAGCGATGGAGGAAAATCTCGATGCTCAGAGGAAGGGAAAGTGGCCTCGTTGCACTCAGTAGTTCTGCAACATGATTTGCTAGTTCTATGTTTGATTTCAAAATAATGTTGTTTAGTATTGGACTTCGTATTGTCGATACTCTGTTCTTTAGTTTGTACGCATGCACTGTTGTTCTCGTTGTGTTGGTTGATGTGACCTAGTCTTGTTGGTTTGATTAAAGCTAGTCATAAATTATTTGTCAGTTTGATCTTGTTTACTTAGTGCAAATGAAACATACCACCGTAGTTTGATTAGATAAATCAACATGCACAACACATGATATGGCATGATAGAACATGTACCAAACTTGGTCACAGAGGTCCTAGACTAAACCTAACATGCCTTAGGTAATTTAAACAAACAACAAGCACAAGCAAAGACATGCGAGAACATGTACCAAACAAGGGTACATAGTTCTTTCGACTAACCCTAACATCGATGCGGTGGTGGTGATAAGGTGCCACCTAGTAGTGTGGCCACATAGCAAATTGTGTTGCTCCTTCTCCAAAGTATCCTCCCATTGTTGGTGGTGGTGGTGGTGGTGGCGGTGGCGACGATGGCGGCGTCTGAGGCCCCTTGTTCCTGTGATTAGGGCAGGTGCAGTATGGATCATTGCATACTGCTCCTTGTGCACCCGCACTATTGTTATTGTCATCCTCGTCATCGTGCTTGTAACCGCTACTGACCTCCCTTTCTAGATCGAAGATACGGTCTTGCAAGTAGTAGATGTAGTCCGAATAGGGATAAATAGGTCGAGGATCGACCCACCTAACAAACCCACAGTTCTCTTTCATCTCGGAAGTCTGCAATTATTTTATAATATTAGTTACAGTATAGATCATGACAGTATTGGACAAAGAAATAGTTACATCATTTACCCATGCATATGGACATTTGAAGAAACGACGACCTCCATCTATACCTTCGGTGAACATTTGCACTAAACAATCCTCACCATGCATGCATTTTGGCCACGCCTCCTTGCGGTCATCGTATAGTCTCAGTGGTGCTTCTTTAGTGAAGTCACTCTTGCTCTCAACTGGAAATCTATCATATGGTGGCTCATCAAAGAAATCAGGACCCAGACTTCCCTCCCACACTATGGGTGCTCCCTTCGCCACGCTCTTTCCTTTCCCACTACCAAACCCCCTTCCTCTTGACGACCCACCAGACATTTGAACTACAACACAAAACAAGCTCTGAGTTCTGTGGTGAGTAGCAAGCCTTGCAACACTCCTTTTATAGGCGGCTCGAAGTGTAGTAGCCGTTGAATAGCGAAATTATTGCTCCTGCAAAGACTAGTACGTATCACTGTAAAGCTATGGACTGAAAAGCCTAGCAGGTAACACTGTAAAGCCTAGTGATTGAAAAGTCTAGATTCGAGTACTGAAAAGTCTAGATTCGAGTACTGAAAAGGCTAGATGCTATAGGTGTACTGCAAAATTTAGTAAAAATAGAAAATTTCAGCAGAGTTTCCTTTGTTTTTTATCAAATAATTCCACAATAAACAGATCAATATATATCTCCAATACAACATGTACATACACACAAATATATATCATAATTATCTCAACCACTCATGTCTGGCATACGAAAGAGGCCATAATATACATATAATCCATAATAGTCCATAACAAAAGTCCATAGTGTCCATAATAGTGAGTACAGTCCGTAAGAAAAGTCCATAGTCCATAATACATACAAGTCCATCATAGGTCACAACTCACAAGTGCTCGATAACATAACAAATCCAACAGAGGTAACCCTCACTGCCTCCTAGCCTTACTCTTGCCCTTACCAAGGGCGTCGGTGCCTGGAGTGTAAGGGTCAGGCCTCCGACGCTGTCTACGCGGTGGAGGCTGTGAAGGTTGTGTCTCGGGAGCGCCCTCCAACTGAGACTGTCCCATCTCCTCGGCCTCGGTCTCCTCCTCGTCCTCGTCACGACCTCTGGTAGCGCGAGACGAGCTCTGGCCTCCAGAAGCTGTACCTCCGTGTGAGGAGCCGAGGCCTGCAGTGCCCTCGGAAAGACGTCTGTGTGGTACACGTACGTCCAACCTCGTCTGTGCCCTGCAACCACAACGAGCAGCGGCACGCCGGCACCGATCTGCAAGCCTCTGTAGTACACAATTGTTTTGTTAGATGACTAGGTGGTATCTAGTTATAATTTTGTATTATGAGTGTGGTGTGTTGAATGACTTACTCGTAGGAAGCTGTCCAGCGTGGTCTCGTCGACTCTCCTCGGGAAACGCTCCAGGTCCATCACCGTCGTCCTCAACGAGTGCCCCTGCAAACATAGTGGACAAGTGGTTATACACTAAATGTAAAACAGTTAACATAGCTTACAAGTGGTTACTCAGACGTTAATTTACCACTCTATCCAAGATAGGTGCTGCCTCAACCACCGTGCCTGACCGCGTGGAGAGGTCGTAGCAAGTGTCCTCGTCCTCTGAGGACTCCAGGTCGGCATAGTCAGCCTGCGTCCACTGGCCCTTCAGCTTCAGCCGTGTCGCACCGGCCAACCAAGCTAGGTACCCTCTGAAGTTGTAGCTCGTGTGTGGCTCGGCGTTCTCGTAGAGGTTGTCGTGGAGGTTGCCAAAAGTCTCGACGTGGTCTCGGTGTAGCGTCTCGAAGTCGGTGATCTTCTTCTGCTTCTGGCGGTCAATCCTGAAATGGACATAGCGTAACGATTAAGTGGCATTGTAGGAATATGACAAAAGATGCAATATGACAAAAGATTCAAACGATTAAGTGGCGGTTAATCCTTACTTGTGCAACTCGACAGAGGTCGAGAACGGCGGCACAGGCCACTCCTGCCTCAAGCCGAACTGACGTGCAACCCGCTGTGGAAGGTGGTACTCAACGGCGTAGAAGCAAATCAGTGGGCACACCATCAGGTAGAGGTCGGTGTCGTGGTTGCACATGTTGCTGACCTGCCACTCCAACGCTGTCTCGTCGTAAGGCTGCCAAGTGACCTGCACATTTATTCAGTTACCTACTGTGTGACACATTTAATGAAATAACTAAAATAAAAGTACAAACAAGGTTACTAACCATCGACGGTGCAAGCGTGTCTAGCTCGTTGGAGTACTCCACGTAGGCGCGTGCCGCCCTGGCAAAGGGAACCCTCACCTGGTCCCAAAGGTAGGCGAAGGTGGGTCGGTGTCGAGGGTTGGCCACCGCGAACCAAGGACGAGAAGGAAGAACCTCTGGGCGGCCAACCGGTAGACGAGTCCACATCCACAGCTGCAAAAGGTAGACGCAACCGCCGATCGACGAGTGAGCTGAACTGCGTCGACAGGCCTCACAGAGGTGGCGATACAAGAACGCCAAGACTCCGGAAGCCCAGCTGTACGTCCCGGCGGTGTCCCAGTCGGTGAGGCACGGGAGGTACATCCACGACGCGCTGTCTCCAGTCGCGTCGGGAAAGAGAACACAGCCGAAGAGGTGGAGAACCCAGGCCCGGCAGTAGAAGGCAACTGTCTGCGCGTCTGCTACCTCCGGACAGTCGCCAAACTGCTGCCTGAGCCAGCTGAGGGGTACCCCTGAGGTGCGGGAACCAGGTGCCTCCGGAGGTAGCTCCCTGCCAAGGAAGGCCTGCACTCTCGCCCTCCAACCCTCAGGACTGCACCGGCCGGTGACTGGCCGCCCACTAACTCGTAGCCCGAGCAGCTTCTGGCTGTCCTCAAGCGTCACAGTCAGCTCACCACAAGGCAGGTGAAAACTGTGCGTCTCTGGCCGCCACCTGCACAAATAAAAACATAAGTGACTTCCTAACACTACTACACAAATTAGTTTGTTCAGTTGAACACTCGATTGTAATATTACCTGTCAAGGAGAGCAGTCATCGCCGCGGGGTTGATCGGTACCAACTCACGACGAACCTGGAACGATACGACGTCCAGGCCTGTGACACCCTAGTGTCAAGCACTGCATTAGGAACTTCATTAGCTACTAAAGAAGCATAAGCAATGCATTGCATCATTTCATGTGCATAAGAGTGCTTTTGTCTTTTGTTTATTTATTTGGATTTGGATTTCTATTTGACTTGATGATTTAATTGGATCTCTGTTTTGGCTTTATTTATGAGGAGGTTTTAAAAATGGTTTTCAGAAAAAGTGTCCTATATGAAAGTTGTAGAGAAAATTATTTTGAGCAACTTTTATTTTTGGGTCAAACCCTAGTTTGAAGTTTTTAAAACTGTTTTGAGTGGTCAAAGTTTGAAAAGAAGTTGGAAAAAGAAAAAGGAAAACGATTTCTCCCGGCGCCCCACCTTTTGGCCCATCTGGCCTTTCGGCCCAACCTCGCGCGCGCTGGTCCGCTTCCGCCTCGCCGCGCGCGACATCGCCGCTGACACGCCCGCGCCGTACGCCGGCCGCAACCGCCACGTGGCCGTCGCATGCTGCCGAGGATCCTCGCCGGCCACTCCTCGCTCGATCCTCTCTCACCCGAGCACGCAAGCTATCTTCCCCGGCCACTCTCCGCTCGCCTCGCCTGCCGCACCCGCTCGCCGTGCACGGCATCACCGCGCTGCCTCGCCGACCGCGCTGCCGTGGCCCCGCCACGACCACCGGTCAAGCCGATCAAAACCCCGAGCACCCCTTCACTCCCTCACACTCCCGCACACACTCTCCCACTCTCGCTCGCACTCTCCTCCCCTCGCCACCAAGCCAGAGCAAGCGCTCGGCTCGCTCTCGCCGCGACCTCCACCGCAACCTCCCCTCTCCGTTCCCAATCCCACCGAGAACCACCGTCCGATTACTTCTGCACCAAGCTCCGCCTACGCCGTGCACACGCCGTGCGCACGTCGTCATCACCGACCGAGCCCCGACGCCGCCGGAGGACGTAGCGCCTCTTTCGGTCCGCCAGTCGCCACCGCCGAGCCGCAACGCCGTTCTTCCTCAACCCGAGCTCCACCGTCTCCCTCCTTCACCGTCAAGCTTCACCGAGTCAAGGCAAGGTGAGAACACCGTCTAGCCTCAACGCTACCGCTCTCTCCCACATCTTCTTCCCCGGCCGAACGCCATAGCCGTCCGCCGCGGACCTCGCTCGTGGCCAAGCTCCTCTGGAGCCAATCAAGCCAAACCAACCCCGTAGCGGTGCTCCTTAGGGTTCACACGAGCTTTTGCCTCCCCTAATTTCTCCGGCGACCGCCGGACACGGCCAAGCCGAGCCTCACCGACGCCACCGTCCGCCGTAGCTCGTCGCCGGCATGCTCCGGCCATGCGCTGGCCAAACCATCACCACCACCGGATGCGCCTCGTCGAGACGAATCTATCTAGCCTAGCCTCGCCGCCGGAAACCTCACCGCCGGCGAGCAGCCGCCGGTCAAACCTCTCCCCTGTTTTCCTCTCTCTGACGGGTGGGTCCCGTTGACCCACGGACCCCGCGCGTCAGCCTCTGTTCGGTCCATGGACCGCATCCACCCGAACCTTCGCCGAGCCCTCGAGCCAGGCCTCGGACAGACTTCCGTCTCGCCCGAGCCCTCGAGCCAGGCCTCGGACAGACTTCCGTCTCGACCAAGCCCTCGAGCCAGGCCTCGGACGGGCGAACGTTTTTCCGTCTCGACCAAGCCCTCGAGCCAGGCCTCGACGGGCGAGTGTTTTTCCGTCTCGCCCGAGCCCTCGAGCCAGGCCTCGACCGAGCCCTCGAGCCAGGCCTCGGACGGGCGAGTGTTTTTCCGTCTCGCCCGAGCCCTCGAGCCAGGCCTCGACCAAGCCCTCGAGCCAGCCCTCGGACGGGCCTCGACCTTGAGCGAACCCCCGGGCGCTGTCTCGACCGAGCCGGGCCTCGAGCGAACACACACGCCTACCGCCGTGCGCTCGAGCCAGGATTGGGTCGAGTCGGACCAGGTTCCCGCAAGCCAAGCCGGGAGATTTCAAATGTTTTTCTTTTAGGGTTTTATTTTCCAGAGATGCTTGTTATTTTTGTGCAGCATGATTTATTAGTCCAATTGGAGTACTTTTAGTTTTGTTGGCTTGTTTATGAGTAGATCTACCATGGTAGAATATGAAAGTATTTTTGGTAGGAGTTTATTTTACTGTTTTCATTTATTTCAGTTTATATGCTTTTGTTTAGATAAATGGTTATATATGTTTTCTGGTTGAGATAATTCCTGGAAAATTTTGTGTAAGTGTTTTATACTGTCTTACACCTGTGAAAAATATATTATGCACTGTTTATGTGGAAAAAGTTTCTTTTATGCTTAAAAGTCCTTTTTGGCTGATTTCTTAGAATAAATGTTAAGGTGTTTTATATGTCAAAATAAAATATGGGAAATTTTGTGCAGTCTCTGTATGCCATGAAGAGTCTAAGAAAAATATAAACCTGATCTGTTTTATGGAAAAAGTTGTAGTTACTTCACAACGGTGTTTGTCTGTGTTTATCTTTGGAAATTGATGTAAGAAATAATATAATGTTTCTGTTCATGGAACTTTCTGGATAAGCATAAAATTTGAAGTAGAATCTGGGAAAAATATGAAATAGAGTTGTGCGCCCTTTTACAGTAGGGTTGTAGTTCAAAGTACCTTTTGGGGCAGTTTGCTTGCCATTTTTATATCTGCAGTTCTGAATTTTATTTTTTTGGCTGAAATTTGTTCAGTGGAGTCCAGCACCTGTTGTTTGCCTTCTGGAATTTTCGTGGATTTTTCTGATTCCAGAAAAGTGCACTTGCAGTTCAAACCTAAGTTCTTTTGAATTATTTATTAATCATCCCATACAATAGGATCGACCCCGCCGGAGCCCCACCAAGAGCAGGAGCTAAACGCCGAGCCGGAGATCCAGGAGCTGCAGCAGCCAGAGGAAGTCGACCCCGTCCACGACACTAACTTGCCCGAGTGCCCCTCCCACGAGGCCTCGGTCTTCACCCAAGGCAAGCCCCGGAGCATTCTAAGTCTCCCAGTATTTACAATTAAAATCACTTGAGTCCTTTTATATTGTGATGCATTAGGTTTAGGAGTTGAAATGAATCCTACTTGCTGCATTACCATTCCTTGGTTATTGATGAATATCTACCTTGTTATCCTGTTATTTAATTACAATGTAGAATTGCTTAGCCTGCTTAATAAAAGTGGTAGTTAAGGATGTTTCCGTAATACCCGGATGGGTATTTGCCGGATCACGGTTGGCTATATTTGCTATCGTGGAAAAGAACCTGAGTAGTAATGAAATACGGTCAACGGGATGGCAGGGCTCAAGTTCGGAAACTTGGGGCAGTCCATCCGTTGGATCGTGTAGGTTTGTATCGATGTTGGCCCTCGTTCATTTTTGAACGCGCCCTTTTACTTAGGGATATGTCGGTGCTGTAATCATCGACCCCAAAGCCGGTTAGAAGCTGTTCGGGCCGGTTTCAACCCGTGTCGTGCCCTCTAGTACGGAAGTTGCGATCTGCCGCGTGAGGCCATCGCCAGACTCTGATTGGGCGGTCCGTGCTTGAACCGCGACGATTACCACCACGAACAAGCGTCGAGCGGTTGCCCAATGCATGGACCCGACGGGGAAAGTGTGGGCTGGTATTAAAGGTCTTTCACCAGCTGGTTTAGAATTCGATTCGAGTCGCCGTCTCCCCCGGTTAGTGGGAAACTATGGCGAGCTTCACCACGATACAACTCCACGTGATATCTAAAGGTTCAACTAAAATGTGGACAAGTCAACTGGATATGGTCATATTATTGATTGATAGATTCAAGTGAGTGCTTTAGTACAGGTGAAAAACCTAGAGCTAAGGAATAGGTCTAAAAATGACAGCTCATCTTTACATTGAGTAATCGCCTATCGGAAATTGTGCTTTTCGCAACTAAAAGATCCCAGCTCTACCTCAAAAGCCTTGCATGTCCTTGGTGTCCTTATTTTCAGTTGGACGGGTAAGTCTAGCTGAGTACATTTCCGTACTCAGGGTTTATCCCGTTTGTTGCAGATGGCCAGGTCTACTTTGGCTATTGTAAGCACTGCCTCTACCCCGTGGAAGGTGATGAGGAGTAGGCCCAGGGCAGGGTCTTCCAGAAGCTTTTCCCTTTTCTTTTGCTGGACTGAGAATACTAGTGGCACATTATCTTAAAAAGGGAAGAGTGAGTTGTGTGAGTTGGTTTATCAAACAATGTTTTATTTGGACCACATGTGTAGTGGTCGTGCTTTAAACTATTTCAGCTTCCGCACTTTCAAACTCGGTATTGTAATAACTCCGTTTAAAATTCGCACTCTGATATTTTAAATTCGGTTTCGTTTTCGCTATGATGTATCTTTACGAATGTGATCCTTGAACAATGCGATCCTGTATGATGTATGGTGTTAGAAATCCTTCGTGATTTCCGGACTACCGGGGTTATATGGGTTCAAGTATCAGTCGAAGTCAGACGAATTTGGCTAAGATAATACTTGAGCTCTTATAATCAGGGCGGTTCCGCCACAGCTTGGTATCGGAGCATGGTTCAAGTGATTACCTCCGTAAAGAGCTATTTTCGAACTAAAATGGGTATTTCAAAACTACTTTCAAAACTATTTTCGATTACTAAGTGTGCCCAGTCTCGTCCTTAAGCCCTATACTAGGATTCAGGTGGCTTAACTGCTAACAGGGTTCAGGGTTTTGCTTCATGCTGGATCTTTATTTGCTGGTCCATTCTCGGGAAAAGAGAATGCGTCGATCGCGAAAACATGCATAAAATGATTTTGTGAGATATGAGAGCATGACCGTCCAACCGTCGGTCTAGGTGAGAGTTCTTATACCAAGTATGTGCGAGCTCCACGCAGACACATACGAGGGTATCAGTGTTTTCAAGGGTGATTTCTATGTTGGTGCATGGTGTTTAGTGTTGGCTTCTATGTATTTTGCACATATTGGCCAATACTCAATTGTTTTATCATTGGGAATTTCTTTGGGCTGAAATGAATCTTATGCAGGTACACTAACTATGCGAACGAGTAGAACGTGTAGATAACGCATGAGAGATCGTTCTTGCCACCGACTAGAACGTTAGGACTTACGAGTCATGATTAGTGAGTGAGAACGTAAGTACGAGCATGCATCATGTTTAATTTCTTGCATTTACATTACCTCCCCTTAAATTAAAAGTTGTCTCTTTTCTATAAAATTTGCCAACTTAATATCCGTCTCACGAGAGTTCGAAACCCCTTTGTTTCTACAGATGGCCCGGACCAAGTTGACTGCTCGCAAGGCCACCGGAGGCAGAGGAGTTCCGCGTCACCGCTTGGCCACCAAGCTGACCCGGAAGACGTTCTTGACCTACTTCGGGCTGCCGACTATCCTTTGGAGGATTCTGCAGGCCGTGGGCTATGAGGAAGGACAGGAGCCCAGGTACTCATGGCAGAAGGAGATCTACGGGCAGGATTCCCTGGTTATGGTAGAGATCAAGGTCAAAGCCTTGCCTGCCAAGCCTCACTGGGCAGGGTGGACAGAGATCACTAGAGGCACCTGTGCCAAGGATGGAGCCAACAGGGCAGCATACCTAGTGCTGAAGGATATCATCGCCCGCTTCCCCGCCGACCTGGCAAGTGCGATGGCAGGAGTGTTTCCCCGCGGATCACTTTTCCCATTGCGCTGGAAGCAGACTTCAGAGTCAGTCTTGACAGGGAGCCCAGAGGAGAGGTTCTACTGTGAGACACCTGCGATGAGCGCCACTGGAGCTTTGTTGGGTGTATGTGAGAGTTTGGAGCACACTCTCGAGAGCGTGTCCTTCACCCTCACAGCCACCTACCAGAGCAAGAGGAAGCTTCAGGAGGACTTCGACGCTGAGGTTGCTCGTCTGCAGGAGAGGATTCAGCAGCTCACTCTTGAGCGTGACGACGCCCGCACCACAGCAGCAGCGCAGTCCACTGCCAGGACAGTTGCAGAGCAGATGTACCTGACCACCGCTCTTCAGAGAGATGAGGCCCGCACCGCGCTCGACCAGCTCAGAGAGGGAGCCCACCTGTTGATACAGCAGATACACGGACAGCAGGCCTACATCGACCAGCTCCACGAGGCCGTCCACCAGATGCATCACGCCGCACAGGAGGCCGCCGCCCCAGCAGCTCCCGCAGCAGAGGCCCAGGATCCCCAGGACGGAGAGGTCTTTGGTCCCGACGCCCCACCGGAGGAGGCTCATGCTGACAAGCCGATGATCGACGTCGACGAAGAGGACGCTGCATCCGCCGCTGGAGACGTCTGAGCGCTAGTTTAGCTAGGAGACGTTTTTCTTTTGTATAGCTTGAGCTTGCTCGCTAAGTGATGTAACACCCTAAGACATGTGTTGATTTTATGCTTAACCGCTTGATGGCATGTAAAGCTTTTGGACAAAAGTCCGGACTACGATCCGGCACCTTTTATGGAAACCCGTCGTTTGCATGTCTAATTTTGAGCGATTGTTTTGTGATGTTGTATGGAAATGAGTAATTATACTTGGTCGTGTACTAAATTTTTGAATTATGTACAGCGCAGTATTTATTCATGATCGATGTAACATCGCCTAATGATTGCTTAATAATGGGATATGCAGATGCCGACACACACTCGCAGCCAGCGTGGGCAAGGGGCAGGACAGGAGGAGAATCTGCCACCTCCCCCACCGCCGCCGATGACGCCGGAAGCGTTCTTTGGCCAGTTCTTGGGTAGCCAACGGAACATGGAGGAGATGCAGAGGCACATGGAAGCCACCCTCCGCAACATCGCTAACAACACTGCACAGCAGCATCATCAACGTCAAGGCCCGGAGCCCAACCAGTACAGCTCCTACCGTGACTTCTTGGACACTCGCCCTCTTGTGTTCAAGGAAGTCCACCGAATCCGCTTGAGGCTGATGAGTGGCTCAACTTCATCACCCAGAAGTTTCGCCTGCTTCGTCTGACAGAAGAGCTCAAAGCGGAGTACGCCGCCCACATGTTGGAAGGACCCGCCGGTTTGTGGTGGGCCCAGTACCGTGCATCCTTGCCAGTAAATGCACGTGTCACTTGGGATCAGTTCTCCACCGCTATGCGCAACCACTACATCCCTAGTGGTCCTGATGGAAATGAAGGTTGCAGAGTTCATGAGGTTATCCCAGGGGACTAGGTCTATGTCAGAATACCTCCACAGTTTCAACAACCTAGCCCGCTATGCCCCAGACTTTGTTGATACTGAGGCCAAGAAGATTGCAAGCTTTAAGCGTGGCATGAGTGCCGCCATGCTTTCCAAGATGGGCAACAGTCACCGCACCACCTTCAGTGACTTCGTCAGTGACTGTCTCAATCAAGAGGCCAATGACAGCCGGCTGGCGACAGAGACACGCCGTCGTGCAAACGAAGGAGGTTCGTCTCAACAGAGGACCCTCTTTCGGAGCACGCGCCCCGTATCGCCCGCCTGTCACAGGAGCACGATACCGTCCCCCGCAGAGGAAGATCACCACCAACCGTCCTCGTCCCAGTTACCAGAAGCCTTACACCGCTCCCATGATGCAGAACAAGAATAAGGCAGGAAGTGCAGCAGGACCCAAGACTCCATATGTGATTGGTCCATGTTACAACTGTGGCCAAACTGGACACTTGTCCCGTCAGTGCCCTCGCCCAAAGAAGCAGTACACTCAGCCCCCACCTCGTACCGGTCATGTGCATCACACCACTGTGGAAGAAGTGCCAGAAGGAGAGCCTGTCACCGCTGGTACGTTTCTTGTTAATCAATGCCCTGCAGTTGTGCTGTTTGATTCTGGAGCATC
Source organism: Coix lacryma-jobi var. lacryma-jobi (assembly GCA_009763385.1). Classification (NCBI taxonomy): domain Eukaryota; kingdom Viridiplantae; phylum Streptophyta; class Magnoliopsida; order Poales; family Poaceae; genus Coix; species Coix lacryma-jobi. The sequence goes on from CM019823.1 coordinate 175,623,738, forward strand.
GCATTCTTTCATAAGTGAGAACTTTGTTATAAGAAGTAATCTTGAGTTGATAGAGTTAGACCGGGGATATCAGATAAGTTCCGCCGGAGCTGTTCTCTCCGCGCGTAGAATGGCTAAAGGAGTGGAAATGACCTTTGGGAATAAACAGGCCGTAGTGGACCCCATAGTCATTCCTGGTCTAGGTTTGGATGTAATCTTGGGTATGAGTTGGATGAAACTCTGGAAGGTTAATCTAGACACTGCAGAAAGAGTTGTATCCATGGTTAGTCCCAGGAATGGGTCTACCTTTCGGTTCAAGTTACCCCGAAACCCCCATGAGATCGGAGTGTTGTTCAATATCACGGCAAAGCAGATAGCCGAGATTCCGATAGTATGTGAGTTTCCGGATGTTTTCCCCGATGAGTTGCCTGGACTACCGCCAGATAGGGATGTGGAGTTTGCTATAGAGCTAATCCCTGGAACAGCACCCATATCTCGCGAGACCGATATAGAATGCACGCTAAGAGTTAGCAGAGCTTAAGGTTCAGTTGCAAGAACTTTCGGATAAGGGTTTGATACGCCCTAGTTCGTCACCTTGGGGATGTCCCGCTATCTTTGTGAAGAAGAAGGATAAAACTTTAAGGATGTGCGTAGACTACAGACCGCTTAATGCAGTAACTATAAAGAATAAGTACCCCTTACCTCGAATCGATGTCTTGTTCGATCAGTTGTCGAAGGCAAAAGTGTTCTCCAAGATCGACCTGAGGTCGGGATACCATCAGATTAAGATCAGAAGAGAAGACGTGCCAAAAACAGCTTTCTCCACCAGATACGGACTCTATGAGTATCTGGTTATGTCCTTTGGATTGACCAATGCACCGGCACATTTCATGTACCTGATGAATTCGGTCTTCATGCCAGAGTTGGATAAGTTTGTTGTAGTGTTCATCGACGACATCTTGCTATATTCTGAAAATGAGAAGGATCATGCTGAGCATCTACGAGTCGTTCTAACCCGGCTTAGAGAGCACAAATTGTATGCTAAGTTCAGCAAGTGTGAGTTTTGGTTAAAGAAGGTACCTTTCCTTGGTCACGTCCTTTCAGAGGAAGGAATCTCTGTAGACCCTTCTAAAGTACAAGAGGTTATGGATTGGGAAGCACCCACGAGTGTTTTTGAGGTTCGCAGCTTTTTGGGTTTGGCAGGGTACTACCGTCGGTTTATTCCGGATTTTTCAAGAATAGCCAAGCCTATGACTCGTTTAACGCAGAAAAACAAGAAGTTCGAATGGACTCCAGAGTGTGAAGCAGCTTTTCGCACTCTGCGAACGTTGTTGACATCCGCACCTGTTTTGGCTCAGCCAAACTTAGAGGAACCTTTTGATGTGTTTTGTGACGCATCCCAGATCGGACTTGGATGTGTGCTCATGCAAAATGGAAGAGTTATCGCCTATGCTTCTCGCCAGTTGAAACCACACGAAGAGAATTACCCCACTCATGATTTGGAATTAGCAGCCGTCGTGCATGCACTCAAGATATGGAGACATTATCTTATGGGAAATCTATGTCATGTGTACACAGATCATAAAAGTCTAAAATATATCTTCACCCAGCCAGAGTTGAACATGAGGCAGAGAAGATGGTTAGAGCTAATTAAGGATTACAACCTGGAAGTGCATTACCACCCTGGAAAAGCAAACGTTGTAGCCGATGCCTTGAGTCGCAAGACTCATTGCAACTCCCTACAACCACTGTTGGAAGATGGATTTAACCTTATGCACCCTGTCATGCTGAACAACATCACTCTTCAGTGCACCTTAGAAAGTGACATCATCGAGAGACAAAGGACCGATGAAGAGATCTGTCAGATTAAGAAGAGGTTGGAAACCAGTAGTTCGTTGAACTTTAGAACAGATGAACAAGGAATTCTATGGTATAAACGAAGGATAGTTGTTCCTAAGGATTCAGAGCTGAAAGAGAGGATTCTGAACGAGGCTCACAATTCAAAGTTGTCTATCCACCCAGGAAGCAGTAAGATGTATCAGGATTTGAAAACCAGATTTTGGTGGTCAAAGATGAAGAAAGAAGTCGCAGCCTATGTCGCCAGATGTGATACTTGTTGCAGGATAAAGGCAATACATCTGAAACCCGCCGGACTGTTACAACCGTTGTAAATCCCAGAGTGGAAGTGGGAAGAGATTAGTATGGACTTTATCACCGGACTTCCCACTACTCAGAAAGGGAATGATTCGATTTGGGTTATCGTGGATCGGTTATCTAAAGTGGCTCACTTCATACCAGTTAAGACTACGCACCGCCCTCATCAGTATGCAGACCTGTATATTCAGAATATCCTGAGGTTGCATGGAATTCCAAAGCGGATAGTTTCTGATAGAGGACCCCAGTTCATAGCACGTTTTTGGGAACAGTTGCACAAGGAGTTAGGAACCAAGTTGGTAAGAAGTTCAGCCTATCACCCCCAGACCGCAGGACAAACTGAAAGAGTAAATCAGATTTTGGAAATATCCTAAGAGCTTGTGTTCTATCTTCAGGAGAGTCGTGGGAGAAATGGTTGCCCTTGCTGAGTTTTCGTATAACAACAGCTACCAGGAAAGTATAAAGATGGCACCTTTTGAAGTTCTATATGGACGAAGATGCAGAAACCCCAGTAAATTGGGTAGAATCTGGAGATCGAGGATTCTATGGATCAGATTATGTAAAAGATGCCGAGGAAATCGTGCAGACCGTACAGCAACATATTAAGGTAGCACAATCCCGGCAAAAGAGCTATGCCGACACACGAAGAAGACCCTTGGAATTTCAAGTAGGAGACTATGTGTATCTTAAGGTCTCACCCATGAGAAAAGTCCAACGTTTTGGAATCAAGAAGAAATTAGCACCTCGATATGTGGGACCATACCAGGTCATAGCAAGGAAGGGAGAAGTAGCATATGAAGTGCAGTTTACCCCCAGAAATGAGCACAGTTTTCCAGGTGTTCACGTATCACAGTTAAGAAGTGTCTTCGAGTTCCAGAACAAGAGGAAGTTCGGATTCCAGACATCACCATCAGATCGGATCTGGAAGTACTACGAGCAGCCCAAGGAGATTTTGGATACCAAGACCCGAGAGACTCGTAACCGAACAGTGAAGACTTACAAGATTCTCTGGAGCAATCACGGACCCAACGATGCGACATGGGAAACCGAGGAGTACCTACGCGTAAGCTATCCCGCTTTTGTTAAGAAATGGTACGTAACTCAAATCTCGGGGCGAGATTTCTTTAAGGGGGGAAGGGCTGTGACACCCTAGTGTCAAGCACTGCATTAGGAACTTCATTAGCTACTAAAGAAGCATAAGCAATGCATTGCATCATTTCATGTGCATAAGAGTGCTTTTGTCTTTTGTTTATTTATTTGGATTTGGATTTCTATTTGACTTGATGATTTAATTGGATCTCTGTTTTGGCTTTATTTATGAGGAGGTTTTAAAAATGGTTTTCAGAAAAAGTGTCCTATATGAAAGTTGTAGAGAAAATTATTTGAGCAACTTTTATTTTTGGGTCAAACCCTAGTTTGAAGTTTTTAAAACTGTTTTGAGTGGTCAAAGTTTGAAAGAAGTTCGAAAAAGAAAAAGGAAAACGATTTCTCCCGGCGCCCCACCTTTTGGCCCATCTGGCCTTTCGGCCCAACCTCGCGCGCGCTGGCCCAGCTCGCCCGGTCGCGCGCGCCGGTCCGGCTTCCGCCTCGCCGCGCGCGACATCGCCGCTGACACGCCCGCGCCGTACGCCGGCCGCAACCGCCACGTGGCCGTCGCATGCTGCGAGGATCCTCGCCGGCCACTCCTCGCTCGATCCTCTCTCACCCGAGCACGCAAGCTATCTTCCCCGGCCACTCTCCGCTCGCCTCGCCTGCCGCACCCGCTCGCCGTGCACGGCATCACCGCGCTGCCTCGCCGACCGCGCTGCCGTGGCCCCGCCACGACCACCGGTCAAGCCGATCAAAACCCCGAGCACCCCTTCACTCCCTCACACTCCCGCACAAACTCTCCCACTCTCGCTCGCACTCTCCTCCCCTCGCCACCAAGCCAGAGCAAGCGCTCGGCTCGCTCTCGCCGCGACCTCCACCGCAACCTCCCCTCTCCGTTCCCAATCCCACCGAGAACCACCGTCCGATTACTTCTGCACCAAGCTCCGCCTACGCCGTGCACACGCCGTGCGCACGTCGTCATCACCGACCGAGCCCCGACGCCGCCGGAGGACGTAGCGCCTCTTTCGGTCCGCCAGTCGCCACCGCCGAGCCGCAACGCCGTTCTTCCTCAACCCGAGCTCCACCGTCTCCCTCCTTCACCGTCAAGCTTCACCGAGTCAAGGCAAGGTGAGAACACCGTCTAGCCTCAACGCTACCCGCTCTCTCCCACATCTTCTTCCCCGGCCGAACGCCATAGCCGTCCGCCGCGGACCTCGCTCGTGGCCAAGCTCCTCTGGAGCCAATCAAGCCAAACCAACCCCGTAGCTGTGCTCCTTAGGGTTCACACGAGCTTTTGCCTCCCCTAATTTCTCCGGCGACCGCCGGACACGGCCAAGCCGAGCCTCACCGACGCCACCGTCCGGCCCGTAGCTCGTCGCCGGCATGCTCCGGCCATGCGCTGGCCAAACCATCACCACCACCGGATGCGCCTCGTCGAGACGAATCTATCTAGCCTAGCCTCGCCGCCGGAAACCTCACCGCCGGCGAGCAGCCGCCGGTCAAACCTCTCCCCTGTTTTCCTCCTCTCTAACGGTGTGGGTCCCGTTGACCCACGGACCCGCGCGTCAGCCTCTGTTCGGTCCATGGACCGCATCCACCCGAACCTTCGCCAAGCCCTCGAGCCAGGCCTCGGACAGACTTCCGTCTCGCCGAGCCCTCGAGCCAGGCCTCGGACAGACTTCCGTCTCGACCAAGCCCTCGAGCCAGGCCTCGGACGGGCGAACGTTTTTTCCGTCTCGACCAAGCCCTCGAGCCAGGCCTCGACGGGCGAGTGTTTTTCCGTCTCGCCCGAGCCCTCGAGCCAGGCCTCGACCGAGCCCTCGAGCCAGGCCTCGGACGGGCGAGTGTTTTTCCGTCTCGCCCGAGCCCTCGAGCCAGGCCTCGACCGAGCCCTCGAGCCAGGCCTCGACGGGCCTCGACCTTGAGCGAACCCCCGGCGCGCTGTCTCGACCGAGCCGGGCCTCGAGCGAACACACACGCCTTCCGCCGTGCGCTCGAGCCAGGATTGGGTCGAGTCGGACCAGTTTCCCGCAAGCCAAGCCGGGAGATTTCAAATGTTTTTCTTTTAGGGTTTTATTTTCCAGAGATGCTTGTTTATTTTTGTGCAGCATGATTTATAAGTCCAATTGGAGTACTTTCAGTTTTGTTGGCTTGTTATGAGTAGATCTACCATGGTAGAATATGAAAGTATTTTTGGTAGGAGTTTATTTTACTGTTTTCATTTATTTCAGTTTATATGCTTTTGTTTAGATAAATGGTTATAATGTGTTTTCTGGTTGAGATAATTCCTGGAAAATTTTGTGTAAGTGTATTATACTGTCTTACACCTGTGAAAAATATATTATGCACTGTTTATGTGGAAAAAGTTTCTTTTATGCTTAAAAGTCCTTTTTGGCTGATTTCTTAGAATAAATGTTAAGGTGTTTTATATGTCAAAATAAAATATGGGAAATTTTGTGCAGTCTCTGTATGCCATGAAGAGTCTAAGAAAAATATAAACCTGATCTGTTTTATGGAAAAAGTTGTAGTTACTTCACAACTGTGTTTGTCTGTGTTTATCTTTGGAAATTCATGTAAGAAATAATATAATGTTTCTGTTCATGGAACTTTCTGGATAAGCATAAAATTTGAAGTAGATCTGGGAAAAATAATGAAATAGAGTTGTGCGCCCTTTTACAGTAGGGTTGTAGTTCAAAGTACCTTCTGGGGCAGTTTGCTTGCCATTTTTATATCTGCAGTTCTGAATTTTATTTTTGGCTGAAATTTGTTCAGTGGAGTCCAGCACCTGTTGTTTGCCTTTTGGAATTTTCGTGGATTTTCTGATTCCAGAAAAGTGCACTTGCAGTTCAAACCTAAGTTCTTTTGAATTATTTATTAATCATCGCATACAATAGGATCGACCCAGCCGGAGCCCCACCAAGAGCAGGAGCTAAACGCCGAACCGGAGATCCAGGAGCGCAGCAGCCAGATGGAAGTCGACCCCGTCCACGACACTAACTTGCCGAGTGCCCCTCCCACGAGGCCTCGGTCTTCACCCAAGGCAAGCCCCGGAGCATTCTAAGTCTCCCAGTATTTACAATTAAAATCACTTGAGTCCTTTTATATTGTGAATGCATTAGGTTTAGGAGTTGAAATGAATCCTACTTGCTGCATTACCATTCCTTGGTTATTGATGAATATCTACCTTGTTATCCTGTTATTTAATTACAATGTAGAATTGCTTAGCCTGCTTAATAAAAGTGGTAGTTAAGGAGGTTTCCGTAATACCCGGATGGGTATTTGCCGGATCACGGTTGGCTATATTTGCTATCGTGGAAAAGAACCTGAGTAGTAATGAAATACGGTCAACGGGATGGCAGGGCACAAGTTCGGAAACTTGGGGCAGTCCATCCGTTGGATCGTGTAGGTTTGTATCGATGTTGGCCCTCGTTCATTTTTGAACGCGCCCTTTTACTTAGGGATATGTCGGTGCTGTAATCATCGACCCCAAAGCCGGTTAGAAGCTGTTCGGGCCGGTTTCAACCCGTGTCGTGCCCTCTAGTACGGAAGTTGCGATCTGCCGCGTGAGGCCATCGCCAGACTCTGATTGGGCGGTCCGTGCTTGAACCGCGACGATTACCACCACGAACAAGCGTCGAGCGGTTGCCCAATGCATGGACCCGACGGGGAAAGTGTGGGCTGGTATTAAAGGTCTTTCACCAGCTGGTTTGGAATTCGATTCGAGTCGCCGTCTCCCCCGGTTAGTGGGAAACTATGGCGAGCTTCACCACGATACAACTCCACGTGATATCTAAAGGTTCAACTAAAATGTGGACAAGTCAACTGGATATGGTCATATTATTGATTGATAGATTCAAGTGAGTGCTCTAGTACAGGTGAAAAACCTAGAGTTAAGGAATAGGTCTAAAAATGGCAGCTCATCTTTACATTTAGTAATCGCCTATCGGAAATTGTGCTTTTCGCAACTAAAAAGATCCCAGCTCTACCTCAAAAGCCTTGCATGTCCTTGGTGTCTTATTTTCAGTTGGACGGGTAAGTCTAGCTGAGTACATTCCCGTACTCAGGGTTTATCCCGTTTGTTGCAGATGGCCAGGTCTACTTTGGCTATTGTAAGCACTGCCTCTACCCCGTGGAAGGTGATGAGGAGTAGGCCCAGGGCAGGGTCTTCCAGAAGCTTTTCCCTTTTCTTTTGCTGGACTGAGATACTAGTGGCACATTATCTTAAAAAGGGAAGAGTGAGTTGTGTGAGTGGTTTATCAAACAATGTTTTATTTGGACCACATGTGTAGTGGTCGTGCTTTAAACTATTTCAGCTTCCGCACTTTCAAACTCGGTATTGTAATAACTCCGTTTTAAATTCGCACTCTGATATTTTAAATTCGGTTTCGTTTTCGCTATGATGTATCTTTACGAATGTGATCCTTGAACAATGCGATCCTGTATGATGTATGGTGTTAGAAATCCTTCGTGATTTCCGGACTACCGGGGTTATATGGGTTCAAGTATCAGTCGAAGTCAGACGAATTTGGCTAAGATAATAATTGAGCTCTTATAATCAGGGCGGTTCCGCCACAGGCCAGCCCTCTCCAAGAGAGGAGTGTACCTGTCGTCGTACCGCATATCCTGGAACCTATCGTGGGTCCGAGGACGAAGGGGGGGCAGCTCCTGTTAACAACATAAAGAATGTTAGTTCAACAAATAACAACAATTACAAGTGAAAGAACCTTAAGCGTAACTCATTACCTCCCCCTCCGTGATCCGACGACCCCGGTGGGTCGCGTCGTAGTACGGCTCCAGGAGGTGGTACTGCTCCATCCTGCAAAAAATAAATGAAAGTCAGTTACAATAATACATAATAGTAAGCAATTGTACCCATGATAGTCATATGCAATAAAATAATAGTTTGTACCTGACTAATCGGCCACCTACACCCACGAGAATTGTGGCCAAGCCTCCCGCATCGGCCACATTGGTTCTGCTCGGGGTCGGTAACAAAGGGGGTTGCTCTTCCACGCCTTGTTCTACCGGAGACCTGATCCATAACCATCTTGTATCTTGTCCTCTTTCTGGTACCACGTTTGTTCCAACGACTACCAGGGTCCGCAATGTACTTGGGCCCTGAGTAAGGTGGCCACTGGGTCTCGTCCAAGTAAGGCTCAAAACGGGGGGACCATGTGAGAACAAGACTGTCAACGCTAAACTCTGGGGGGATCCTGCTCTCATAGGAGAAGTTGCGATGATTAGCGGCTGCAACATAATGAGAACATGGAAAATGGTACTGCCTTGTCCGCCCACACGTGCATGAGAAATCGATGAGTACAACAAGATAAGCCCTTGACGGCCTAATCTCTCCATCGGAGGTAGTACCACCCCTTTCCGTCACCTGGTACTTGCTCGTGCTAAGATCAAAGCATTCAACCTCATGTGTGCGAGCTCTTTCTTTTGCCCTATCAAGATGCCTTTGGGGTCTATGTGGCAAAGGCTTGTTGTTACTTTGGAGGGCCATTGCTTTTGAGTGTCTCTCGTTGAACCATGCAACAAGCCTGTAGAAGGTGAACTCAACAATAGCATTCACAGGCATGGCACGTATACCCTTAAGTACACTATTAAATGATTCTGCCATGTTGCTTGTCTGAAACTCGTACCTCCAGCCACCATCATCATATGCTCTAGTCCATTTTTCAGGTTCTCTCAACAACCCTCTCAACCATTGCCGACCTTCTGCATTTGTAGCAGCTTTGAGCTGCTCCAACTTCTCTTCAAACAAGGACACCTCAAGCTTGCGACAAGCCTCCTCAAATAGTGGAAAGTTATCCTTTGTACCATCCTTGCGCATCAAATTCTCAGCGAGGTGTCGAGTGCACCAACGGTGGTGCAAAGGTGCATAGCCCGGAATCTGTTCCTGTACGGCGCTGAGTATACCCTGGTGCCTATCAGATATGACACCAACCTCTCTACCAGGGCCTACAACATGTATGCGAACAAGGCGCATGAACCAACCCCAACTATCTTTGTTCTCCTTGTCCACCAACGCAAATGCCAAAGGAACCAATGCATTGTCTGCATCAACTGAGATGGCTATCAGCAGTGTGCCCATATATTTGCCTAGCAGAAAAGTACCATCAATGGAGAACACGGGACGACAATGCCTGAAGGCCTCTACACACTGGGGGAAGCACCAAAATGCACGGAAAAATATCTGTCTCCCATCCTTCCATTCATTTGGTTTGGGCAAATACTCGTAATGCATCCCTGGATTTGCTGCTTTCATTGCATTAAAGAGAACGGGCAACCGCTCATAGCCCTCCTCCCAATCCCCATATATCATCTTCCATGCACGTTGTTTTGCCCTCCATGCTTTGCCATACTTGATCTTGTATCCAAATATCTTCTCTGTCATTGTAATAATTGTCCTCACCTTCAAATTGGGTTCTCCCTTAAGTATTGAGAACAATGATTTGGCAATAAGGGTAGATGTCAACTGTCGGTGCCTCTGATCTAAGCTTGTTGATGCACAAGTGTGTGGACCAACAATTTTTGTGATCTTGAACTTCCCTGTGTCCTTTTGCTTCCTAGCACAGACTCTCCAGTTACATTCATCCTTCTCACACACCACTGTGTACCGTCGCTCTACATAGGAATGCCTCACCTTGAAAGGTCGGTTACGTTTCATAGCATACTCCTGTAACCACCTTCTCAATGTAGGCAAGTCCTTAAATAACAGGCCCTTCTGGATTTCAATGCTATCGCCTGCCTCGGGAGCATCTAGCAACTCATGATCCCTGCCTTCTGCATATGCAATATGACAATGACTAAGATCACTGTATTCATGAATTGTTGGATCACGATCAGGGCAAAAGCATCTGATCAACTCAACGTCTTGCTCAGAAAGTGCTCCAAGAGGGCGGTCATCATCCGAATCAACAGCTCTTGCCATCCCATAAGGCTCCTCTTCATCATCAATCTGAACATCCACACTATTAGAGGCCCTACAATACTGCTCCTCATTGACTGCAGGGGCCACAGGTGTCGGAGCAACAATATCAGGAATATCTCCTGCATGGCAAGGAAACAACATCTAGAGCATTTAGAAAAAGGAATGAAAACATGGCAAAAGCCAGAATAACATGAAGACAACAACAAAACCATGAACCAACACTTACTTGGATGGTTCTGGGTCAAAGGGATCTCCTGAGGGGCCGCACCACCCGGCTCATTCGGCCCAGATTGCGCATCAGGCACCACAACATCTTCCACCTCCACCTCAACATTAGGCAACGGGTCACCAAAAGGGGCCGGGTCATCATGAGGGGGTGAATAATCAGGAGGGGCGGGATCATTGGACAACTTCCGCACCACCAAATCCAAGCATTGGAACTCGTTCTTCATCACAGTTTTCACATACTTATCCCACTCACCCTCACATGCAATTGGGACAAGCCGCCTAAAAATACGGTCCGATTTACCGTAGTGAACTAATCCCTCAACTGAGATAGCATCATCTGAATTCCAATGAAGGTCACATTGAGCCCTACCAAACAACTCGCTAAACGATGGACGCTCATCGAATAGCAGAGGCACCCTTTTCATTCCAACAAAACTGACATTCCCAAAAACATCTTCCTCCACACTCCCTCCATGAAACAATGTCACTATATTGTCCATCTAGGTGCAATGCAAAACGAGAATATAGTCACTTGGAAAAACAAACATCTAAATTATTACCTACATAACTAACTAACTAAGTAGCTATCTATCCATATAACTAACTAACTAGTTTGAACTATCTAGGTTACTAACTACATAACTTAGTTACTAAATTACTAACTATCTAGGTTACTAAAATCACTAACTAAATTTTCTAACTAAAAAACTAAATTCGGTATGTAACTAAATTTAATAACAAACTAAATTTTCTAACTAAGAAACTAAATTTAATTACTCAGTAGATTCAATAAGTAACTAAATTTTCTAACTAAGTAACTAAATTTAATAGCTAACTAACTTTTCTATCTAACTAAATGAACTAACTAAATTTTCTAACTAACTAAATTAACTAAATGAACTAACTAAATTTGCTAACTAAATTACTAACTAAATTTGCTAACTAACTAACTAAATAAACTAATTAACTCAATTTAATTACTAACTAAATATGCTAACTAACTAAAATTAACTAAATGAACAAATTTGAAAAAAAAACTCACTTGCTGGCCGGACTTGCTGGCCGGAGGGAGCCGAGGCGGGTGCAGGGGACGGCCGCGGGTGGTCGCCTGGACCGCGCGCCCGGACGGCGCGACCGGGACCGTGCGCCCGGACCGGACGGGAGGACGGCGGCGCGGCCGGGACGGGCGGCCGGCGCCGCGGCCGGGACGGGCGGACGGCGCCGCGGCTGGGAGGGCCGGACGGCGCCGCGGCCGACACGAGCGGACGACTCGGTCGGACGGACGGTCGGCCGGACGGACGGCCGGACGACGCCGGCGACGTGGAAAACGACAGTGGCGGCGGCGAACGACGGCGCAGGAGCGAACGGGAGAGAGAGACGCGAGAGAGAGAGAAAGAGAGCGGCGTGGCGCGTCGGTGTCAGTATATGCGACCTCGGCGCCAAGATCTATGGCGCCGAGCTCGGCGCCGTGCAACGTGGTCCCGAGCTCAGCGCCAAAATCTGTGGCGCCGAGGTCCCGCCACGTCAACGCCACGTCGGCTGCTGTGGTGGCGCGTGGATGAGACCTCGGTGCCATGGGTTATGGCGCCGAGCCATGGTATCTCGGCGCCATGACCTATGGCGCCGACCCCCAGGGTCTACGGACGGGAATACGCTGTCCAGGGGGTTAAATGTGAATATTGTTCAAAAAAAGGGCTAAATTGCAAAAAATTAGGGTGTGGGTACGGGTGGCCACTACCCATCGGATAAGCAGGGGCGGATCCACGCCCCAGGCTGCAGCCCGAGACGTGGACCAAAAATTCCTTTAGCAGTTCCTTTTTTCAGTACAATTTTACTTATAAAAACTGCATTTAGGCCTACATAACGCGGTCTAAAATTTCTTTACACTAGTTTAGCCACTCTCTTAATGTGTTTCTAGATCTGCCACTGCAGATAAGTGTCGTTGGCATCTTGAACTATAGCATTGTCCCCATCTGTTTGGTTTCCACTTGCATTGTCACATCGGACTTCCTTGTGTGAGAACACCACCATCGACCCTGACTTGAAGGTAAAGGAGAACGTGGATGAACGGGATGCACCATCCACCAAAGATGCTTGACGCCACTCATTCCGATCGAAGGTATATATAGCACGCAAATATAATTGTGGTCTTTCTGGAATGCTCGGTATGGTGGAAGGAAATATGTTAATTAATAAAGAAGAGGTAAATGCATGGAGCCTAGACCTGACGCGAGAGAGAGAGTGTGAAGTGATCAAAAACTGGTGAAGAGTTGTTATATATATAGCAAGCACACAGACGGTGAAAATTAAAGTAAGAATCATGCCATTGTGCTTTTATTACATTTATTTGTGAGATAATGTTTTGCAGATTTGTTTGTTTATCTATTTATTTGTCAGACGATGATTTGCAAAGTTGTCAGAAAAGAGGTCAATGAATTATTGTTAGGAACAATGATGATGCGCACATTCACCTCATGCATCATTATTGAATTATATCTGTTTGGGTTGAGTGGTTAAGCTGCCTCTGTGGCCCCAACCCAAAACTAGTATGTAAATAATATATATCTTTGCCCGAGCACATATCCCGTCGCTAACTCGTGTACTAAAAAGGCCGTATTCGTGTGTTCGTTCACTCGATCTAGGCCAGACCCGGGTGACCATTTTGCATCTGTTTATGACAATTGTGTTAGATTCTTGGATCGCTAGGAGTAGATCTAGTTGGGGTTCTCTTTGAATCGGGCAAGAATCAGGAGGGCAGTTCATCCAGGATGAACTGCTGGAGAAGAACAGAGACAGATTAGGGTTCATACCTTCGAGATCCGACCGTCTCTTGTTCGTTGATGGAGGCTGCGCACGGGCAGCGACGTTTGGTGTAGCGCAGGGTCGGCGTGGAGATGCTCGTGGCGCTTCCCGCCGCTGGCAGTGCCACCCTCGGGATCGGATTAGGGTTAGGAGGGTGGGTACTGTAGCAGCGGCTGTCAACCTCATTCTAGAGCCCTGCCCCCACCTCCTCTTTATAGGCACTGTGCGACAGGGGCCCACCAGCCTGCTAATGGGTTGGGCATCCCCGATCAGGATGCAGATCAGGGTCCAGTTAGGCCGTTGGGCCTAACTGGTGGAGATCAATCCAACATTCTCCCCCTTGATCTCAACTCATATCTTTAAACTTCTCATTTATTTCTTTTACCATTCCATCACAGATCGATGCATAGAGCGTGCCTCATCGTCACGATCAATTGTCGATAGATTCAACAGCTACAATACACGTCTCTGTTTTGAAATAGGTTCTTTAGCTTTGGGGCCCTTTATTGTCCAGAAATCATAGGCCTAACCATACAACCCATGTCGACTGTGTATTTCCTGAACACACTGGGCGATAAGCCTTTACAAAACGGATCCGTAATATTTTCAAATCTAAAGGTATGATTCTGGACTTTCTCCTTCACAACGTACAACCCAATGTCAATGTGTTTGGCAGCACACTTGACCCGTTGTCTTAGGAGTAAACTTCTTAAATGGTTATTGCTGTTGTTTACCATTATAAACTCCGGGTATAGGTTTCTAACCATTTCGCCTGTCCTTTACGCCTCATGATAAGCTATATGATAGTGTTCATCATCAATGACACCACTATGGTTCCTTTTGGAGCTTTTCCACAATAAAACTCCAACTGCGAGTGTTAGTTACTAATGTGGATTTCACTAAACATCTCGCTCAAACATATTAGTTGTACTCACAACCACTTGAGAGTACTTGTTCTCTTTTACTCGTCATAAGGCATATAAAACTTTGCACAATTGCAACACTTCCATTCCAGTGATCTATATCTGGATTGGACATCTGCCAAAATCCCGGATACACGAACCATGTCAGGGTAAATACTTGTGCACTCATTAAGCTTCCAACAGCCGAAGCATACAGGACGTCCATTTTATCAATTCTCATATCTATTCTTGGAACACTGAAAGTTCCCAAAACTATTACCCTTGACCATAGGAACAGGCTTATGTTTACACATATATATATACTTTATTTCTTTAGAATCTTCTCAAGTATATACTTGAGACATTTCTAATACCCCCTTCTCTTGTCTAGGTAAATTTCAATTCATAGACGAATGACAATTCACCGAGATCAATCTAATGTAATTTAGGGCAATGACTACTTTTCCAATAGTAGATTAACATCATTGTCAGCAACAAGGTGTCATCCACATACAAGTTTAGGAAAATGAATTTCCTATTCTTGAACTTGCACAATGTCATTGTCCTTCTCATTCTCATTAAAACCCAAACTTTCTAATCTGATGTGGCATCAAATTTTGAATACCACTCTATAGATGCTCGTTTGAATCTATAAATAGATTTCTTCAGGTGGCATCCTAAACATTCTTTTCCTTTCATGACAAAACCGTTAGGTTGTGCCATATAAACCTTTCATACAAATCCCCATCAATTAGTACTGTCTTTACATCTATCTGATGTAACTCTAAATCATAATGTGCCATTAACACTCGTTAAAGTGTTTCCTTTCCTTTGTGTGAATCCTTTTATCATAAGTCGCACTGTATATCTTTCTACGTTCCCTCCGGAGCCACAATGTGTCTTGTAGACCCATTACAGCCTACTGTTTTGGCTCCATTAGGAATAACTTCACATCTTTTATCCTTTGAGACCTTTTAGGTCCAAAATGGCACTCTTTTACATGGGATTTTGTTGCTCTTTCATTGCCAAGGGGCAATTGATACTTTACATTACTCATCTTTCTAGAAGAGCTAACAACAGGTGTTGTATAGGCCATACAACATCAACAGGTATGATTGTTCTTGAGTCATTGGAGTGGGCACACAATCCCACTTCTCTTCAAGTCTTAGATCTCTACATACCATGCTCCCCCAGATTATCCCATCTTTCGCAAAAATGGTGCTTCCTCAAATTTCTTATTTGGGTTTAATCTGTCAAAAATCATAGGGTGCCTTAAGCACCGCTCGTCCAGTACAAATACTGGCTCACTATGCTATATTCCTATCATAACCATAAAGGTATAGGAATTTAGCTATTTCTTTCTTTACTTAGGGGTATCGTTATTATGATCATTGTACTCCCTCAACGGTCATATTCATCTTTTATAGATCACTTTTACCTTAATGCATATCATGCATTGCACTTTTGAGGCACAGGGAAATGGAGAGAATCTCTTTTAATCTTTATCTTTCTTAGTGTAATCTCACCATTCTCCCCCTCGAAATATGGCACGAACTTTACTGCCATAATTTCGAAACTATTATGAACTTTGTGAACGAGGAGCCACCTATAATTTGCTTTATTCACATGACCATGTCATGCAAACAAAGTCATCTTTTGATTCTTATGGGAGTATACTTTCCTCATTCCACTTTAAGAACTTAACAAAGTCCTTACTTAACTTTACTTTTGCATGTCATGCTTGCATGCTTTCTTTATCTGGGATTGCTCCCCTCATGGCCTTAGCCCATGACCATGTCATGGTCAACACTGTGATAGCATAAAAGCTACCCAAACTTTTCATTCTTTCTCCCACTCTGGGATATACTTTAGGCACATGAGTCATCACAAAACTTTTTCCCACCATACGGGACAATTGCCCATCAGGGACATTAAAGCCAAAATTGGCTTTCACATTCAACCATCAAATTCAGAAATAAATCTGAATATTCTGTAACATACACATTTAATCCAACGTTGGTCAAATTAAATATGCATATTTCTTATTACAACTTTTGTCATAATCAATAAAACTAAAACAAAATTCTTCTTTATAGAGAGTACATAAAACACATTTCATGTACTAAACTTTTACTTTGGACCAATGTCCCTGAATTCTTTTCCTTTTCAAGTCATTTTCTAAAGAGAACATAATCCCTTTATGTAATGACTTTCACTTTCCATCTTCTCAGTCACAAGTACCCAGCTCTTTCTTTTCTGCTTCCAAAAATGAAAGCATGAAGATCTTTTCTGAAAACATTAATCATTAATAATCAATAATAATGAGCATAAAAAATAACCCTACGTTGGTCTGGTTAAAACATGCACATTAAACTTTATAACTTGTAGTTCTATTCTATATCACCGTTGGGCAGAAAATAGAATAAAACGACATTCTTTTACATTAATTCTACATCACCGTTGGGCAGAAATAGAATTAACGTATGCAAAACTCAAATAACTTGATGATAATCAACATCATTGCAGCGGAATACTTTTCACTTTATCACAGACATTTCTTGATTCTTATATGGTCTCTGGAAAAATTGGTCACGTTGACGTAAAATTTACCAGAAATTCAAACTTTAAATTTAAACTTACAATATTGTTATCATCAACGTTGGTCAGAAAATAACAATATCATAATTTAACTTAAACATGTGACTATTCCTCTAATTAAATTTTTCCGTTGGTTCCAATTTAATTAGAAGATAATCAATGTCAACTTTGCAGCGGAAACGTGAAAAATATAGTAATACTTAATCAGAAGCATCAACATATATACTTTTATCCATTCTCTGTACAAATTATCCCGTTGGTTCAAATTTGAACAGAGATTGAAACACTTATTCAAACTCAGCAATAAAATGCTTCTGAAAAAGAACAAACAAAACCAGACTTTACTTTTCATTTGCCCGAAGGCCTGTTTACTTTTCATTTGCCCGAAGGCCTGTTTGCGATTTGCGATTTGCAACAGTCCAGCCAACAAAACGGCCCGGTCCACGCGCGTGCAGAGTTCCTGGGCCTAGGCCGACTTCGCGCTGACGCCCGCGTGAGCACCCCGGCCTCCTTCTCCCGCCCAGGCCCTCCTCCTCCCGCCCAGGCCGCAACCTGGGCCTGGGCCAGAAAAGTTGGCACCCGCATGGGCCTAATCTGGCCCGGTGAACCACAGCCGTCCATCACAATCGGACGGCCGCGCGTCGATCTCGCGGGGACAAAACCCCCTCCTGGCCGGTTCTCTCACGAAACCCTAGCCACATTCTTTCTCTTCTCCTCTCTTTCTCAGTACCGCAAATTGCGGCGGCGGCGGCCGCCATGGCCGTCGGCGCAGCCGTGCCCGCCGGAGTCGGTGAAGACCAGGGGCCGCCGGTCCGGACCTGACTCCCCTTCCTCTTCTCTCTCTCTCCACCGCTTCTCTCCGCCACACATCTAGAGGCGAGCTCGCGACGGAGGAAAAGAGGATGGCGCCGCCGTGGGCCCCCTCGCCGGCGCACGCGTGCGGCTGAGGCCGCGCGCGGTGCCGTCGAGTGGCTCCGTGGTGATGCCCTATTGAGCCCGCGCCGGAGCATTCTCGGTGCCCCTAGGTCTTCTTCCCGCGCGCCGGCGGGACGGTCTTGCCCCGACAGCGCCATCGGCCGGCCGCCGGAGGCTTCGGGCGGTCTCCTCGGACACCGCCAGCGAGAGGACTATGGTGGAAAAGCCCTGGTGAGGCCCCTATTCGCCTTGTTCTCATTCACTGTTAGGGTTAGGGTTTCACTTGCAGTGCTTTTGGGTGAAGATCCGGACGGATCGAGCCCCGGTGTCCTTTGTTCTTGGTCTGATCCAATGGATCGAGATCCATGTTCTTCCTTGCCGCTCTGGGGCCCATGGCCGGCGAGCGCGGTCCCTTGACCGAGCACACAGATCTTTGCTATTTCTGTGTTTTAGGGTTCGGATCCAATCCTCCCCCTCTGTTTTGCTTTGCCGAAATCCTATCAATTTAGGATTTGGCTCCATCCCGTACGTCGGCAAAACGGCGTCGGTGGACAGTAAGGTTTCCCCTTCTCTATCCATCATCCCAACACTCGATCTACACGCTAGATCGGCTCCGATACCATTGTTAGATTCTTGGATCGCTAGGAGTAGATCTAGTTGGGGTTCTCTTTGAATCGGGCAAGAATCAGGAGGGCAGTTCATCCAGGATGAACTGCTGGAGAAGAACAGAGACAGATTAGGGTTCATACCTTCGAGATCCGACCGTCTCTTGTTCGTTGATGGAGGCTGCGCACGGGCAGCGACGTTTGGTGTAGCGCAGGGTCGGCGTGGAGATGCTCGTGGCGCTTCCCGCCGCTGGCAGTGCCACCCTCGGGATCGGATTAGGGTTAGGAGGGTGGGTACTGTAGCAGCGGCTGTCAACCTCATTCTAGAGCCCTGCCCCCACCTCCTCTTTATAGGCACTGTGCGACAGGGGCCCACCAGCCTGCTAATGGGCTGGGCATCCCCGATCAGGATGCAGATCAGGGTCCAGTTAGGCCGTTGGGCCTAACTGGTGGAGATCAATCCAACAAATTGTAATCAAGAAGTTCATTTTAAACGCATCTAAATTGTCATTTCACAACTTATTATTGGAATGAGCTTTCCAAATATTCAGCCGTGCATTGTTGGCTTCTTTATTTTGAATAGCGGATTCGTAGCTATATTTCCTGATAAAACCGATTATTGGTTGAACACACGCGGATTTCCATCCCATCTACGTACTCTTATAACAGAGACTACCCAACCCAAACCAATTTTTGCTCTGCGGTTAGTTGGGCTAATTAGGCCATGTTTAGTTTGTCCAACTTCCCCCAAATATTTCTAGATTCCCCGTCACATCAATCTTTAGCTGCATGCATGAAGCATTAAATGTAGGTAAAAAAAATAATTAATTGTACTTTTAATATCTACATGTCGAGACGAATCTTTTGAGCAGTCCATGTTTGGACAAAGTTTGTCAAATAACAACGAAAGTGCTACAGTGCGTTTCTCAAATACTTTTGGGAACTAAACAAGCCCTTACTCCCCTGTTCTGCACAGTCCCATCAGGAGCCTAGCCTAGCCCACCAAAATCATACGCATTGCCGAAAAAACCAACCGGATAAGCTAAGTTGCACGGATACAGACACGTGTATTAGTACCGTCCGGATACGGCAATTTCAGTGATTTGTTGTCCACTTTGCTTGCTGGAGCAGGCCTCCCGCCGTTCCGCGCTCAATTCCAGCTCCAGTTGTCATTTGTCAGGGAAAAAATTCCCTGTGGGATGTGGTAGTAGTGTCGGCAGTCACGCCCTTGCTGCACGTACAGATTCGCCATGTGTCGCAACACCCTTCGAGGCAGCAATCCATGCTGGCTGTCAGCCAGCTTCAGTCGACGTGCATGCATATGCCAGTGTGACAACACAAGACCATCCAGCAGATGACTTGCAAGCAGGTAAGTGAAATCGGGGAGGCACAGATAGCACCGACCACCAGACTTGCCTGATGCCGCTCATTCCCAGTAGTGGGTCAGTGAAGAAAATTAAAGAAGGATGCACCGAATGAATCACCGGAGCTGGAGTGTGCAATATAAACGACTGAGCTGACCATGCATGCAAAACAGGTGGATGGAAGTGGTCACTGCTATATATCGCCATATATAAGTTGTGTGCTTTCTCATCAATCTGCTCCTATTTATTGTACAGTACTTTTAATGTTTTGTAAATTTATTTATTTATTTAGGAGGAGTATTAATTACTAAGGGTGTAAATTTGTGATCTTTAGGGGAACCTCCGACACTCTTTGATTCGAAGAAGTGGTACAAATATTTAAACTAAAGAGGGTCAGAGATGTCCTTAAAGGTTACCCCCATTTGCACCCTTATTAATAAGTATTACTTTTGCTGACATAAATTCATCATCAGCTTTAAAGTTTGCTGCTATACGCGTGTGTGCATCAGTATCAGTTGGATCAGGACTACATGTTTTAGATTAGACTGCAGATCGAGGAGCAAAACATGCATGCATGTTTTCTAATGGCCGGGCGGCATATATAAGCAAGCTTTTGTGAGGTGGACGGCGCGCGGTATGGCGATAGTGTTTGTGGACTTGTGGGAGCCGCAGCTGCATGTCAAGGTTGAGCCCCAGTACGTGCGCGCCCCACGCACGGCACACGCACGAGCCATGCATCCCCAAATCCAGTGCTGATAACTCTCTTCTAATCAAGCTAGTATTCAGTGCTGATAAGACCAATGTCAATGGTGAATTTCATTTTGTTGTTTTCAAGACTGTCATGTCATATGAAATAAAATAAAACTCTCCATTAACAGCGAGAGTTTCATTGTAAAGTTTCATAGACATTAAATTTTATGACTCATAGAGAGTTGATATTCGTGCCAAGAGAGTTTTATCTAGATGAAGCTCATTTCTTCTCTCACTTTTTAAATACACCGCCATGTCATCAACAATGCCTATGTGGCAACCTATTTAATGCAAATAAAACTCTTATTGTGATTGGCCTAAGGGTTTAGGGTTTAGGGTTTATGGTTTATGGTTTAGGATTAATTAAACTACGGAGGATCGATAAAGCCAGCATGCACGGAGGCAGAGCAGAGTTCGATGGGCGCTCCTAGCAGCGGCTACAGCAGTACAAGAAATGGAAGGTTTAGAAAGAAAAGATGATCGAAATTTATTGGATCACACCTAGAGAGGCTATGCACTTTGTTGTACACAGTTCCTAACATGAGTGTATCTTATTTTGGCATCTATGAAAACTAGAAGCAGGTGGTTTTCATGTGGGATTGTCGTAACACCAATGAAAGAAACAGAGTGCACAATAACACACATTTTAGTATTAACATCACACACTACTAACAAAATATAACACCCTTTCCTGTTGTTCTTTCCATATATATGTTGTAAAATCACTAGCTTATTGCCATTATTCCGTTATTCTTAGTCTTTTTCAGAAAATATGGTCATGATATTCAGGAATCCCTATACATATGTTAATTGTACGAACCACCGTGTGACACAAAAAGAAACAGCACAAAAAGTCATAATGTCAAACAACTAGCTAGGATTAGTTGCTACGTATATCCCCATTATTTTAGACTGTCATTCGAGTTCAAGTCACCGCCATATATATATATGACTAGATAGGCATGCGCGCGTTGCCGCGTCGCTATATGAGCAGAAAGTATGATGTATGATGTGCTCTGCTACATGAGCAGTAAGTACGTTGGCCAGTTACTACATGTTAATTTATCTTGTCACGTCTCTGCTTGCTGGTTTGCGGATAAACTTATCGGGAAGAAAGAAAGAATCTTATGAACTCGTGTAGCTTGGCCTTCCATTATGTTATCCAAAGCTTTTCACAAATAACATCAAATGTTTGGACACATACATTGAGTATTAAATATAGACTAAACAAATAACAAATTACACAAATTGCGATAACTTTGTGAGACGATTTTTGAAGTCTAATTAGTTCATGATTTGACAATATTATGCTATAATAAATATGTACCAATGATGGATTAATTAGTCTTAATAAATTTGTTTCATGATTTTCATACGAAATATATAATTTTTTATTAATCTATTTTTAATAGACTAAATTAGTGCCACAATATTCGATGTGAGACCTAATTTTTTTTTACTCTCCAACTAAACATTTAGTATTTGACATTTTGAGCAAATCACTAAATAACCTTGGAGTATTTGACCAACGGAGAAGAAAAATGAAAACCGTCACTCATCGTCGGTTGTAAAAAATAGACACAGATAAAAATATTAAATACAATACGTCAGTTAGCTAGGAGGAGCTAGGAAACCTCTCTTTGTGCCAATACTCTCTCGTGTAAAGGTTTTACTATAAAATAAAAAGAGTATTACATGTTAACTTCTCAATATGCGAAACCCAAAAAGTACAGTACATAAAGAAAAAAACACCCTGTACTGTGTTGGATTTTTTAACAACAAATACTGTATTGGAGTTGACCCTGCCAGCAGACCTGAACAGACAATTCAATGCAGACACTGCCGATCCATCTCTCAAATAAAAAATACTACTGATCCAGAGCTACGTAAGAAAAAAAAATGAATGGATCAAACCGACGCGTCTCATTTTAACAAGACATCATTCTAGCCCCGCCAGTTTTTTGAAAAAAGGAAGACCTCTACGGAAATTTAAAAACAAAGGTGAAAAAACCAAAAAAGTGAAAAACTCATAAAAAAGGAAAAGGAATAAAAAGTGAAAAGGAAACGTAAAAGAAAAGAAAAAGACAAAAAAATAGAAACCCCAAAACAAAATCGCTACAGTACCTAAAGTCACCGGAGAACAGAGAAACGTAAAAGAAAAAACAGGACAAAAAAAAATAAAAACCCACAAAACAAAATAGCTACAGTACCTAAAGTCACGGGAGAGCAGGGATTCTCCCGCGGGTGAGGGATAGTATTATGTCCTCCTTCCATCTAAGTATGTGCTAGTCTATTTTTTTATTAGTACCACACTTTGTTGAAGAATCGAACAACACATCCAAAACCCTTGCCGAAGGCTTTGATGGACCCACCCAAACGCAGTGCTCAATCCTACCATACCTGATCAGTTTACATTGCTTGCGGGAGTTGCGCTGTTCGCGCGAAGAGGAGCTACGGGCCCTGTCGCGCCGTCCATGAAGACGACGAGTCGTGCTGATCCACTTGGTGAGGGAGCTGGGTACCGTGATTCGGGTTACCCAGATAACCCATAGCACTTACACTGTTTGGAACAAAAAATTATTGGGTCGACCCAACGGGTATTTAGACCAAGTTTTAAGTTTTGGGTAATGGGTCGTTGGGTTGATCCAATTAATTTTTCATGCCTAAACATGCCTGACGCCACTCATTTCTATCCAATGTATATCAAATATAATTACGGGTACCTAGTCTCCGTCTAGTGCTCATATCGTCTCAGGGTGGTAAAAGGAAATCGGTTAAAAAAGTGGTAAATGGAGCATGCACTAGATACAAAGAGGGACCGAGGGAGTGTGAAATGAGGAACGAGTGAACAGTTGTTATATATAGCAAGCACATAGAGACTATTTATTTGCCAGAATAATACATGTTTTGCAAAACTGTCAAAAAGAGCTCACTGAATTATTATTAGGAACAATGATGCGCACATTCCCCTCGTGTATCATTAATTTTGAGGCGATCTTCTGCTTATTGGGCTGGTGGTTGAGTACGTGCCTCTGATCTGTGGGCCAACCCAAAACTAGTATGTCAATGTACATATGTGTGTGTGTCTATATATATATATATATATAGCCGGAGCACATGCTGCCGTTAGCTCATGTATGTACACACTAATAAGGCCGGGTTCGTGTTCACTCCAGGCCAAACCCGAATGCCATTCTACATGCATCGATCTGTTGCATTGTGCTTGTACGTGTTTATATATGACAACTAGATTGTAATCAAGAAGTTTAAACTTGAGCGCATCTCAGTGTCATTTCATAACTTATTGTAACGTTTTCCAAATTGAGCCTGCCTTATTAGTGCATTGTGATTTGATATTTCTTCTAAACAGTGAATTATTAATTGTAGCTATATATACAGTAGTTAATTTCCTTAAACCGATTATTTGGTTGAACACACATATATATAGGTATATTCTTCAATTCCATCTCTATTAGTCGCGAAACCCATATTACTATTTTGACGGCAGCAAGCAGGATGGCACCAGCTACGGCTGCAGCGGATCGGACAACAGCCCCACTGCAATCCACTCCAACCTAGCCATCTGTTCTACAAGTTCAACACAGCTGCTACGGATAGATCAGATCGAGCGAATCCAGGCTCCTCGGGCACCGTGCACAGACCCTGTGTGTCATGCTCGACAGTCGTCAAGATAGCGCCGCATCGAATCCAAAGCTTGCTCTCAGTTGTCAGCTAGCTACACCAGATCATCGTGTTTGTGTGAGAACACCGTCCAGCAGACTTGCCAGATCAAGCAAATGGCGGAGAAAGGAAAAACACCGTCCACTAGACTTGCCTGAAGCCACTCATTCCGAATGCAGCAAAAAAAAATAAAATGCTCAGGGCAGTTGAATTTGTGAAGAAACAAGCTAGTAGTAGTAAAAGGAGCATGCATGATGCATGCACCCCAATCGCAAGAAGAGCTGGAGTGTGTAAAGTGAGCTAGCCACTGGTGGTCGATGGTAGTTCAATATATATAGGCTTATATGCTTTGTCACCTGCTCCTATAGTCCTATTTATTGTTATTATTGATTGTCGGTAATGTTTTATAACTATATCTATATATATTTAGGACAATTTATTTTGGTGGCTAATTATATGTGTGCATATATATAAAGTCCAGCTTCTGAGTACATATCAGGGTCTGTTTGGGAGAATTGTGTTCCCCGATTCTTCAGTTGTGCTCCTAGATTCTCTGGTGAAGTGATTCTGTGACTGAAAGTAGATTCTCTTTAATTCTTTAGCCTAAACTCTTAAAATCAGAATAGAGAATCACTTCACAGAATCAGGTGAAGCTATTTTTTTTAGCTCTCAGTCTCCTAGTTCATTTCAGAGAATCACTTCACAGAATCAGCGAAGAATCACTTCTTGCTGAAAAACACGTTTGACAGTCGGGGAGTGATTCTCCCTGAGAATCAGCTCCATGGAGCTCTGTCAAACGGCCCCTCAATTGTAGCTTATTTTGGATGGTGCAAATTAAACCGACTCGAGAGCCATATTACACCACACTGATCCAGTATATTCACCAGCTAATACATGAGTGGCCTGTGACCTCATTACAGAGCTCCTATCTATATATGAACATTTTGTTTAGGTAGTGAATAATAAAACCTGCTTCAGAAATCTTTAAATCACTTGGACAAGCTATCCTAACAAAAAAATAATATTAGGGAGTAGAACTAACACTCGTTACAACAGATCTACTCAGTACAGTATTGAGTGTAGATTGCACATGGAAATTTTACACTCATCAGGTTGGGAGCTGCTACTTAATAAAAACAATTTTTGTTGCCATGCTGCATGAACCCTGCACTGCAACCACGATTAGGATTGAAGAAGCTCTGGTCTGGGCAACGCGTGGACACATTGCTACAGCTAATAAGCCTAAGCTAGCATGCTTGTGGCGTCGTGAACTGTCGCCAGAGGAATGAACCACTGCACCCAGCTGATTAAATCGCGATACATCTCATTCCCAACCAATATCGCGGGCATGTTGCATGCATTGAGGTGACAGAATATCTGAATATGTAGAACCCCCCCCCCCCCCCCCCCCCCCCCAAAAAAAAAAGGTACAAGAGATATCATGTAAAAAACCCAAAATGTCGTGCACCAAAGTCATGGTGCATGCTTAGATATCATGGTTAATTATAAATCTTCCTGTACCAAAGTGAGTCTAGAATGCACGACGAGAGCCACATTTCATGAGAAAAGTTATAAATATATTGTGGTCTTTCAGGATACCAAAATTTCTAGAGATGGTTTCTCTAAACATGCCTAGAGCAGGTTATATATGGCCATATTGCACTAGAAACTCGAATAGCCCTGTGGGCGACGATTTTTTTTTTTCTGTATGTTGTTTTTACACACACATAAAAAATAGTAATTAACATGTCGGTTCCAAAAAATACCCGACATAAAAATACGAAAACCTCTCTAAAAAAATGGCTGTTGCACTATTGGACCACTTGATTAAATTTAATTTAGAGATGGGTGCGTTTTTTGAAACCCCTCTGCAAAATGAAATGTAACT
Organism: Coix lacryma-jobi var. lacryma-jobi; assembly: GCA_009763385.1. Classification (NCBI taxonomy): domain Eukaryota; kingdom Viridiplantae; phylum Streptophyta; class Magnoliopsida; order Poales; family Poaceae; genus Coix; species Coix lacryma-jobi. The sequence continues at coordinate 175,649,630 of CM019823.1, forward strand.
TCTCCAAACGTCGATTTTGTAGTATTTTTGTTGACTGATCGCAAATGTGTCCAGCATGCTTACCGACTCATGATTAACTATTTTGAGGCAAAAAGTTCAGCACTACTACATATATACTCCCTCCGTACTAAAAAAAAAAATGTTGTTAGGACATAATTATACTTACCAAGAAGTGATTAATTAGAGGATATTTTTCCTATTTGCCCCGGGTTGTGGTTTCCTAAGACAAGAAATTTTCGTAGCTGAGTTGGTTAGGCGGTAGCATCTTGAGGCTTGTGGGCATAGTTCAAATCCTATTGGCCTCACATTCCGCGTGCGATGCGGTGCACACGCATGGCATCTTGGGATGCACGCAAGAAACGAGGCTCCGCCTGAGGAGAGGGGTAATCGCGTCCAAATCTCCTCACGCTACGGTACAACGACAAGTTTTGCGAAATCGATGTGGGTGTCCAGAACGACATGTTTTTCGAGCTGAGTATGGAACGAGGCCCCGCGTGAAGAGAGGGGTAATCGCGTCCAAATCTACTCACGCTACGGTACAATGACAAGTTTTGCGAAATTGACGTGGGTGCCCAGAACGACATGTTTTTTTGAGTATGGAGTAAGTATGCATTTGTCAGTTACAATCAGGCGCCCTTCTTTTACAGTAAGCTGCAGTTGCTGGTTTCCTTCATGCAGGAGCGGTTGCGCTTCTGTAAGAGTCGCTGCTATAACAATCACTTCCGAGCAGGTCTGAAGACAAAGAAGCGTTCCACGTGTCCACGTATGTATTTGTAGTAGCTACAATTCCTACTACCCTAGTATTATTTAAGTCGACGGGATACGTTTCACTGAATCTCAACAAGCTAGTGAAATGCTGAAGCACATGATGCATATATATGCATGCCGTGTGTTGACTTCCTCCGTCCGATGAGTGTTCGGGCGGTGATATATAAAATAGATAAAGGGATTATATGAGAAGATAAATGAAACGAGCATGCAGGTGCAGGAGCAATTTATAGAACACACCGTTTTAGTTTGAGATTTTCTTATTCTTGCATTGGGATTTGGGATAGATGAAAGTACAAACACTGATGCATTTACACTTGTCAGAGTCAATTTGGATTATTTAAATAATTTGTAGCAGCTACGTGCCTATAAGTATATGAGACCTTTTACTATGGTTGGAATTGCTTCTCATTGCCTCCCGTTGCCTTCACATTATAATAATGTGTATTGATTTTTTTCGTCGAAGGGCAAAATAGTAATTCAGGCCCCCACCCTCTTGACCCGAAGTCGCCCCTCCCCGCCTGACCCGCACCGCCGCCCCCAGACCCCCGTCCGCTCCAGCACCCGCCTGTCTCCTCAATCCCTCCCTCGCCCTAGCCGCCGCCAAGCTTTCTCCCTCTCCTTCGACCGTCGTCGTCGGCCTTCATCCTCCCTCAGCCCTCGTTGGTCGCTCTTGTCTCCTCCCCGCACCCTCTCTCGCCTAGGTCGTGGCCCCATGCCGTAGGCACCGCCGCCCCTGTGTGGTGGAGTAATGGAGGCCGGACGAGACGACGACGTTGGAGTCCAGACCGATGTGGATCGTTGTGGCGGTCTGCTCGCTCATCGTGCTCCTTTCGCTCGTGGTTCTTCGAGGTGCTGCTCAAGGTCAAAGAATAAGGTGCCCTCATTCCTCCTCTTTGCTTTTTGCAGTTCTTTTTCAGTTTTTTTGTGCTATTTTATGCTCAATTCGTGTTGTTCAATTGTTGATGTAGTTGCCATTAATAATTTATGTGCGTATTTTGGTGTAGTTCTCACTACGAATTTCTGTGATCATTCAGGGAATGTTACTGAAAGTGCTGTCACTAGGGAATGTTGCCTATGATGATTACATAGCCTGTCATATGACTTAATGAAATTCTGTGATGACCTTGAACTTGAGAGGCACTAGAGCTGTGTTAATTGTGCCTTGTTCTTATGCTTGTCATGGCTGTCATCAAACCATGTGAGACGTCCATGCCGAAGCAACTGATCTGACGTTCAGCATCTGATGGCTCGGCTGGATGGCTCACACGGTTCCATGGCTGTCATGATTTCGGTTTTTTCTTCTGTCTTGATGTTGGTTCTTTGATCTGCTGATATTTGTTCCTTATGCTCCAAGTTCAAGGTCTGTTGAGAAGGCAATTAAATCTGAGGCTAATGAATTCAAATATCCCCACTCTTACAAACATGTTTTACTTGGTTACATTTGATATTTGAAGGTTAACACATGGTTCCAGTCTAATGTATGTTGGTTTTGCTGAGTACTGAGCTGATTTATTATGGCCAATGATGTTATTTAAAGGAATGAGGTGTCTGCTTTCGTACTGTATGTGTGTTTCTGTGGCTTTCTCATCTCATTCATCCAATGTTATAGCATCATCCACAGTTATGCAACATTTGGGTCTAACTGTGGATGCTCTTGGACATTCCATGGGTGACGTGTTTGGTTGGGATTTCAGTTGACATTGGTATTTGTGTTTCAACTTGATGGCAGTCACCAATGACTTTTTTGTTTATGAATCAAACCACATGATTCAATGATTTGAGGCTACTTGATAAAAGCTTTTTAAAAGCATTAGTTTGGTATAGACAACTCAATACCTTGATGCTTCCCACTAAAATACAATCCTGTGAATCAGGTCATAGTATTTAGGATCCCTAAGTTGCTGAGATTTCATTTTGCTCATTTTGTAATGTATGTTAGTTGCCTATGATGATTACATAGCTTGTTATTTGACTTAATGAAATTCTGTGATGACCTTGAACTTGAGAGGCACTGGAGCTGTGTTAATTCTGTCTTGTTCTTATGCTTGTCATGGCTGTCATCAAACCGTGTGAGACGTCCATGCCGAAGCAACTGATCTGACTTTCTGCATCTGATGGCTCGGCTGGATGGCTCACACGGTTCCATGGCTGTCATGATTTCAGTTTTTTCTTCTGTCTTGATGTTGGTTCTTTGATATGCTGATATGTGTTCGTTATGCTCCAAGTTCAAGGTCTGTTGAGAAGGCAATTAAATCTGAGGCTAATGAATTCAAATATTCCCACTCTTCCAAACTTGTCTTACTTGGTTACATTTGATATTTGAAGGTTAACACATGGTTTGAGTCCAATATATGTTGGTTTTGCTGAGTACTGAGCTGATTTTTTATGGTCAATGATGTTATTTAAAGGAATGAGGTGTATGCCTTGGTACTGTATGTGTGTTTCTGTGGTTTTCTCATCTCATTCATCCAATGTTATAGCATCATCCACAGTTATGCAACATTTGGGACATTGCATGGGTGACATGTTTGGTTGTGATTTCAGTTGACATTGGTATTTGGGTTTGAACTTGATGGCAGTCACCAATGACTTTTTTGTTTATGAATCAAACCACCTGATTCACTGATTTGCGTCAACTTGATAGAAGCTTTTTAAAAGCATTAGTTTGGGATAGATAACTCAATACATTGATGGATCCCACTAAAATAAAATCATTTGAATCAGGTCATAGGATTTAGGAACCCAAAGTTGCTGAGATTTCCTTTTGCTCATTTTGTAATGTATGTTAGTTGCCTATGATGATTACATAGCCTGTCATATGACTTAATGAGGTGGCTGCCTCGGTTTTTGCCTTTTCTGAATTTGACTTAATGGCAACATTCAGTGTTGTCAGTTAACAGGCAAAAAAGTGACTGAGACACAGGGAGAATGTGCCTAACTTACAGTACATAGCTACATGCTCTCTGCCTTAACTGACATAGTTTCCGTCTCCGTCCATATCCTTTGTCTCTAGGCATATTGCAAAGTGAATACAAGAATATATAGAGAAACATAGCCAACGTAGAAAGACCATAGCATCAACCTAAGGCTGAGTGCTTGACATAAAGGTACCCATAACTATTTCCAAAATTAGAGGCAACCCTCTGTTAACTACGTTTACAGGTTGCGTCCTAGTAAAGAAGACACCAGGAGTCCTAGCAGAAAAGACACCAGCAGTCCTAAAACACAAAAAACAATAGCCAATGTCTTGTTTTTGTCTTCACTTTGTTCCTTGGCCCTTATCTCATTGATACGACAGATAAGGTAGGCAATGGCCTTCAATCTACCGACACGCCTCGCGTGATCATCATTAAGCTCCTTCAAGGCCTCTTCATGCATGGTACGTGCTTGCCGAAGGGATTCTTCAGCCTCCTTGCGCTGCTTCATGTGGTCGAGTCCGGTCTTGGTGAACCAATTGAGAGCTTCCTTAGCCATTGGTGGCCACTCATCGTCAACCCAGTCCACAAAGTTCATCACCTATGTACAACAACAAAAGAGTTACATCTCTATGTCACGGCACAATAGACACAAGTGGAAAACAAGAACCTAGTTAGAAATTTCGCAACCATGGTGGCGAGTCATCGCACTAAGGATATGGTCGTATGCAATAGAAGGATTCGAGCAAAAGAATTACACCTCAGTGCAGGGAGGGTCGGACGAGTAAGACTCGGTGGTCGTGGAAACAGAGCGCAGGCCACCGGTGTTACGCGACGGGCCGGAGTTGAGAGACGCGCTTTGGGGGACGATGTTCTCCAGGTCATCGGTGTGGGTGGAATGCCGCGGAGATGAGTGTTGGGAGAGGGACAGCGGATAGGAGGTGGATTCAGAAATGGGATCTACGATGTCGTCGGAGCTCGTCGCAGACGATCGACTGTGGATCGCCATGAATGGAATCTGCTACAAGGAGAGGGGTGTGCTATGCCTAACGTCTTTGGATATATATGAGCGCAGACATGGGCCAGGCTTTCATGGCACCTGGGTTGTAAATCATTTATTGGCCACCGGATTTTGTGGTTTCCTTGTTTGGCTCGCTCCGGCTCCGCATGCGCCGTAACAGAGGGATTTTGTGGTTTCCTTGTTTGGCTCGCTCCGGCTCCGCATGCGCCGTAACGGAGGGAATATTGCGCTGGGCGAAAGGAAAGGTTGCGTGGAATGAGGAATGATTGCGCCTCAGCCGTTGCGAGAACGCGTGGTGGATGCGGAAACGATGGGGCCTATTTGAATTTTTAGTTGCGCCAACATGCGGCGGATACTGTGGGGACGGGGAGTATCTATCTATCTCTATAAATGAAACGCCATCCCCATTGGGCCACTATAGGAAAAAAAGAAACCCAGCTGCGGTTTCCTTCTTCATTCAAACCTACCTCCATCTGCTCTTCGACCCTCCCTTCAGATCAACTCTTAGCCACGGCCATGGTGAAGGGTGAGCCCTCTGTGAAACGCACACGCGTGGGGGACGACGACGTCCTCGCGGAGGATGGGCCCGAAGCCGTGGTCGACGAGGGGGCCGACGCCGTGCCCATGGAAGGCGAGGGGGGCGACATTGATTTAAATGCTCCCTTTGCAGATAGAAACTCATGGGCTGTTGATGTCATGCGTTCGGCTTTCCGAAAGATGAGGGGGGTGTTAGCTGATACTGGTATGGATACGGTCCAGTGGCCTCAAGATGAAAAGGTTAGTAGTTTCGTCTATCGATTTGACGAAATCGCCAATATCATGGAAAAACTCCTAGGCCACCTGGAGAAGATCCGCACGGACACTGCGGAGTATGTCCTGGCATCGTATCGGAGCAGGATCGATGAATTCGATCCTAGCGTACCTGCGAAACAGGGAATCAGCACTGTCGACAACACCGAAGAGCATTGGCGCGCGATGGTTCGTGCTGATGCTGAGCAGGTTGCCAACCGTCTCATCGCTAAGGAGGAGGCCGAGTCCGAGGAGGGCCAGTCCGAGGAGGACGAGGACGAGGACAGTGAAGGCAGGGACGATGACGAGTAGAGTATTAGGGTTTCTGTGCCGACGATAGCACACACTTAGTCATTATCACATATTGTCGTATTATTACTTAGTATTATGTTTGAGACTTTGTTTATTTATTAGCAAGTTCAATGTATTGGTAAAAGCATTACTTTGGGAACCTTGAGTGGTTGAGATTTCCTTTTGCTCATTCTGTGATGACCTTAAACTTGTGAGTTGTGTCTTGTTGTTATGCTTGTCATGGCTGTCATCAAACCGTGTGAGACATCCATGCCGAAGCAACTGATCTGACTTTCAGCATCTGCTGGCTAGGCTGGATGGCTCACATGGTTCCATGGTTGTCATGATTTCAGTTTTTTCTTCTTTCTTGATGTTGGTTCTTTGATCTGCTGATATGTGTTCCTTACGCTGAAGGCAATTAAATCTGAGGCGAATGAATTCAAATTTCCTTTGTCTTTAGTCATATTGCAAAGTGAATACAAGAATATATAGAGAATCATAGCTAGCGTAGAAATACCATAGCATGAGGCCTAAGACACGCTCTCGTTATTATTACATGTGCTAGCAGCCCAGCTACCTAACACATTGTTGTCAAAGACTTGCTCCCTAAAACATTACTAAGTGTGAAGATTCTAATGCCTAGTTTTCATCATCTTTTTGATGTCTTCGATCTGCTTTTTGAGGTCTTCCATGTGCCCCTCCATGGCGTCCACCTTGTTTGTAAGGCCGGCCACCTTCTATTGCAGGTCTTCGATCCGCAGTGCCTGAGCGATTTTGGAATGCAAGACCTGTTGAATATAAAAAACTTGACTGAGTGTGTGGACAGCCCAGGTAAATGCATAAACGTACGACAAGTCAATATTGCCCAGGTAACAATGAGTATGTATACCACCTCGTTTTTCCCTCCTTCCTCTGTTAGTCATAATTACCAATTGCCTCGCTGGGAGATGCGTACTTTCGACGGATCTGGACCAGGCCGCCCTCTGTGGGCAAAGAGATGAGATGGACACTTACATATTTTGACGTCCCTGAGGAGCTTGTCTCTGATGTGGACTCGCTGCCAAAACTCTCCTGTGGATCGCCTGCCTTCGTCATCTCGGAGATGAATGAGGACGAGGTCGAGGAGGATTAGACGAGAGATGACTAAGGATGCGGCGGGAGGAGGTCGAGGAGTATTCGGCGAGAGATGAATGAGGGGGCGAAGGTGGAGGTTTAGGCGAGATAGTTGCGTTGCGATCCTATAATTGCTCGGCCATAATCATATAGGGTGTGTTTGGTTGCTTGGCCAACCGATCCAATCTATTCTTGAAATAGACAACTCGCACACACTCCCTTTCCAAAAAAATCAATACACCAACCACTACAGTTAGATTTATTAGATTTTTTGCTAAAATATCGGTATTAAGCCCGGCGCAGTACAACGGGGAGTTGTATGCTGCGTTCGGGAAGGATGAATCGCTCCCGAAAAGGAGTCTATTGATTCTCTCCCAATTGGTTGGATCGTAGGGGCGATGATTTACTTCACGGGCGAGGTCTCTGGCCCCGATAGAACGCGGTGGGCGGCCTTTTTTGTGGAGCCTGGCTTGGGCCAGCTCCGGTTGCACGCAGCGTTGTCGGCCCGGGCGGCGTCGTGCCTATTGTATAACAAGTAGATGGTGTATAACTAAGCATTGGAGTTCCAGATGCATCCAAGTTCCAACCTGACATCATAGGTGCACCAATCCATCTGAATTGGGCACAATCCAAAGAAGCCATCTCGTGGCATCAAAGCATGCTACGTGTTCATCAGCTAGTACTAAACACCCATTAGCTACTGACTAATGCTACTACTGAACTAGCTATGTCTTGAACAAGAGGCCAACCAACAGGAAGACAATCACTCCAAGCAGGCAGTAGATCAGGTACATCAACTTGCTCTTGTCGATGACAGCTACAGCAGCCTTCCTGTGGTATGAAGAGCACACACGTTCAGCAACCCTTTTTGTGCGGTCGAGTTGAGCCTGCAGATCCACCCTAGCATCAGTTGCAACTTGATTGAGCTTGATGGCTTCATTCAGAGCTTCATTTGTTGTTGCCTCACAGCGCCTAGTCAGCTTGAGTTCCTTCCACAACTCCTTTAGTGACTCTTGAACCCGGTCCGGCCATGGTTCATCGAGCCACTCCTTGAAATGGCATTGTTGAAGCTCTGACTGCGTTGATTACGGCCACATATTAAAAAAGTAGAAACAATTGGAAGCAACAATCACACTGACAGTGAGCAAGTAATGCCAAACCTTCACTGGGCAACCCAAGAAACGACGCCCAGTGTGCTTGCCACCCCAACACTTCTTCATAACAACATGTCGACCGTGTTCACACTTGGCAACCCTAACAACACCTAGCCCGGACCACTCGTTCTCAGAAAGATCATGGGGAATCAACGACGAGTCTGTATTGCCCTAGTAAAAAAATGAGAATTGGGGAAAACAAAAAATTCATGACCAATGTAATACACAAATTCGGTAATAAGCCGGGAAACATGTCTACATTGAACACCTCGTATACAATTTCACCAATTTTGGGGAAAAACAGAGATTTCGGCAGTGTCAAGGAAACCCTAGGGAAGGATGCGCGAATGGATCAGGGTACATACCTCCGAATCGGTCTGCTTGGCGCTCGAGCTGTGCTTAGATGAGTCATCAGAGATGGTGTAGTCAGACATCGGCGCGCGGTTGCGGGACGGTGAACCCGCCGCCGAAGTACGGGCGCCACCTGATGACTCGGAGGCACCGGGGCAACCAGGGCCGCCGCCGCAACGCTCAAGGGCACGACGCACGGCCATGGCGCCCGCCGCGGCCGCGTGGTCACTCATGAACGAGGGTGAGGGACTTTGACGGCGATGGAGTCAATGGAGGATGGGAGACGGACGGAGGCGGACGAGTTTGGAGAAGGAAGGGGAAGGAGGGATTCGTGAGTGGTAGGTGACCGATTCGGGCACATGCTATTTGGGCCCCGGGCGAGGTCCATTAGTTTTGCAAACATGTTTCATAAGGGCATAAGAAGGCCTGTTAGCCCATGAGCCCACCCCACGTGTGGATACCCTTCTAGAGTTGTAGATCCATCGTCAGCCGGGCGTGGCCCCGCCCTTCGAGTTCGAGTGGAGATCCGTCCCCCTGCCGCCCCGGCACCCCCAGATCCAGCCCCCCAGCTGACACGAGCCTGCCTGCAGCAGCGGCGTGACGGTAACACTCCGGCTCCGCGCCCTCGGTCGTTGCCGGACTCCGCGCCGCCCGGCCCCGCGCTCCCCGACTACTACTCCGGACTCCTGTCGGCCGCTTCCCTCACCGCCGCCCAGGACGTCGTGCTGCTGCTGGGGATCGACGACTCGTCGCACGCACCTCCCAGCCCATCCAGGTATTCTCTTCCTCTTACTTGGTCACCTGGTGGTTGTCATGTGTCCCTTATTGTCTGGTGTGTTTGGGATTTGCTCTAGGGCTGAGTGTGTCGATGTGTGTGTGTGTTGATTCATTTAATGTTGATGCAGGAGGAAATGCCAGGTCTTCATTCTTGGTTGGAGTACAATGAAATTGTTTCAAAGATGTTTGTTACTGAACAAGAAGGCTTCGAGTTATATAACAACTACGCTAAGGACAAAGGATTTAGTGTGAGGAGAAGCTACTGTGAGTGGGACAATGACCACAATGAGATGACAATTCGAAAGTTTGTTTGCAGCCGTCAAGGTTTTCGTGACGAGAAGGAGCTGAAGAGGAAGAATAAAAAGCGGAAGCCTAGGAATATTACTCGTGTCGGATGCCATGCTAAACTTGTGATTGCACGAGATAAGAACACAGGGCAGTGGTATGTCAAGGATTTCATCGATGAACACAACCATCCAATGGCAGAACCATCCCTTGCTTGTCTGCTGCGTTCACATAGAAGAATCAGCGATGATCAGAAAGCTGAGATTGTGGAGATGTAGATTTCTGGGATCCGGAAACACCAGATAATGGACATTATGCAAAGGCAGTATGGTGGGTATGATAAAGTTGGATTTACATCAAGGGACCTGTACAATTTCTGCCATCGCAATATGGTGGAGACAGTTGCGGCTGGTGATGCTCAAGCAGTTATCAGTTACATGGCAGAAAGCAAGCGTAGAAATCCTGATTTCTTCTTCAATTACAAGACTGATGGGGAAGGGCACCTGACGGGACTGATTTGGTGTGATTGTCAGAGTGTGCTTGATTATGCAGCATTTGGTGATGTTGTTGTATTTGATAGCACATACAAAACCAATCGATACAACCTACCCCTTGTTCCTTTTGTTGGGGTGAATCACCATGGCAGCACAGTTCTTTTTGCATGTGGAATTATTGCTCAGGAGACTATTGAGTCATTTGTGTGGCTACTTCGGGCATTCTCTGATGCAATGGCTCAGAAGCACCCGATTTCCGTGATCACCGATGGAGACCTAGCTATGCAGAGAGCCATCAGGATGGTATGGACGAATTCATCACATAGGCTATGCTCATGGCACATTGAGCAGAACATTATGCGTAATTTGCATGATGATGGTGTGAAGGATGACTTTAGGCATTTCCTTTATGATTGTTATTCCATACAAGAGATTGAGAGGAAATGGTTGCAATTGTTGGATAAGCATAACGTTATAGACAAGGAGTCATGGTTGTATCAGATGTATGAGAGAAGGGAAATCTGGTGTGCTGCGTATCATGCTAGTAAGTGCTATTTAGGACTGAGGAGCAACCAGCAGAGTGAGAGCCTAAACTCTAGGCTTTAGTTTAATCTAGATCGTAAAATGACATTGTTAGAGCTAGTGCAACACTTTGACCACTGCCTTGATCGGCTACGGGTTAATGAAGCATCTTTGGACTTTGACGCATCAAATTCTGTGCCATGCTTACAATCAGATGCTTCAATTATTGAGAAAGAGGCTGCTACATCGTTCACACCAAGAGTTTTTGCCAAGGTGCAGTTCAGCATAAAAGCAGCCAACAAGTGTTTTTTGATTGAGCATCTAGATGGCTATGATATTGTCGGTGTTTTGACCCAGGGGGTCTGACACCAACGAGTAATATGATCGCGTGCTCTCTTCCTGGATGGTGATGCAAGATGACACAAGGATTTATCCTGGTTCGGGCAAAGAAGGCCCTACGTCCAGCGGGGGGAGGATGTTCTTGTATTACTTGCACCTAAGTGCTTGTACAGGGGCAATACAAGCTCAATGAGCGTGAACCGGAGTCCGGACTCGTGTGTGTGAGTGTGGACTCGTGTCGTGCAAGCCCGTGCGTAACCGTAGACTCGTGTGTTGTCTCTTGCGTGCGAAGGGCCCTGGCGTCCCCTTTTATAGAACAAGAGGAGGCCAGGGTTTACACAAGATCGATATGTACAGCGCTCGATATGGCGAAGGGTAGGAACTCTGTCTTGTCGAAGTCACTGTAGCCAACGTGGGTGTTGCTGTTGAGGCGTCCTTGATGCGTGGCCTCCATCCCGAGCGCGGACGTGGAGGCGTGGCGATGTGGAAGCCGTACAGCACCCATTCCGGCACGTACGGGACACGGCGGGGTCCTTCCGGGTCTTGGGGTACCTGTCCTCCAATAGCGTGAAAGTATCCAGGGCTCCAGGGGCTCAGAGCCGGCCTCGAGGTGGCGCCTACGGGGGGCTCGAGTCCCCGCAGGTATGGGCAAGTCCCGGGAAACCCGATTGAGCAGCAGGTATCCGGGCCTCGAGACGTGGCTTGGACGTGCGACAGTGTAGGGTATGGGTTAACAGTGCCGTACTGGTGCCTTTTTGCCCATGCTTGTGGTGAAAACGAGACTTGACTCTGCCTTGGTTCACTGTGGTACACGTCGGGTTGTAGAGGACGTGACTGGAGTAGATGGACGCATTAAATGCGTGGCATGGGATTGACATCCGATGTCTGCCGCTCGAGGGAGGCGTGATGTGCCTCGTGGGATGGTTTACCGTGCTAGAGAGGCTCGAGGTCCCTGCGCAGGGTCTCGAGGAGCGGTGCAGGGCTCGGGGCCTGTGTGCCGGGGCTCGAGGGGTAGGCTGTCATGAGGCGGACAGTAAGGCTTTGGCGGCCCTGGACTCCCTGGTGATGGGCCGGCGTTGTAGACCTCGAGGGGTTGGCTTTTTAGAAGGTTAGACTTGCTGGGTTTGTTATTCATTGGTGTTCTAGGTTTAACCTATTTGTTTTGCGTTGCTTGGGGGTACCCCTTTTGTGGACCCCCGACAGTAGCCCCCGAGCCCTTGTTCGAGTGCTTGCACTCGAGCAGGGGCTCCCGACTGGGATCTCGAGGGTTAGCTAACTGGTCTCGAGGGTTTGGTCGTTTTGATTCCGTGGGTGTCGTGCGAGCGACACCCGCGGGTGTAGCCCCCGAGGCCACGGGGGAGTGGTCAGGACTCCCTCGTGGGCTTTTTGCGAGTGCAAGTGTTAGTTGCGTTTTTTAGGTTCGGGAGTGTCGAGCCCCCGGGTTTTTTGACCCTCTTTCGTCGAGGGGTGCCAGACTGAACTGACCGGCCGGCTCTTCGAGCTGTCCGGCACGCCAATTGCCCTGGCTTGTCATCCCGCGAGTCCTTTCGATCGGATGCGAGGGGGGATGCCTCGTACTACCACGAGCGGGCGAGCATCGAGGTTCCCGGTGAGCTGGTAACGGGGAAATCCAAGTGAGACCTCGTGCCCCGTTCGATAGGGTCGACTGTAGCCCGGAGGCGATCTCATAAAGCATGGGCGCTCGGTCTGCAGGAGTGCCGGGTCCATTCGATAGAACCCGGCGGCTCGATGCCTCCCTCCGAGGGGATCTCACTGCACGTCGTGCGCCCCGCCTTGGATACACGTGAGGGGCCTCGAGGGCTTGGCCCTCGAGCGATGCTGCGAGTGGCGCCCCTTAGTGTCCCTGACTCGGGTGCTCGAAGCCGGCTGTCGAACCCTCTTCGACGGCCAGCCTTCGCTGCTTCGAGGCTTAGGGTCGGGGCCCGTTTTTACCTTCCTGAAGAAGCCTCCGTCGCTTGGAATCCTTCTGCCCGTTGGGCGCGCCTTTTTAGGCGAGGTAATGGAGATCGTGGCGCTAGGGCGACTGACAAGAAGTCGGAGCGGCGGCCGTGGTGGGCCCAGAGGAGCGGAACGAGCGCGGAGTCGCCGCGTGTACCTGTCGACCAGCTCGAGACGCGGTTAGGTGGGCACATTAAATGCGTGCGGTTACCTTTTCGGCGCCGTGGGAGACCTCGCCCGTTGGGGTTTTCTCTTATAAATATCGAAAGAGGGGTGAGGGTTTCTTTTACTTTGCCTTTGCCTTCTCCGCCGCCGTAGCTTCCACGCGCCCTCTTCCCGAGCCAGCAATTGGGAATCTTCCCGGCCGCCCTTCCGCCGCTCAGATCCGCGCCGCCGTCGCCATGGTTGCCCAGACCCCAGCGCTGTCGGCCGAAGACTGGAGCCCGACGAAGACGACGCAGCGTGAGTTGGATTCGTTGGTGGCGCAGGGGCTTCTCCGTCCCAACCCGGAGGAGGGACCTGCGTGGTGGGTTGTCCCGTCGTCGGATCACCGGGAGCCGAACCCGCTGGAGGGGTACGTGGTGAGCTTCACCCGCTACCACCGCATGGGGCTCGGCGTTTCTCCGAGCCGCTTTATGCGGGGGCTGGCTCACCACTTTGAGGTGGAGCTACAACACTTCTCCCCCAACTCCATCTCGCACGCTGCCATCTTCGACGCGGTGTGCGAGGGGTATTTGAAGATTGAACCGCATTGGGAGATGTTCGTCCATCTCTTCCGGGGCGAGCTCTTCCACAAGGCCTTGAAGCCCAGCGGGAGGCGGCTCGTGCGCATGGGCTCCCTCACCATCACTGCGAGGACTGGGACCTCGTCGGCCAACGTCCCCCGCGAATACCTCTGCTACAAGCTTTCCACCAACTAGGCGGGGTGGGACGACCACTGGTTCTACCTGCGGAACGAAGGCGGTCTCCTTTCGTCGTACACCGGCAGTGTCCTCACTCAGCGCCCGGACAAGTGGACCTGGGGCGTCGCGGCGGACAGGCAACGCCACCTGGTGCCGCTGATGAAGACGATGAGGTCGCTGGTGGAGGACAAGGGGCTGACCGTCCAAGCGATCATTTGGGCGTTCCATCAGCGAAGGGTCCTTCCTCTGGCGGACCGCCCCCTCCTCATGTTCGAGATGGGGCCTAAGGCCTCGCTCGAGGCGCTGAACCAATCGAGGATGGCCGAGGAGAGGCTGTCCCGGAACGAGGGCGTCTCCCGGGTATCGATCACGACCCAAGGGACGTTCCGCCCCAAGGAAACCAACCTGATTGCCATGGCACCCGACACGGGGTGTCTCGACCTGGTAAGCCTTCCTCGAGCTAGACTGTTTCGAGCCTCCCCTCCCTTTTCTTTCTTCGATCTTCGTTTACTCCCCTCGTAACCTTCTCATCGAGCTTCTTTTTTCGTAGGGGACGTTCACTTGTCGCGCGTCGAGGCCCCCAGTGAGGGAGGACGCCGCGGAAACACAGGTGAGGCGCCTTTCTGCTCAGAAGGATAAGGAGAGTAAGGATGCCAAGAAGAAGAAAGAGAAAGACAAAAACTTGCGCCGGGCGGCTCGGGAGCAGCGGCTTGCGAAGGCTCGTCGTAACCGACAGCCTGGGGAGGAATCCACCGAGCTCAGTTCCTCGAGCTCGGAGGATGATGATGAGGAGGAGGAAGAGAGCGACGATGAAGGGATGGATGCGCGTCTGAGGCGCGCAGGGGTCGTCGACGTCGGGACTGACCGCTCCTCTGTGCAGGAGAACGTCCTGGAGATCCCCCTGGTGAAGGTACCACGTGGGGCGCCGCAGCGGAAAAACGCGCCGAGCTCCGCCCCGTCGGAGGCCCAGGGCACGTCGAGCTCCGTGCCGGACGTGCCCCCTGACGCGAGGAAACCTCGAACCAGGAGCGCCATTGCCGCGGCGCAGAAGGGGGCCACGATCGCGTCGACCCAGGCGGGGGTCTCAAGAAGGGCCGGTCGTCGAGAAGCGGCCAATACGTCGAGAAGGACTCCGGGCTCGACCGCCGCAAGGCGTCGAGGGCGACGTCGAGCCCGCGGAGGAGCGGGCAGCACGAGAGGGCGTCGAGCCCGTGCCACCATGACCGCCGAGGGGGGAGCCCCCGGTCGTCTCGTGACGGGAGCCGCGAGCGACCTCGGAGCCCGTCGCCGCACCGCCGCCGGGAGAAGGAGGCAGGCGCGGGGGGGCGTGACCGTCGGCACGAGCGCCGGAGTAGGTCCCGGAGCCCGCGCCGGGAAGGGTGCCAAGATGACCGCTCGAAAGAGACGCGGTCGCCCCCCGGGATAGGAGACAAAAGGAGAGCTCTCCGCCGGGGTCGAGCCACGGGAAGCGTCGGGAGCCTTCCCCTCATCCGAGCCATGTGGAGACGGCTCAGGGGCGCGGCTCGAGCCATGGGGCGGGATCGAAGCCCCCGAGCGGGTCCGGCGATTCGGGGAAGAAGCCCCGCCGTCGCTTTGGGTAAGTAACGTTTCTCAGTCTCGTAGGTAGTGACGCTTTACCTTTTACTTTTGGTGACGTTTGCTGTTTTCTGGTTTTTCAGGGAAAAACGCTCCCGGCAGGAGGTGGACACCGCAGCGTCCAAGCGGGCCAAGACCTCGAGCTCTGCTGAGGTCCAAGCACCTCGAGGTATGGCTCCTTCTTCTGCTGGGGAGGCCGCTTGGCTGGTGAAGGCTCGGGCAGCCATGGCTCGGGGGAGCCAGATGGCCGCCGCGGATCTTGGTGAGGCCGACGCCGTCGACCACGGGGGTCGAGGTTTTTTCCTGTTTCTGACGACGTTGTTTTCATTTTTCAGCAGGGACCACGGCTCCTGGTGTCGAGCCTGCTGCCACCGCGTTCGTCACGGCACCGCCTCCTCCTCCTCCAGTGGCGCCTACCGAGAGGGCCACTTCTCCCCCTGCCACGACGACCACCTTGGGGGGAGCACCGGGGATAGGCGCGGCTCCGTCGGCGTCTGGGGCTAAGGGGATAGCGGCCCTTGAGGCCCCGGATGCCGCGAGCCATCTCGCTGGACAGGCTCCCCCACTGACGAAGCCTCGCCCGCCCGCGGAGAGGGAGAAGAAGGGGGAGGCGTCGGTGGAGAGGGTGCCGACGGTGGAGGAGCTCTTGGACGAGCTAGAGCAGGCGCCGCCCCCGGTCGAGGGCTTAATGCTGGAGGAAGCGCTCGAGGCACCGGCCGGGGTCGACAAGACGCCGGAAGATCCGGCGAGGGAGGAGAGCTTGGGGACGAGCCACCCCTCGAGCGACCCGCTACCGCTCGAGTCCCTGCCTCCACGCGAGGCCGCGCCGTCGCCTCGGGAGGGGACGGAGCAGCGGGCGGAGACGGAGGAGGGGCGGAGGGAGCCGCAGCCTGTGCCACCGGTTGGTGGGCCGCAGCCGGCACCACTCGAGCCGAAGGAGGAGGGCCTGCCCCTCGTCGAGGTCGGTCGATTGGCGTGGCCATATCCTGACGCGCCGAGCCCGTCCGGCGCCATGGTCCCCGTCGAGCGGCCAGCTCGGCAGGGGTTCCGCAGGAGGCGCGGTCCATCTTCAGGGAGATGGCCGAGCTCGTGGCGGAGGCGGAGAGGTCCTTCTCGGAGGAGTCGGAGAAGTCTGCGCAAGTGGCGGACGCCCTTGCGAAGGCGGAGGGGGAGCTCCTGGAGCTCCGCGCCGAGCTGGGTCGGAACGCGCAGATGGCGAGCCGGCTCAACGCGGCGCAGGCGGAGACCCAGGCGGCTCGTGACGAGGCCGCCCAAGCTCGGAGGGAGGCCACCACCGCTCTGGCCATGGTGGAGGCGTCGAGGAAGGAGGCCGCCGACGCCCGAAACGAAGCCGCCACCGCCCGGTCTGCACCAGAGGCGGCGAAGAAGGAGGCCGCCGACGCCCGAAGCGAAGCCGCCACCGCCCGGTCTACAGCGGAGGCGGCGAAGAAGGAGGCCGAGGAGGTCAAGAGCGAGGCCGCCGCCGCCCTGGCTAAAGCGGAGGCAGCGCGGCAGGAGATGATCCGGAAGGATCTGGCCCTTGTGGAGACGGGCGAGCTGGTCGAGGACCTTAGGGGCGAAAAGCTCGACGTGCTGTCCCAAAAGCGTACACTCGAGCAGCGCATCGAGGTCCTTACCAGCGACTTCGCCGCTCTGGGCGTGCACTGCAAGGTAATTTTCGTGTTTCGTCTTGCTTTGATTTCAAGGTTTTTGTCACGCTGCGGACTCATTTTTTTTTCTGTTTGTTGCGTAGATGTCGAGAAGACCGCCGACGAGCTCCGCGAGACGAATACGGCTCTCGTGGAGCAACTCCGAGGTGAAACCATGGTGGCAGAGCGAGCGCGCATCACCCTCGACAGGCTCAGCTCCATGTGGGTTGCCGACCCGGTGGCCGCGGCAGAGGGCGCAGTGGCTCGGGGCGACGCCCTGGTCGACGCCCTGTGCTTCTTTGACGTGGCCGCGCGGGACTGCGTCAGGAGCGCTCTCCACCATGGCGTAAAGCAGGCGCTTGCGGCCGTCCGCTCCGGCTTCCGCTACCCGGTCAACGTTGTTGCCAAGGGCTTCATCGAGATCGAGGGGAAGGACGAGGAGTGGAATGACCGCCGCGTCGACAAGATCTTGGAGAAGGTGGAGAGGCCGGGGGCGACATTCGCCAAGCTCTTCGAGGAGGACGTGCTGCCTCCTGATGCGGACAGTGGTGCAGGTGGTCCCCCTCCTCCTGGCCCGGACGTCGAGGTCGAGCCCGCGGCAGAAGATCTTGGGGAAGAATTTCAGACGGATGAAGAATGAGGCCTGCGTGCCAAATTTGGGCGTCAAGGCCCTTGTAAGAACTTATGTTATGACTTATGGCCCGTCGAGGCCAACATGTGCATACGACCAATTTGTTTAAAGAAGCTGTTTTCTGTTCAAATTTATCCGATCATTTCTCTTTATCGCAAGCTCGAGCTTTTACTGGCTTAGTCTGTGTTCCTTCGATATGCGTCGCGAGTCCCTCGAGGGGAGGCATAGGTAGGGTACCGTAGCCCTGGGGCGTGGGTGGTCGTCTACGCCGACGCCTCCCGACTCTTGGAGGCTCGAGGTATCTATGGACTTAGACGTCGCTCGAGATGCGAATCGAGATAAGGGTCGAATTTTTGAAAAGAAAAACGCGCTTTTCCGGAGTCTAGAGGGGTCCCCCCTGTCAGCCCCCGAGGGAGGCTCGACCTTGAGCAAGGCAGGGTCGAGGCTACCTTAAGTTGCCAAGTAATATGAAAGACAGTGCACGAGCTTGCTCGTTCATATTAATCATGTTTGTACAAAGCAACAAAATGAACAAGGCCTCGAGGCCTTTAAGGGTAGAAGCGACGTAGCTGAGATATGTTCCACGCGTTCGTCAGGATCCTGCCTTGACCGTCGTGGAGCTTGTATGTTCCTGGCTTGAGCACCTTAGCTATGGTATATGGGCCCTCCCACGGAGGGGTGAGCTTGTGGCGCCCTCGATTATCTTGCAGACGCCGAAGCACGAGGTCCCCCACCGCCAGGTCCCTCTTGTGCACGTGCTTGTCATGGTAGCGTCGAAGTGTTTGCTGGTAGCGCGCGGAGTTGATGAGCGCCATGTCTCGGACCTCCTCGAGCTGGTCCTTGGCGTTGGCAAGCTTTTCATCGTTGGTTTGCTCGTTGTAGGCTCGAAGTCGAGGGGAGCCATACTCGAGGTCCGTAGGCAAGACAGCCTCGGCGCCGTAGGTTAGGAAGAACGGAGTGAACCCGGTGGCTCGACTCGGCGTAGTCCTGAGGCCCCACAGCACCGAGGGGAGCTCTGCAGCCCACCCCTTTCCGAAATTCTTGAGGGTCTTGAAGAGCCTCGGCTTCAGCCCGTGGAGTATCATGCTGTTGGCGCGCTCGACCTGCCCGTTGCATTGAGGGTACGCGACCGAGGCCCAGGTCACGCGAATGTTGTTGTCGTCGCAGAAGTTGGTGAACTTTTTGCCCATGAATTGGGTGCCATTGTCGCTGATGATGACGTTAGGCACCCCAAATCGGTACATGATGTCGGCGATGAACTCGACGGCCTTCTCGGAGGTGGGGTCGCCTACAGGCTTAGCTTCGATCCATTTGGTGAATTTGTCGATGGCCACGAGCACATGCGTGTACTTTCCAGTTGTCATCTTGAGGGGACCCACGAGGTCAAGCCCCCAGACGGCAAACGGCCAAGTGATGGGGATCATCTGCAGGGCGTGTGCGAGCTGGTGTGTTTGCTTGGCGTAGAACTGACACCCTTGACAAGCTTGGACCAGGCGTTTGGCGTCTCCAATGGCGGTTGGCCAGTAGAAGCCTTGTCGGAAGGCGTTCCCTACCAGGGTCCTTGGTGCTGCGTGATGGCCGCAAGCCCCTGAGTGCATGTCGTCGAGGAGCCTGCGTCCTTCCTCGAGGGGGATGCAGCGTTGAAGGATCCCTGATGGGCTTCGACGGTACAGCTCCCGCTCGTCGCCGTAGATGACGTAAGTCTTGGCCCTTCGAGCGATGCGTCGGGCCTCCGTCTTGTCTTCCGGTAGTACGCCTTGCGTCAGGTAGTCGAGGAAGGGCGTCCGCCAGTCGAGGGGGTTTGATGAGGAAGAGGCGGGCGCGTCAATCTGCATTGCCTCAGGGGATGTTGAGGGGTCGTTCTCGAGGGGTGGCGTTGGTGGTCGAGCCCCCGTGTCCGGCTCGAGGGGTGGTGTCGAGGGGCCAGCCCCTGGGCCGATCTTGACGGATGGCTCGAGAACATCTCTCGAGAAGACGTCTGGTGGGACGGTGCCGCGCGTGGATGCTAACTTAGCCAGCTCGTCTGCGGCCTCGTTGTACTTTCGAGCGATGTGGTTGAGCTCGAGGCCGTAGAACTTGTCTTCTAGTTTGCGCACTTCTCCGCAGTATGCTTCCATCTTGGGATCGATGCAGCTTGAGGCCTTCATGACCTGGTTGATGACGAGCTGCGAGTCCCCTCGAACGTCGAGGTGTCGAACCCCAAGCTCGAGGGCGATGCGCAGCCCATTGACGAGGGCCTCGTACTCAGTGACGTTGTTGGAGGCGGGGAAGTGCAAGCGTAGCAGGTAGCGCATGTGGACTCCGAGGGGCGAGATGAAGAGCAGTCCTGCGCCCGCCCTCGTCTTCATGAGGGATCCGTCGAAGTACATAGTCCAGAGCTCGGCTTGAATTTGTGCCGGCGGGAGCTGGGTGTCGGTCCACTCAGCAATGAAGTCCGCCAGCGCCTGCGACTTGATGGCTTTTCGTGGAGCATAGGTGATGGCTTCCCCCATTAGCTCGGCAGACCACTTGGCGATACGCCCCGTGGCCTCCCGATTGTTGATGATCTCTCCAAGGGGGAAGGAGGACACCACCGTTACGGGATGAGCGAGGAAGTAGTGTTGGAGCTTGCGCCTCGTGACGATGATGTCGTAGAGCAGCTTCTGGATGTGCGGGTACCGGACCTTGGCCTCGGAGAGCACCTCACTGGTGAAGTACACCGGTCGTTGGACCGGTAACGCGTGACCCTCCTCGTGCCTCTCAACGGCTATGACCGCGCTGACCACCTGGGTGGTTGCGGCCACATAGAGGAGAGGCTCGGGGGGACCGTCACCCTGGGCTGGTCGTGGTGGCACAAGAATTGGCGCGGAAGTCAGCAACCCCTTCAACTTGGTTAGGGCCTCCTCGGCTTCAAGGGTCCACGCAAAGCATTCTGTTTTCTTCAGCAGGCGGTAGAGGGGTAGCGCCTTTTCCCCTAGCCTCGAGATGAACCTACTGAGGGCGGCTAGACAGCCCGTCACTTTCTGTACGCCCTTGAGGTCTCGAATTGGGCCCATTCTCGTGACTGCTGAGATCTTTTCGGGGTTGGCCTCGATCCCCCGTTGTGAGACAATGTAGCCAAGTAGCATGCCCCGGGGCACACCAAAGACACATTTCTCGGGGTTGAGCTTCACATTCTTGGCCCGGAGGCACTCGAACGTGGTCTCGAGATCGCTGATGAGGTCCCCGACTTTGTTGGTCTTAACCACGATGTCATCGACGTAGGCCTCGACGGTTTTGCCTATGTGTTCGCCAAAGATATGCTGCATGCAATGCTGATACGTTGCCCCGGCGTTTCGAAGGCCGAAGGGCATTGTAACATAGCAATACATACCAAAAGGCATAACAAAAGAGGTAGCGAGTTTGTCGGATTCTTTCATCTTAATCTCCTTGATGAACCCGGCCGACAAAAGCTTGTGCAACTCCTCGCCGATGATCCTACGCTTCTCCTCGTCGAAGCGGCGCAGGCGTTGCTTCACCGGTCTGGACCCGGCCTGGATCTCCAAGGCATGCTCGGCGACTCCCCTCGGTATGCCTGGCATGTCCGAAGGGCTCCACGCAAACATGTCAATGTTCGCGCGGAGAAAGTCGACGAGCACTGCTTCCTATTTAGGCTCGAGGCTGGCGCTGATGGCCAGCGTCTTGCCATTGGTCGAGGTCGGGTGGACGGGTATCTGCTTGGTGTGCTCCGCCGGCTCGAAGGTGCCTGCGTGGCGCTTCGCTTCAGGGACCTCCTTGGTGGCCAGGGCAGCTAGGGCCTCGAGCGAGTCGAGTTGGATGTTTGCCTCCCCACGCTCGACGCACTCCACGTCGCAGTGGTACGCGTGCTCGTAGGAGGTGTCGACGGTGATGACTCCTTTTGGCCCCGGCATCTTGAGCTTCAAGTACGTGTAGTTGGGGACCGCCATGAACTTAGCGTAGCCGGGCCTGCCGATGATGGCGTGGTAGGTCCCTTGGAACCCAACCACCTCGAAGGTGAGCGTTTCCCGGCGGAAGTTAGCCGGCGTGCCAAAGCAAACCGGCAGGTCGATGCGCCCGAGGGGATGGGCCTTCTTCCCTGGTACGACGCCGTGGAACCCCCCGACGCTGGGTCGGAGCTGGTCCCTCGAAATCCCCATAAGGTCAAGGGTCTCGAGGTATATGATGTTGAGGCTCGAGCCCCCATCCATCAACACCTTGGAGAACCATACGTCGACGATGACGGGGTCGACGACGAGGGGGTACGCCCCCGGATTTACGACACGGTCCGGATGGTCGTCACGGTCGAACGTGATCGGCGCATCAGACCAGTCAAGATATCGGGGGGCGTCGTGGCAGAGTGCAAAGATCTCCCGGCGCTCCTTCTTTCTTTCTCGAGCTGAGAGCCCGACGGTTGGCCCCCCGTAGATCATGTAGCAGTCGCGCACCGGGGGGAAGTTGCCGTCCGCGTCCCCGCCGCCGCATCGATTATTGTCCTTGCCCTTAGGCGCGTCTTCTTTCTTGTCGCCGAGCTTGGAGTAGAAGCCCTTCAACAGTCGGCAGTCCTTCAACTTGTGATTCACGGGGCCCTTGTGATAAGTGCAGGGGTCTTCGAGCATCTGGTCGAAGACAGCCCCGTCGGGGGGGCCTCGAGGCTTCTTATGCTCGAGGGCGCCCGCGAGCACCTCTTCGTCGTCGTCGTCATCGGCGTCGCGCTTCGCCTTCTGACCTTTGCGTTTGTTCTTCTTCTTTCTGTTGTTGTTGTTGTTGTTGCGGTTCTTGACGTCGTTGCCCTTGCTCGAGCCCTCCGGCGCGGCCACCGCCTTACCTTTGTCCGTGGATCGGCCAAAGAAGGCCCCCACTGCCTCGTCGCCTGAGGCAAAGCTGGTGACACGATCCATCAGGTCCTCGACCGTCCTGGGACGGTAGCACCCTAGCTCGTGAACTAGCTATTGGCATGTCGTGCCCGCGAGGAACGCTGAGATGACATCCTCATCAGGCACGTGGGGGAGCTCGAGGCGCTGCTTCGAGAACCGACGAGCGAAGTCGCGGAGGGGCTCGTCCGCTGCCTGCCTGCTACGCCGTAGATCCCAGGGGTTGCCTAGGCGTACGCAACTCCCCTTGAAATTCCCGTCGAAGACCCTGACTAGATCGGCCCAGTCATGGATCCGATCCGGCGGGAGCCCCTCGAGCCACCGGCGGGCGGTGTCCGAGAGGTAGAGTGGGAGCTGGCGTATGATCACGCGGTCGTCGCTCTTTGCTCCGCCTAGTTGGCAGCCTAGGCGGAAGTCGGAGAGCCAGAGCTTCGGCTCGACCTCCCCGTCATACTTCACGATGTTGGTCGGTTGCCGGAAGCGGTCGGGGAGGGTCGAGCTACGGATGGCCCGGCTGAAGACCCTGGGGCCCGGGGGCTCGAGGGTTTGTCGGTCCTCGTCGCTGTCGTAGCACCCTCCACGATGGGCATTATAGCCACGCTCCTCAGCGCCCTTGTCCTTGCGCCGGCGGTTGATGTCGTTGCGGGCGTCATTGGCATCTCGAGGTGGCCTGTTGTCGACGACCCGTTCCCGGACTGGCCTGGCTCGAGGGGCGTCCGGCTGGTGGACGGACATCTCCCGCTCGTTGTGGGGCGCGTCTACTGGCTTCCTCGAGGCCGCCCCGCGCCGTCGCGAGGCTGAGCTCTCGGCCTGCTGTACAGCGGCTGTCTCGAGGAGGTTCTTCATTTCCCCGAGCATGCGCCTGGCGTCAGGGTTGGAGACGGCGGGTAGATCGCGGAGCAGCATTGCGGCTGCCACCACGTTCTGTCCGGCTCGCGGGAAACGCACTTCGGGGCGTGCTGGTGCCCCGTCCTCGAGGATCTGCCGATGGACCTCTCGAGCGCGGCCACGAATACCGGCGCCTCGAGGCTGGGCTTGTTCCTGCACTAGGGTTTTCTCGAGCTGCAGCAGGCGCTGTCGGTCCTCCTCAGCCTTGGCGATGGCCTCCCGCAACTGTGCGAGCTGCGCCGCCCGGTCGTCGCTGTGCCGAGATGGTGCAGCCGGTGCCGGGGGTTCGTTCCTCCCCTGAACGCGTGATCCGCCTGCCGCAGCCACGTCTCCGGGCTCTTCGAGGTTGAGCGCCGACCTGTTGTCGTCGCCGTGGTCCTCGGTGTCGCTCACGACCCCCTCGAGCTGGAAGCACTCCCTGGTGGGATCCCAGAGGTCAGGGTCGTGGTAGTCGTACTCGTCGGAGTCGGAGCTGTTGGTGACGCGCCGCCCTAGCTCGTGCTGGGACTACAACTCGCGGTACCACTCTCCGACTGTAACTCGCCGGGGTGGCTCGACGACCCGCGAGAAGCCGCGGTCGACGTGCGCGGGGTAGACGATTTCCAGGTTGGCGGTGGCTCGTAGGAGCACGCCCGGACGTTCCTCCTGCTCCGCCGCCGCTCGGTCCCGATGGCGCTCGTTGAGGTGGTGGGCATAGATAGCTGTGGAGTTGTTGAGGCCGAACGGGCACTGCTGACGTCGAGCGCGGTACACCCTGTGCGGGAGGAAGCCAGTTGGTGTCGACGGAGCACGGCTCGGGGGCCTCTGGCCAGGCTCCCGGTCCGTGCGCATGACGAACGCGAACTCGCTGGGAGAGCGCGCGCGCGCCCCAGAAGTCTCCAGCCGTACGTCAGGCAGGTTCCTCCTCGGGGACCCGTGCCGGCCGCGGGGAAGTGGGTGTACGCCGCGGGCACCGCCTGTGCCTGGCGACGATGGTGACGACGGCGCCGCTCACGAGGTGGCGATGCGTGGTGATGCGGGCGACGCACCACGCCCCCCGCGCGGGGTGGCATGACACGCCCTCCGCTCGGGCTCTCCGTGGAGAGCAGGGTCAGCTCATTGCCGCTGCCGGTGGCCAGGAACTCGAGGCTCCCGAACCAGATGACGGCACCAGCGGAGAACGAAGGAGTGGAAAAAGCCATCCAGGAAACAACGAGAAATCAACTCAGTCACGCGACGCTCCCCTACCTGGCGCGCCAACTGTCGGTGTTTCGACCCCGGGGGTCTGACACCAACGAGTAATATGATCGCGTGCTCTCTTCCTGGATGGTGATGCAAGATGACACAAGGATTTATCCTGGTTCGGGCAAAGAAGGCCCTACGTCCAGCGGGGGGAGGATGTTATTGTATTACTTGCACCTAAGTGCTTGTACAGGGGCAATACAAGCTCAATGAGCGTGAACCGGAGTTCGGACTCGTGTGTGTGAGTGTGGACTCGTGTCGTGCAAGTCCGTGCGTAACCGTAGACTCGTGTGTTGTCTCTTGCGTGCGAAGGGCCCTGGCGTCCCCTTTTATAGAACAAGAGGAGGCCAGGGTTTACACAGGATCGATATGTACAGCGCTCGATATGGCGAAGGGTAGGAACTCTGTCTTGTCGAAGTCACTGTAGCCAACGTGGGTGTTGCTGTTGAGGCGTCCTTGATGCGTGGCCTCCATCCCGAGCGCGGACGTGGAGGCGTGGCGATGTGGAAGCCGTACAACACACATTCCGGCACGTACGGGACACGGCGGGGTCCCTCCGGGTCTTGGGGTACCTGTCCTCCAATAGCGTGAAAGTAGCCAGGGCTCGAGGGGCTCAGAGCCGGCCTCGAGGTGGCGCCTACGGGGGGCTCGAGTCCCCGCAGGTATGGGCAAGTCCCGGGAAACCCGATTGAGCAGCAGGTATCCGAGCCTCGAGACGTGGCTTGGACGTGCGACAGTGTAGGGTATGGGTTAATAGTGCCGTACTGGTGCCTTTTTGCCCATGCTTGTGGTGAAAATGAGACTTGACTCTGCCCTGGTTCACTGTGGTACACGTCGGGTTGTAGAGGACGTGACTGGAGTAGATGGACGCATTAAATGCGCGGCATGAGATTGGCATCCGATGTCTGCCGCTCGAGGGAGGCGTGATGTGCCTCGTGGGATGGTTTACCGTGCTAGAGAGGCTCGAGGTCCCTGCGCAGGGTCTCGAGGAGCGGTGCAGGGCTCGAGGCCTGTGTGCCGGGGCTCGAGGGGTAGGCTGTCATGAGGCGGACAGTAAGGCTTTGGCGGCCCTGGGCTCCCTGGTGATGGGCCGGCGTTGTAGACCTCGAGGGGTTGGCTTTTTAGAAGGTTAGACTTGCTGGGTTTGTTATTAATTGGTGTTCTAGGTTTAACCTATTTGTTTTGCGTTGCTTGGGGGTACCCCTTTTGTGGACCCCCGACAGATATGCAAACGTATATTATTGGAAGGGTTGATAAAGGAGACAACCAATTCTTTGTCAAATGTGAGATATGTGTTGATGAAGGCAATCTGAAGGGAATTTCTTGTTCTTGTCTTAAGTTGCAATCCCTTGGAACCCCCTGCTCACACATCTTCTTCGTATTGGGATATCGCGAAGAATGCGAGCTTCCACTCTGCTGTGTTTTGAAAAGGTGGACCAGGGGGGCCAAGAGTGCATTTGTTCCTATAAGAAAGAGCACCATGTATGACTATTCAGATAGCCTACAGAGGTACCGTGAGCTATGTAATATCAGTCACAGTGCATCCTTTGTAGCATCTCGTTCACCTGAGGCATATGAGCGGCTGAAACGCGTTTTGCATGAGGAAGCTGCTATGATCCCGCCAAATGGAGAGAACGGAGGCACCAGTTATGGTCCAGTGCTGCCGCAGGCCTTGGATGTTGATTCCGTAGAGTCCTCAAATGTCTTGGATCCCATGCATGTGCCTGGCAGAGGGGCCCCGAAGAAAAAGTTGAAGTCAATTTCAAATACGAAGAAATCTAAGGTGAAATGTACCCTGTGTAAGATTGAGGGACACAATCGGCGAACATGCTCCACGAGAAAAGAGGTAGCAAATAGTAATGTTCTTCAAAGCTGAAAACTATTGAGGCATGCGTTTTTTTGACTAAAGTTCCTCTTCATTTGTAGGAAACAAAGCTCCCTGAGGATGTGTTGGATATGTGATTTGCTAAGGATCTTCTGGCTAGATTGCATAATAGGTACGCTGGATGGATTGAATAAAACTCTTGTTCAAGTATGTCGATTCCTGAAGTTTGCCACAAAAGTTTGCCTCTATCTTGCAGTATTTGAGTTCATTAGAACAATATTCTTTTTGTGTAAATGCAGAAGATGTACAAAGTAGGGCAACTGTTCCTTTTTTCCCTGTTAGAGTTGATTGAAATAAGCAAGAAGATGCAGGGAGATGTTGTCTATGTCTTCCATCTTCTAGATCTAGATAGATTAAAAATAAACCAAATTTATTTTACAAATAAATTAAATGCTTAAATATTCATGGACCACGCTTTTTTAACAATGTTGAATGTACATGTTGTACAATTACTTTTTCCAAGGGCTTTGATTGTATGGCCCTGGAGTGATGGCCCTTCGTGCTCGTTTAGCCATACTGTCGGTGTTGAATTTGTCCACAACAGTGACATGAGCAGTTTGGGCAATCCTTTTGGGGGGGGGGCGTCCTCGCCTTTTCTTTTTTGTAGACTCAGATGCTATTTTTTCTTCCCCTCCTGATGCTATAATTGCTTCGACTCCTTTCATTCCTTTTTTTCCTCATGTTACGATCTGAATGGAGCAGCCTCGTGCATATCCTATAGCTAAAATTTGACATTTCGTCGTGTACAAGTGAAAAAATTGGACGTCACGAACCAGTTTTGTTTTAGTCTACCAATTTGGGAACGTAAATAACTGTAAGACTCACGTTTGTAAAATCTTGAACCATTTTTTCGCCATCCCAAGCAAGAATATATTGTATTACAAACGCACCACATGAATAACTGTGAAATAACATAAACTGTAGTAATTGGACTACAACATTAATATAATAGGGAAAAAGAGTACCTGTCTTCTTGTTTGGGTATGTTTTGATAGGGAACTATTTTCCAGTCATGCAAATTAATTGGTTTTTCAAATTTGACCAACTTATTGTTGGCCAAAAAGTCGACGCATGCCTGTATGCATTCCACCTAGTGGATGGTTAGATACACTCTAGTTTGATCAACCTATAGTTCTACTTCAATACACAATAGTTGGTACGTGATACACATAGGATCTGTACTTACCAATGCCTTCTCTAGGTATTTGTCTCGCATTCGTAGAGAGTCAAGAATTTGTACCTCTGTCTTTATAAAATTGAGCACTAGGAGACCCCAGTGGTTACCATTAATATGCATTGGCACAAAAACCTATAAAATAATTATTGGAACACTATTGAATGCATGGCTACAATTGAAACAGGAAAATTTTCCAAATTTAATTCTGAAACTCAATGTAGGAAGAAAAAAAGTATGAAAACAAAATCAGTATTACATACCAAATGTCTTCCTTCACATTTCTCAGCTATTCGCTTCTTGAATCCATTGCGCTTACCCAGATTGTTTGTTGTTAACTTGTGGGCTTCGAACGTTGTTATATATGATGTTGACTCATTCTCCACATTACTCAAATGAACAAAGGCATTTATGACCTGCAAAAGGTTCACTTAGTGCATAGTAGCTGACTGCATGTTTGTACTGATGACATGGATCTGCAATGATATTACCTCATCTACTATATAGTCCTGTGAGACATTTCGGCGTAGTTGTTGTGCTGTAAGAACATGGCCATCTATGTCAACAATTGTAGCATAGTCGTAACTGCGTTTTACGAAGATGGCAGCTTCTGTGTCAATTGTACCCATATTGTAATCGTTGTCGACAATAGGCTTCCTTGGTTTGATATGTTTTGTAGGCGGGTCGCCTTGCTGTTGCATGATATTTTCAACCGTGTCAAATCTTGAAGTGGTTGCTTCAGCATTTAAGCTTTCCCACGTCTAGTGGAAACGTGTATGTATGGGTTCCTACAATTGGTGTTGTTGTGTTATATTCTAAATAAACGACAGAAGCATCAGACATGAACTAGTGATAACATAAATTACAAATATGCAATACCTGAAAATGTGCAGATGTAGGCATAGGTGGGTGAACTTGTGTAGATAAAGGAATAGGTGTCTCAACATGTGCAGTTTTAGCTTTAGATTGTTCAATAAGAAACTGCACTAGTTGTCGGATTTCCTGTGTTATGACACTTTGTTAGTGAATGGTGCATTGATGGGTACCTAAAATAAGTACTATCACACTGGTTACCTGGATCTCTAATTTCATTTGAGCATTGTCAGATTTGATTTGTGCATTATCAGCTTCAATTTTAGTGACCCAATCTTCTAGGGTTCTATCGCTGCTAAAATTAGCAACCTCCATCTTTTGTGACAACAGATTCTTATCAAGTGCGTATTTCATATCAACAAGTTTGTTCTCCACTTTTAGCATAAGTTCCATTTGGAATTTATTCTTCCAAAATTGAAGGCTTTGCACCTGCAGAATTAGGAAATAATGAATTAGGCACAAAAATGAGCTAATGCTCAAAAATTGATGGCATACTAACTTCTTGGTTGCTTAGACCATCATGTGCACATTTTGCTTGTTGCGCATGTGAGAATGATGCTTCTGTTGCTTCATTTTTATGTTGGGTGGTGTGTGAAACATGGGGCACCATAAGCTGCAAACAAGTATGATAGTTAGGTTGGCATTGCAATATGACTTAAGGAGAGTGTTTCGAAACTTACAGTTCCTCCATGTATCCCGTCCTTACTAAAAGCATATGATCGAGAACTGGCATTGGATTCATTCCAGAACACCATCAGCGGTGGTTGCATTGTCCTTTTCTCATACTCAATCCCGTATTTGTTGGCCACAATGACGCGCTCCCAGTACCAAAACTATAAACAAATTAAACAAAATAAGACCAAGGATAAACACTGTTTATATGAGTTGGTTGTACCACAAAACTGACCTGTAGCAAAACCAAATTGCCTTGTAGGGTACTTTGCTTTTTGGTGTTGTAATTATGGCATGATTGTAATAGATGGTTCAGAGTGAACTGGCCCCAATTGAATTTCTGAATTTTTGATACATCTCGAACAAGTTCTATATAACTCCAATGGACATTGCTCCCTGTTGTTGAGGCTAAAATAACACCAATTGTGAACAACACAAAGGCTCTTTTGAAATCATCATCCGGAGGTCGTGATCGATCAATCATGTCTTCCAACCCTTTTAGCTCCAGCTTGTGTCTTGCATCGGCATACCTCTTAAACAAGTCACTCTGCACAGTTTCATTTTCACTCTGCATTTTTGCTGTTACATATTTTTCTACATCATCACCATCAATCCGGAGTCCCATTATATTTTTGACATCATCTGCATGAAAAATTACATTTTCACCACATAAATTGAAAGTTCTGTTGCTGACTTGGTATAAATCTGCAAGGTCCATTATCAATTTTTCCTGAGAGTGGTCTCTGGCATATGAATCAGCTCCCCAAGTCCGGTTGCCTGAATAGCTTCCATGTGTGGTTGTGATGACTTTAACCTTTTTATGGCTTTTACAAATCTCACAGGTGAGTGAGTTAAATGCATATCAGCTTTCTGCTGCAACCAATTGGCCCATGATAACTTGGTACACATGTACAGACAACTTAGACATAAACTGGAACTACATATGGAGATTACCTGGTTACTGGTATCATTTCGCTTGTTTTGAGTACTACTCCTGCTATGATTACCATCTGCATCAAAATATGTGAACATAAAATGTTAAGTTGCCGATATAGTTTGAACTGTGCTCATTAATAATGATGCCCTGGAGGAGAGCTCAGAATGACTCGCTGCATTCTGTATAATAGAATTTTGGTTTATTTCATCTGAATGTTCTATTAAAAAGCTGTTGGTACGAAAGTTGACCCCTTCAGTATTGACTTCATTGTCAATTGACAGGTGTTGGTGTTGACGTGCGTGATGGGGATACCCACATTGTTCAGTAGTTCATCTACAACCTTATGGTGTTGCAGTTCCTTTTCCTTAGTTTTTGGTCGATGACCTAATATAAAGTACCACATCAATTATATGGCCACACCTCATGAGCCATGAGCCCAAACGATGCCTCTTCAAACCCTATTTACACAAGCGCGCCCCACTATGCAAGTTAAACTGAAGGAGGGATATAATTTACCTATACCCATGTTCTCGGCGTACAGGGCTGCCCTCCATCTCCTGGTGTTTGCATGGTGCCGGTGTCCATTACAGGCGACGAATTTGATGGCCGCCGGGGAAAACTGGAAGAAACTCACAAGAAACCGAGACAGGAAGGAAGAATGTAGATGTCGTATACAGAAGGAAAGAGATAATTATATGGAATCCTATAATTTCACCGTGTAGAGATCGTAGATGAAACTGCCGTCTCCGATCTCTTCGCGAGCAAGGACAACCGAGCGGTATAAGCCTGGGTGTTTTGGGCTAGCCCACCGCAAAGTTGTCGTTGGGCCTATTAGAGATATTGGGCCTATATCTCATTTTTAGGTTCAAATTAACCATTCCAATTTGAATTAATCAAACCTTTCGCATTCAAATGTGGACAACACCAACACAAAAGGCTGATACAGAATGATTTTACAAATTTATACAAAAAAAAATCATCGCATTCTGAGCTAGTATGAGGGAGAAAACCGATTTACAAAGTTTATGGACTGATAAAAAAAGAATCCACATTGTTCACTGTGAACAACACCTGTTCATCGTGAACAAGTGCGATTTATTTTTTTAATGTGTAGCTGAAATTTGTAAACAGTTTTTCTCCCTCATACTAACTCCAAAGTGGATGATTTTTTTCCTTCACTTTTCTAAATTCAGGATCTATCATTTTAGTCGGCTCATCTATCCATGTGACTAATTTAAAAGAATTTAAATTTTGAATTTCAAACAATGATAGCTTCAAATCGGTTTTTTGAAACCCAAAACGATATCAACATAAAAGGTGATGAATACAAAAGTTGTTCAACTCGTGATTCTCTACAACTTTTATTTTGGTGATTTCTTCGTTCGAGAAATTATTAGCTCACATTAATCATAAAACTTAAACATGACACATAAAGTTTATGAAGCCATACGAGAGATGATGCAGATTTATGAACAATGCTACTACCACTTTGTCGGATGAAGAAATGACCAATACAAAAGTTGTAGATTTTGTCGAGTTATCCAACTTTGCTATTCATCCCTTTTTTAGCTGAAATCATTTGGGGTTTTAAAATGCTGTCTGAAGTTGGCTTTTAAAAAAATTTCAAAATTTGAATTAATCAAACCTTTCGCATTCAAATGTGGACAACACCAACACAAAAGGTTGATACAGAATAATTTTACAAATTTATACAAAACAAATTCATCGCATTCTGAGCTTGTATGAGGGAGAAAACCGATTTACAAAGTTTATGGACTGATCAAAAAAAGAATCCACATTGTTCACTGTGAACAGCACCTGTTCATCGTGAACAAGTGCGATTTATTTTTTTAATGTGTAGCTGAAATTTGTAAACAGTTTTTCTCTCTCATACTAACTCCAAAGTGGATGATTTTTTTTCCTTCACTTTTCTAAATTCAGGATCTATCATTTTAGTCGGCTCATCTATCCATGTGACTAATTTAAAAGAATTTAAATTTTGAATTTCAAACAATGATAGCTTCAAATCGGTTTTTTGAAACCCAAAACCATCTCAACATAAAAGGTGATGAATACAAAAGTTGTTCAACTCGTGATTCTCTACAACTTTTATTTTGGTGATTTCTTCGTTCGAGAAATTGTTAGCTCACATTAATCATAAAACTTAGACATGAC
Organism: Coix lacryma-jobi var. lacryma-jobi; assembly: GCA_009763385.1. NCBI lineage: Eukaryota > Viridiplantae > Streptophyta > Magnoliopsida > Poales > Poaceae > Coix > Coix lacryma-jobi. The sequence continues at coordinate 175,681,864 of CM019823.1, forward strand.
ACATAAAGTTTATGAAGCCATACGAGAGATGATGCAGATTTGTGAACAATGCTACTACCACTTTATCGGATGAAGAAATGACCAATACAAAAGTTGTAGATTTTGTCGAGTTATCCAACTTTGCTATTCATCCCTTTTTCAGCTGAAATCATTTGGGGTTTCAAAATGCTGTCTGAAGTTGGCTTTTTAAAAAAATTTCAAAATTTGAATTAATCAAACCTTTCGCATTCAAATGTGGACAACACCAACACAAAAGGCTGATACATAATGATTTTACAAATTTATACAAAAAAAATCATCGCATTCTGAGGTAGTATGAGGGAGAAAACCGATTTACAAAGTTTATGGACTGATAAAAAAAGAATTCACATTGTTCACTGTGAACAGCACCTGTTCATCGTGAACAAGTGCGATTTATTTTTTTAATGTGTAGCTGAAATTTGTAAACAGTTTTTCTCCCTCATACTAACTCCAAAGTGGATGATTTTTTTCCTTCACTTTTCTAAATTCAGGATCTATCATTTTAGTCGGCTCATCTATCCATGTGACTAATTTAAAAGAATTTAAATTTTGAATTTCAAACAATGATAGCTTCAAATCGGTTTTTTGAAACCCAAAACCATCTCAACATAAAAGGTGATGAATACAAAAGTTGTTCAACTCGTGATTCTCTACAACTTTTATTTTGGTGATTTCTTCGTTCGAGAAATTGTTAGCTCACATTAATCATAAAACTTAAACATGACACGTAAAGTTTATGAAGCCATACGAGAGATGATGCAGATTTGTGAACAATGCTACTACCACTTTGTCGGATGAAGAAATGACCAATACAAAAGTTGTAGATTTTGTCGAGTTATCCAACTTTGCTATTCATCCCTTTTTTAGCTGAAATCATTTGGGGTTTCAAAATGCTGTCTGAAGTTGGCTTTTTAAAAAAATTTCCAAATTTGAATTAATCAAACCTTTCGCATTCAAATGTGGACAACACCAACAGAAAAGGGTGATACAGAATAATTTTACAAATTTATACAAAACAAATTCATCGCATTCTGAGCTTGTATGAGGGAGAAAACCGATTTACAAAGTTTATGGACTGATAAAAAAAGAATCCACATTGTTCACTGTGAACAGCACCCGTTCATCGTGAACAAGTGCGATTTATTTTTTTAATGTGTAGCTGAAATTTGTAAACAGTTTTTCTCTCTCATACTAACCCCAAAGTGGATGATTTTTTTTCCTTCACTTTTCTAAATTCAGGATCTATCATTTTAGTCGGCTCATCTATCCATGTGACTAATTTAAAAGAATTTAAATTTTGAATTTCAAACAATGATAGCTTCAAATCGGTTTTTTGAAACCCAAAACCATCTCAACATAAAAGGTGATGAATACAAAAGTTGTTCAACTCGTGATTCTCTACAACTTTTATTTTGGTGATTTCTTCGTTCGAGAAATTGTTAGCTCACATTAATCATAAAACTTAGACATGACACATAAAGTTTATGAAGCCATACGAGAGATGATGCAGATTTGTGAACAATGCTACTACCACTTTATCGGATGAAGAAATGACCAATACAAAAGTTGTAGATTTTGTCGAGTTATCCAACTTTGCTATTCATCCCTTTTTCAGCTGAAATCATTTGGGGTTTCAAAATGCTGTCTGAAGTTGGCTTTTTAAAAAAATTTCAAAATTTGAATTAATCAAACCTTTCGCATTCAAATGTGGACAACACCAACACAAAAGGCTGATACATAATGATTTTACAAATTTATACAAAAAAAAAATCATCGCATTCTGAGCTAGTATGAGGGAGAAAACCGATTTACAAAGTTTATGGACTGATAAAAAAAGAATTCACATTGTTCACTGTGAACAGCACCTGTTCATCGTGAACAAGTGCGATTTATTTTTTTAATGTGTAGCTGAAATTTGTAAACAGTTTTTCTCCCTCATACTAACTCCAAAGTGGATGATTTTTTTCCTTCACTTTTCTAAATTCAGGATCTATCATTTTAGTCGGCTCATCTATCCATGTGACTAATTTAAAAGAATTTAAATTTTGAATTTCAAACAATGATAGCTTCAAATCGGTTTTTTGAAACCCAAAACGATCTCAACATAAAAGGTGATGAATACAAAAGTTGTTCAACTCGTGATTCTCTACAACTTTTATTTTGGTGATTTCTTCGTTCGAGAAATTGTTAGCTCACATTAATCATAAAACTTAAACATGACACGTAAAGTTTATGAAGCCATACGAGAGATGATGCAGATTTGTGAACAATGCTACTACCACTTTGTCGGATGAAGAAATGACCAATACAAAAGTTGTAGATTTTGTCGAGTTATCCAACTTTGCTATTCATCCCTTTTTTAGCTGAAATCATTTGGGGTTTCAAAATGCTGTCTGAAGTTGGCTTTTTAAAAAAATTTCCAAATTTGAATTAATCAAACCTTTCGCATTCAAATGTGGACAACACCAACAGAAAAGGGTGATACAGAATAATTTTACAAATTTATACAAAACAAATTCATCGCATTCTGAGCTTGTATGAGGGAGAAAACCGATTTACAAAGTTTATGGACTGATCAAAAAAAAATCCACATTGTTCACTGTGAACAGCACCTGTTCATCGTGAACAAGTGCGATTTATTTTTTTAATGTGTAGCTGAAATTTGTAAACAGTTTTTCTCTCTCATACTAACCCCAAAGTGGATGATTTTTTTCCTTCACTTTTCTAAATTCAGGATCTATCATTTTAGTCGGCTCATCTATCCATGTGACTAATTTAAAAGAATTTAAATTTTGAATTTCAAACAATGATAGCTTCAAATCGGTTTTTTGAAACCCAAAACCATCTCAACATAAAAGGTGATGAATACAAAAGTTGTTCAACTCGTGATTCTCTACAACTTTTATTTTGGTGATTTCTTCGTTCGAGAAATTGTTAGCTCACATTAATCATAAAACTTAGACATGACACATAAAGTTTATGAAGCCATACGAGAGATGATGCAGATTTGTGAACAATGCTACTACCACTTTATCGGATGAAGAAATGACCAATACAAAAGTTGTAGATTTTGTCGAGTTATCCAACTTTGCTATTCATCCCTTTTTCAGCTGAAATCATTTGGGGTTTCAAAATGCTGTCTGAAGTTGGCTTTTTAAAAAAATTTCAAAATTTGAATTAATCAAACCTTTCGCATTCAAATGTGGACAACACCAACACAAAAGGCTGATACATAATGATTTTACAAATTTATACAAAAAAATCATCGCATTCTGAGCTAGTATGAGGGAGAAAACCGATTTACAAAGTTTATGGACTGATAAAAAAAGAATTCACATTGTTCACTGTGAACAGCACCTGTTCATCGTGAACAAGTGCGATTTATTTTTTTAATGTGTAGCTGAAATTTGTAAACAGTTTTTCTCCCTCATACTAACTCCAAAGTGGATGATTTTTTTCCTTCACTTTTCTAAATTCAGGATCTATCATTTTAGTCGGCTCATCTATCCATGTGACTAATTTAAAAGAATTTAAATTTTGAATTTCAAACAATGATAGCTTCAAATCGGTTTTTCAAACTTTGGTTTTAAACACATTCCTGCAGCCCAACGGCTTTCCTACCTACTTCCCGCAGCCCAGCCCAGCCCAGCAACCACGGTCGGCCCACGCGTGAAATACCCCGCCGCACCGCATCAACCGTGCCAAGCCACCACCGCCGCCCGATCCCCTCAAACGCCACCACAGCCACAACCCTACATCCCACGACACCATAGTCGCGCCCGGAGCTCGACCCGTAGCCATAGCCGCCACGCCAGTTCTATTTGTTGCCTGCCAACTGTATGGAAAAACTAGACAACACTGCAAGTAGCCTAATAACATGTCCAGCACTATAACTACCTTCTTTTCTCATCCATACCTGTAAGACACCAAAAGTTGGACTCATGAATGGCTCGTGGAAGTGCTTTACATGCATAAGATTCATCAAATTGATTCATAAAATGCATCAAAAACTATGCTCCAACGGTACCAACACAAAATCATGAAGAAAACCAAAGTAATCACCTAACAAAGTACTTACTGATCCATAATCGAAGTACTTGTAAATCCAGCGTTACACAGACCAAAGCAAAATCCATCGCATACACAGACCTAAGCAAAGATTATTCATTCACTACTTAGGAACCTGCGAAAAGAACACAGAATACTCGTGCCTAATCCTACAGCCTTCGCTACAAAAGACGACATAGTCATTAGCCCATCCTTCCGGCACGCCGCATCCGCTGCCACTGCAACCTTGTCCGTCCTCGTCCGCTGGTGGTACGGGCGGCAGGGCCCCCAATGGGACTGTTCCGGCCAGTTTCCATGTCACATCATGGACTACCTTGACGGATTGCACGCGGTACTTGGCGCACTCCCGGTTGGTCATGCGGCTGGCCTCCTTCCATCTGACGACGCCCTCGCCCTCGACCTGCCTAATGTAGCGCTCCGCTTCTTCCTTCTCCTTGAAACCGTGGTGAAGGATGCCGAGAACGTAAGTTGTTGCCTTCTGCCCGGCGTCTGCCGCCCGTTTAAGCCACTGAGTGTCGAGCGGCGTGCACCGTTTCGCGAATACGAACGTGACGCCGAGGACGAAGCAGGCCTCCGGGTTGTTGGCGGCGGCCAGGTTGTCGACGAGAGCGAGGTAGCGGTCGTTGTGGAACCACCTCATCGATTCCTCCCGCTCAAGCGCCCACCGCCTCCCGACGGCGGCGTCCTTGCACGTCCTGCACATGTCGTGGCATCTGCAAGAAACACAAATGTGGCGGAACCGTCCTGATTATAAGAGCTCAAGTATTATCTTAGCCAAATTCGTCTGACTTCAACTGATACTTGAACCCATATAACCCCGGTAGTCCGGAAATCTCGAAGGATTTCTAACACCATACATCATACAGGATCGCATCGTTCAAGGATTACATTCGTAAAGATACATCATAGCGAAAACGAAACCGAATTTAAAATATCAGAGTGCGAATTTAAAACAGAGTTATTATAATACTGAATTTAAAAGTGCGGAAGCTGAATTAGTTTGAAACACGACCACTACACATGTGGTCCAAATAAAACATTGTTTGATAAACCAACTCACACAACTCACTCTTCCCTTTTTAGATAATGTGCCACTAGAAGTCTCAGACCAGCAAAAGAAAAAGGGAAGCTTCTGGACGACCCTGCCCTGAGCCTACTCCTCATCACCTTCCACTGGGTAGAGGCAGTGCTTACAATAGCCGAAGTAGACCTGGCCATCTGCAACAACGGGATAAACCCTAAGTACGGGAATGTACTCAGCTAGACTTACCCGTCCAACTGAAAATAAAGACTCCAAGGGTATGCAAGGCTTTTGAGTGGAGCTGGGATCTTTTAGTTGCGAAAAGCACAAATTCAGATAGGAGGTAATTAATGATACTGATGAGCTGCCATTTTTAGACCTATTCCTTAAACTCTAGGTTTTTCACCTGTACTAGAGCACTCACTTGAATCTATCAATCAATAATATACCATATCCAGTTGACTTCTCCACATTTTAGTTGAACCTTTTAAGCATCACATGGAGTTGTATCGTGGTGAAGCTCGCCATAGTTTCCCACTAACCGGGGGAGACGGCGACTCGAATCGAATTCCAAACCAGCTGGTGAAAGACCTTTAATACCAGCCCACACTTTCCCCGTCGGGTCCATGCATTTGGGCAACCGCTCGATGCTTGTTCGTGGTGGTAATCGTCGCGGCTCACAGCACGGACCGCCCAATTGGAACCTGGCGATGGCCTCACGCGGCAGATCGCAATTTCCATACTAGAGGGCACGACACGGGTTGAGACCGGCCCGAACAGCTTCTAACCGGCTTTGGGGTCGATGATTACGGCACCGACATATCCCTAAGTAAAAGGGCGCGTTCAAAAATGAACGAGGGCCAACATCGATACAAACCTACACGATCCAACGGACGGACTGCCCCAAGTTTCCAAACTTGTGCCTTGCCTTCCAGTTGACCGTATTTCACTACAACTCAGGTTCTTTTCCACGATAGCAAATATAGCCAACCGTGATCCGGTAAATACCCACCAGGGGTATTATGGAAACATCCTTAACTACTACTTTTATTAAGCAGACTAAGCAATTCTACATTATAAATAAATAACAGGATAACAAGGTAGATATTAATCAATAACCAAGGGATGGTAATGCAGCAAGTAGGATTCATTCCAACTCCTAACCTAATGCATCACAATATAAAAGGACTCAAGTAATTTAATTATAAAAACTGGGAGACTTAGAATGCTCCGGGGCTTGCCTTGGGTGAAGACCGAGGCCTCATGGGAGGGGCACTCGGGCAAGTTAGTGTCGCTGGCGGGGTCGGCCTCCTCGGCTTGTTGAAGCTCCGGAATCGGCTGCTCGGCGTTTGCTTCTGGCTCCTGCTCGGGCTCCGGAGGGGTCGATCCTATTGCATGCGACGAATAATAAATATTTGCAATGCGGGTGCAAGATGTGTGGTATGAGAAGAGCATTTCTTGCAAATCAATAAAACCAACTTGTTGAACCACTTTTGACATTGAGGTAAATATTTATTTAATTCATGAAACAAAATCCTTTTATTCACCTATTTCTTATTTAATAATTCAAACGACATTCAGGTTTGAACTGCAAGTGCATTTTTCTGAACTCAGAAAAATCCACGAAAATTCTAGAAGGAAAACAACAGTTGCTGGACTCCACTGAACCAATTTCAGCCAAAAAAATAAAATACCGAACTGCAGATACAAAAATAACAAATAAACTGCTCAAAAGGTACTTTGAACTAGCTCCTTATCCAAAAAGTGTCAAACAGCAGAGTTCATAATTTTCCTGGCTTCTTTTACTCAAAAGCATTCTACTGCAGAAAACTTGTGGCCAGAGCATAAACATACAAGCTTACACAAAAAAAAAACAATTCTATTGCAATATAAACCACTTGAACTACAACCCTACTGCAAAAGGGTGATAAACTCAACTTCATATTTTTACCAGATTCTACTTCACATTTTGTGCTTATCAAGAAAGTTCCATGAACAGAAACATTATATTATTCCTTACATGAATTTCCAAAGGAAAACACAGAAAAGCACATTTGTAAAGCAACTTCAGATTTTTCCATACAACAGCTCATGCTTGCATTTTTCCTTAGCTTGGACATGGCACTCAGAGACTACACCATTTTTCCCATATTTTATTTTGACATATAAAACACCTTAACATTTATTCTAAGAAAACAGCCAAAAAGGACTTTTAATCATAACAGAAACTTTTTCTACATAAACAGTACTTCATATAATTTTTCACAGGTGCAAAACATGATAATAAACTTACACAAAATTTTTCAGGAATTATCTCAACAAGAAGACATATATAACCATTTATCTTGGCAAAAGCATATAAACTGAATTAAATAAAAACAGTAAAATAAACTTCTACCAAAAATACTTTCATATTTTTCCATGATAGATCTACTCATAAGCAAACTAGCAAAACTGAAAGTACTCCATTTGGATTTGTAAAACGTGCTACACAAAAATAACAAGCATCTCTGGAAAATAAAAGTAAAAAGAAAAAACATTAGAACTCATCCCGGCTCACTGCGTGCACCCGGTCCATGGACCAACGAGAGACTGACGCGCGGGGTCCACGGGTCAACGGGACCCACCCGTCAGAGAGAGGAAACAGGGGAGAAAGGTTGACTGGCGAAAGCTCGTCGACGGTGAGGTCGCCGGCGGTGAGGCTAGGCTCGATAGATTCGGCTCGACGAGGCGCATCCAGCGGAGGGCTCGGCTTGGCCAGAGGGTGACCGAAGCGTGCCGGCGGCGAGCGGTGGCGGACGACGGAGGCGGCGACACACGGCTACGCCATTTCCGGCGGTCGCCGGTGAAATCGAGGCCGGCATAGGCTTACTCGAGCCCTAGGGAGCTACGTGAGTGGGTCGGTTTGGCTCGGATGGCTCCAGGAGAGCTTGACCTCGTGCATGGCCGCGGCGGACGGCCATGGCGCTTGGCCGGAGAGAAGCGGGAGGTAGGAGACGGTAGCGTTGAGACTGGGTCGTGTTCTCACCTTGCCTTGGCTTGGTGAAGCTCGAGGAGGAAGAAGAGGCTCGGCGGAGGCTTGGTGGATGAAGAACGGAAACTTGCCCTCCTTCGGCGGCGACGGCGACCGAAAGGGGGAGGTGGTGGTGACGGCGTGGTAGAGCTCGGCCGGCGGTTCCTTCGCGCGCACCGCGTGTGCGGGGCAAAGGCGGAGCTCGGTGCGGGGTGGATTGGACGGTCGTGCTCGGTCGGGGTCGGAACGGAGAGGGGAGGTTGCGGTGGTGGTCGCGGCGAGAGCGAGCCGAGCGTTTGCGCGGCTTGGTGGCGAGGGAAGGAGAGTGCGAGCGAGAGTGGGAGGGTGTGTGCGGGAGAGTGAGGGAGCGAGGAGAGTGCTCGGGGTCTTGGCCGGGGCCTTGGCTCGGCCGGTCGTGGTGGGACCCCGGCGGTGCGGCGAGCGAGGCGGCAGGCGGCAGCGTGCACGCGGCGAGCGGGCGAGCAGTGCAGCAGACGAGGCGCGCGCGGAGAGCGCAAGCAAGATCGTTGGCGTGATCCGGTGGAGAAGATCGTGCGGCGATTGAGCGGAGCGGATGCGCGGTAGAGGCGAGCCGCCACGCGGCGCTCCGGCCGGCGTACGGCGCGGCCGCGTGGTCGGGAGCGTCGCACAGCGTGCGCGCGGGCGGGAGCGGGCGCGCGTGGGCCGTCGCGGTGCGGAACTGGGCCGGAAGGCCAGTTGGGCCGGAAGTGGGGCGCGGGGAAAAATTCTTTTCCCTTTTTCTTTTTCCAAATATTTTCCAAAGTTTGACCACTCAAAAACAGTTTCAAAAACTCCACACTAAGTTTTGACCCAAATATAAAAGTTGCTCGAAATAATTTTCTCTACAATTTTCATATAGGACACTTTTCTGAAAACCATTTTTAAATCCTCCACATAAATAAAGCCAAATTTGAAACATAAATCATTTTGTTTGACTTATTTTTATTTAACAAACTATTTTGAACTAGGTCAAAACTCCAACATGACAAGCACTCTACTCAAAGTTCTCTACTTTATAAAACTCTTTGCCCAAAACGGAAAGTCACTTAAACAACCAAGTCCAATAGAAATCCAAATCCAAATAAATAACAAAAGACAAAAGCACTCTCATGCACATGAAATGATGCAATGCATTGCTTATGCTTTCTTAGTATCTAATTGCAGTGCCTAATGCAGTGCTTGACACTAGGGTGTCACAACAAATGCAGTTCATCACCGAGCTTAAGGGGCATAGTTCGTGTTCTGGGGTCACCCACTTACGTCGCTCGTAGGCTGCAGATGTCCTCCATCGGATGCGTCGACGTCTCCGCGATGCTCCCGACGATCTCGACCAACATGTCGTCCGGGAGAGCCAGCGGGTACCGCATCTCCGCCATGGCGCTTGGTGTGGAGCACAGCTGTGGAAGATTGAACGCTACTGGAAGATCGAACGCTGCCACCGATGCAAAAGCTCCAGAAGGAAAGAGAAGATTGGGATTAAATCCCCGCACCGGCGGTTGCCGAAGAAATCGAGGGAAGCGAAGGGACGACGACGAAATCGAGAAGAAAACCCTCGCCGCGTCCACACTCCGTATTTAATGCGTACGACCAACTGCGAGAGGATAGGCACGGTCAGCCAAGGGAAAATGGGCCGGATGGGCTGGATCTCTTTTTTTTAAATCAAACCCTTATTTGAATGAAAAAATAGAGAGTACTTATAAATTAATACAAGAGATTTGAATTTGCATTTCACAAATGAAGCTTTTGTTGCCAAACCCACTGCTAAGTACACGTTGCTCTGGACGCCAAAGCCCAACCCAAAGCCTTTATCACAAAATCCAAACCCAACATGGTATGGAAGCCCAAATTGGTGCTGCAGTCTAATTTGGCCTTCATCCAAGGGAAAACCGCCGACTTCCCGACTTCCTCGCATCGGTCCCCATCTCCAGAAAGCCCCAATTTCGCTACAGTGTCGTCTCTGACATCGCCGACTCCGCCGTGCCTGGAGACGAGGAGGAAGCTGCCATGGCGAACTTCGAGGTCAACCCGGAGCCCTTCATACCTCCAGGCTTCCAGATTGAACAGTGGGTTCGGCCTGCTCGCGGACGGGTCATCCTCTCTGGAAACCTTCCCCGTCGTCACGAAGAGTATGCTATCGCCACTCTTCATCCTACTCCAGAGCATAATCATGAAGCACTCCATGATGCAATTGACGAAGTCGTAGAGTACTTTGAAGAGGTTCGACACGTTCGGATTGGATCTGCTTGCCCCTCCACACTGGGGCTTTGTTTGTTAAGATTTCGTTCTATCATTGCGAAGCAAGGTATGGTCAACCAGAGCCCCTTTGAACTTCCTGGTGGTAGAGAGATTACTCTAGGGGAACACGATCGAGGAATTAACCTGAGAGATTGTCCGTTCACATCAACATGTTGGGTGTTATTTCTGTGCTTTCCGCTAGATTATCAGTCCAGGGATTATATTGAGCAGGTTGTAAACCTATTTGGTTGTGTTCTAACTCTGCCTAGCAATGGGAACTACAAGTCCCGGGTACTGGTGAGATGCTCAGTACTTCATGTCACCAAGATCCCTAGAAGCGTTCTGCTATGCAAGCCAGGCCAGATGGGTGCACTTGGGCAGTCGTGGTCAGTCCCAGTTTTTGTGCTTAATGTAGATCACAATGACAACGATATGCCTGGTGATGAGGACCTTGTTCCAGGAAATGGTAATCCTCACCCTCTGCCAGGGGAACTGCACAATGATGGCCATGAATTTTGGGAAAATGTTCATAATCTTCAGGAGGTTGAGCAAGCCAACATAGATGAAGGCTGGGAGCAGCCTGTTGAAGATGCTGCACCTGCTGAAATGTTGAATAATGGCTGGCCACAATGGCCTCAGCAGGAAGAAGCTGTGGGCCAGAATGAGTTCAACCATGTTCTGGCACAGGCAAATGCTATTGTTGAACAGGCTATGCTTCAACACCCTGATGCCCCTCAAGTTAGTGAGTCAGTCAGCTCTGATGTGCTTAATTTCTTCAGAGCACAAGGCCCCCCTGTCACCATGGAATTGCCTTCGGTGGAAATGTCTACAGCTATTATCCCCTACCTAGGGACTTCTTTGGAACCAGAGAGTGACTACTCCATCAGATGGTATGCAAATCAATTGGGCCTGCATCAACAGTTTGGCCCAATTGGCCCAGTGCCATCAGTTCAGATGCTGCTTCAGGATATTCTTCTCTGGGCTGCAGAACAACAGCAGTTCTTGTGCCTGCCTGCTACTATACCAAATTCTTTGGCCTCTTTCCACAGTCTCAAGCTTAAATGGTCTGCTCTGCAACAGAATCAGCAAGCCCACTCAGGGTTCAAAGTGCACAAAGGATGTCTCATTGTTGATCCAATGTGGGGAAACAACTGGGAAGCTTCTTCCTCTTCAGCTCCAGCTGCTTCTTGTCGTCAGCTAATCAGAATAAGGGAGGCAGACATCAATCAGTTGATAACAGAGGCACTTGTTGTAGACTTCCAGCCCAATCTGGTGATCCAGGACATTTCAGATACCCAGTCTGATCTGGTGATGCATGATGCCTCTGCCACAGAACCAGATTCACAGCTCCTACTGCTTCCTGCTCCTAAGGAAGCAAAGGCAAGAAAATCAAGAAAGAGGCCTAATCCAGTTGTTGATGATGAGGTTAGAAGGAACACCAGACTTCATACACCCATGGGGTTTCAGCACATGGAGCAAGATGCAAGGTCGAAGCCAAGAAAGCTCACTAATGAAGACACAAGACAGCTTCAGAAGGATCTAAGTTAAGCTGTGGAAGACTTTGGATCCTCAGGATCAGGATTAGCTATGCCCATCCCTCTTATCCAGCATTTAGCCCTTTCTTTTGCTTATTACTATGTGCTAGACTTGAATGTACTCTATTGTTCTGCAGATTTTCATATGCTACTTTCAGTGCTGTGCATGGTTGAATGTACATGTTGGAGTTAGAACTTCGAACAACATTTCAGTTTAAAATTTTTAAATGTGTTCTCCCAACCTAGTGCATGCTTTGATACAGGAGTTTCATTACGATAACACATAAACAAGTTGTTGACGCAAAACGTGACACCTCGCGTCAAGGCACACAGCAAGCCGAACGAGGCTGGCTTCAATCGGGTGCCCGGAGCGTACTGAATCCGGAGACGTGCCAGTCGGTTTGACCTAAAAACCAACAAGGGATAAAAATATGAGAATACCTTGGAACATGCCGGGTGAGACCAGACAGTTCCATATACGGCTTTGAAAGCCAATCACAACGGCACACAGCTATAGAAGCTGTTTGTCGGAACGGATTTATAATGTCATTCGGCAAGTATAAAAGATAAAGTTTGTGAACATATTGAATGCCGAACGCATAAGTAACAAGAAGATAAAAAAGGCAATTTGTAAATACAAATCTATTCAGATGACATATGCATAGACTAATCCAGCTAGTCTGCCGCACGTCTAGCCTTCATAAACCCGTCAGGTGTAAATTCAAGCAAAGCTAATCCACCGCATGATACCACTTGCTATAAATCTACACCACTCCTTATAATTAGATTAATCCACCGCATGATACAATCTAATTATAAGAAGCTAAAAGCACACGTACATCTGGACAGACCTATAAAAACTCATTACTCGTGTAAGCTTAACCAGAATCGGCAAACTAGCCGAACTGGGGTCCATGAAGAAGAAACATACAAGCCAAGCATGGTTAAACTAATCTAAAACCTGCACCTGCCGCACGGCACCCAGCTCTATCAAAGCCTAAACATGATTGACATGCATGAACCCACGACATGTAACAATCTAGATTGAAAGTCAGTTCGACCATTATTATCTTATAATTAGCAAAGCACAAACAAAACTCGTGCGACAAGGCCGAACGAAGATCAATCTAGATTGGGCAAAAAGTGTTCTACGAATTAAATGAATAAAACATATAACACATGATAACTTGATGAATCTATTAGATCTGCCAAATCTAACAGAGCCGATAACTATTTTTACTTATGACTTAATCCGCCGCACGATACAAGGCATAAGCAAAAACTTCCCGTCATAAGCTTAAATCCGCCGCACGATACTAAGCTTAACATACGAGACTACTTGCATCATATCTAAATCCACCGCATGATACTAGACATGATAGCAAGGTTGCCGGTACTTACGGAGGTCGACGGATCGATGATTCCTCTCGAAGAACTCGACGACACGACTTAGGGACTCGAAGATGGCACGGGGCCGGTTTGTATTGATGTGGTTGTGAACAATTTTACAATGGTCGAGGGTTTATATTTATACCCTGGACGAAGCATGAATCCTAGACGATTACGACTCACAATAAAATACGGAAAGATATAAATCTACATTATTTGGTGCCTTCCATTGTCACGTGTCTTCTCGTGCAAGCCAGCTTTACTCGCAACATGCGTTTCCCGAATGGAGCCTACTGCCTTGTGAAATAGCCGACCGCGTAGATAGTTACCAAAACTTTGAGGACCAAACAGCTGCCGATTGCTTGCCGAATCTTTCCCTTCTGCTAGTCGGGCTCATCTGTCATACCCTTACGCGTACGAAAATCTGGTGTTAACACAAGTGCCACTGCATAAAACTGTAGGCACATTCTCACAAACTGTAGGCAAATTCTCACACATAAACAAGTGGTTATTCTCTACATTGTTAGCAGTACAATAACCACAACAACAATGATCTGATACAATATGAGATAGAATCTATTAGTGGGCATCAAGCAGGAGGAATCGAAGCTAGGAGGCCGGTTCCATCCTTTTATCCTCATTGCTCCTGTCCTGCCGGCTAAGAACCTCCATGCTACTGTCATTTACCTTCAGATCTGCAAACGGATGGTGCTAATTGCAAATGTATCCACAAATGAACTAATATTCTACAGAACCTGGATGCGAGAAGCGGCGAAATCATACTTCCTTGTTAGTGTACGACGACGGCCACGTGCAGATCGGCCGTGGTGACGACGGGTCCTCCTCCCCCAGGGGGGTAGCGTCCGCCAGGCCTGGTGGTGGAGGTGCGTAGATTTTGCAGACGAGGCCGCGTCCTCGTCCTCCTCGTCGTCATCCGAGGACGACGTATGATTATGATGATTAGTCGCCGGCCCCGATGCTGCGGCGAGGATGGACGACGGATCGCCGGCCCCGATGCTGCGGCGAGGATGGACGACGGATCGCCGGCCCCAATGCTGCGGCGAGGATGGACGACGGATCGACGCGGTGGAGATGGTCGAACGAACCCTAGAACAAGAACAAACCCTACCAAACGATACTGCCCCAACTATACTAACGAAGAAAAATATTCATCCAACTATACTAGTTGGATTATCCATCCTAACTATACTACTCAAAACATCACTTTTTAACAAAAATATGATTTTACCATTTTACCCTTCGTTTAGAAAAACAACTACGACAATGGGATTACAACTCCATTATTCAGAGTCCTAATCCCCCTAATTTCAAAGGCAATGGGAAGCAACGTGATGTACAGGGCCCACCGATCATAGACACACCTATTGCCTCTCATTGCCTCGCTCACCATCGCTTCTCATCGCCTTCGTCTCCTATGGGCCCACAGTCATAGGCACATCTATATTTTCTCTATTGCTTCTCATCGCTTCTTCAACCATTGTAAAAAATTTGATAAGTATATACCACAAGTATATAAAATCCTGTTTCTAAAAATATACCACAAGTCTAAGAAGAGATTCGAATGAACTGTCCCCTGTGTGTATATCGTATAATCGTGAGGATTTATGGTGCGGGGCCAGTATTGCAGACAATGCTATTATTACATATCTTTTTAAGCGTGGTTTATTTATTGATTACCCAGGTTGGGAGCCACCAGCAGGGAAATAAAAAAAAACAAATTACACAGACACCTCCAAATAAAATAGAGTCTACAACAATTTCAGA
The DNA here is from genome assembly GCA_009763385.1 of Coix lacryma-jobi var. lacryma-jobi. Lineage (NCBI taxonomy): Eukaryota > Viridiplantae > Streptophyta > Magnoliopsida > Poales > Poaceae > Coix > Coix lacryma-jobi. The sequence continues at coordinate 175,696,952 of CM019823.1, forward strand.
ATATGAGTTCAGAGACACCTCCAAATCAAAAATAGAGCCTACAAAAATTTCAGAATACGAGTTCAGAACTAGGACAAGTTATCCTAATAAAAAAGAAGAATAATATTAGGGAGTAGAACATTCATTACAACAGAATTATACTCAGTACAGTACTGAGTATAGATTGCACATGGAAATTTTACTCAGGTTGGAAGCTACTACTACTTGATACAACCATTTTTGTTGGCATGCTAGCTAGCTGCATGAACCCAGATCGATCCTGCAATCCAACCACGACACGATTACGGCTGAAGCTCTGGTCCCTGGGCAACCGTGGACACACGGTGAGAGCGAAGCCTAGCATGCCTGTGGTGGTGAACTGTCGCCATGAATGAACCATCATCTGATTATGAAATACCGATGCATCTCATTCCCAGGCAACAACATCGGGCATGCTACATTGAGGTGATGGGATATCTGAATATGTAAGAGAGAGAGAACCAACAAAGGTACCAGAGATGTAGTAGTGCGCCAAAGTCTCGGTGCACACCTATATATCATGGTTATACATCTTCCTGTACCAAAGTGAGTGATCATATTAAATCACCTAGCTAAAGTACAAAGCCATATCCATATGGGAAATTTATAAATTTATTTATGCCTTTCAGAAGAATACCAAATTTTCAGAGGCAATTTCTCTAATCATGCTTGCTTCTGAAAATCAAGTTCTAGAGGTGGTTATTGCCATTGGACCACCTGATTTTAGAGACGGGTGCGTATTTCAAACACCATTAAAATGAAGTGTAACCTCTCCAAACGTAGTTTTAGGCTAGTTAGTTTTTGGATCTCATGAAATTCACAACATATTCTCGACTCAAATAGTCAAATTTCAACATCCACTGCTGCAATGCACGATGGAGGCCCTTAGAGGCGTTTGTCATCATTTCCGGTGATACGGATCGCCACATTTCCAATGTGGCATTGAAGACTTTCGGAGGATTTTTTTTCGTGGGATAAGATTTCAGAGATCATACTCAAATTCATATTGCTATTGTCTGCTCTCTAGATGATTTCCTTAGAAAGTTAACACTGGATTGACACTTCTTGGGAATGATTGGATTATATAGTCCATGAAACTGTGCAGCTAAAGGAATTAGGGGCAATTTACCATTATTATTACTATCAAGTCCATAAATCTAATTTATTACTAATTATCTCCCATAAATTTAAAGTGAATAAAAAACAGAAAGGAAAGTATACATAGAAGTTAGTACTTTCCAAAGTAACAAGTTAAGCTCTCACGTGTATGTCAACTCAATTGGAGCATGACCAGAGTAGCCCAGCACAGTCGCGTATTGATCGGCTCAACGTCTGCAGGAGCATCAGGTACCATGTCTGTTCTGATTTTCCTCCTGTATCTCAGCGCCAAATGAAAGTCTAATTGCTTCAAATAACGATCATTCTCTTTAACTTGCTCTTGTGCCCTCTAATTAAGGCTATCTCTGTCAGCACTACCTTGTGGAATGCATTTACCTGATACCGCTCACTCCAAAGGTACTAGTGATGTGCAGATGCCACATGTGAGATTAGCTAATAGCCTCCTGGCCTTGAGCGAATAGTGTAGTGTTGCCAGATCCTATGGAGACGAGAAAGAGGGAGGGAAACAAGCAACCAGCTCGTCGTAGCAGCATGCAAGAACACGTCGATGCTACTAGTTATATACTCCCCCCTCTGTCCACGAAAGAATCAATTCCTAGAATCCGTGTCAGTCAAACTTTTTAAACTTTGACTAACTTTATAGTAAAGAGTAATAACATCTATGGTATAAAATGAATATTATGAAAATATACTCTATGGTATATTTAATGATGCGAATTTGAGATGATCAATCTTGATAGTTTTTTCTAGAAATTCGATCAAAGTTTAAAAAGTTTGACTTAGGACAACTCTAGAAATCTATTTATTCGTAGACGGAGGGAGTATATGACAAGTGAACATACATTTTATTAGTTTTATGTTTAATTTGTTTGACATCAATTTTGAGCCAGATTTGGCAGGTGCGGCACATGTAGCACTTGCGTGTTTCTTTTGAAACACAGACCAATCCTGCTGCACATGGCGATAGATGTTATATATAGATATATATTTAGTTTATGAAGAAAATAGCTAAGCTACATGGCGATCGAGGGTAGGCGGTGAGGGAACCTCCCAGCTACGTGAGTTGAACCAAGCCAGGCTGCATAAAAACGACCAGCGTTCACGTTCTTTCGTAGCCAGGCTAGAAGCGTACGGATGGCTTCCCAAAGCCAACCTATAACCCGCTTACAGTCAACCAAATAAGCTCATCTTGGCTCTAGAAAACTAGGATAGAGGTTAGCCATATAAACAAACACACTTAATATGACTCACGGAAGGAGACAGAAATGCCCGAATTCAGTGTGTGTTTGTTCCATGATTGCTCAAGTGACAGGCAGGCAGCTCAGGCTGTTACATTTTGATCTCTCTTTAGAAACCATTTGTGCATATAGGGATGGTCTTTGCAAAGATGTGTGTTGTTATACAAAGCGTGCATGTTGGGCTGTTTGGCCATCCTTTCCTTTGTAAATTGTTTGTAGTTAAGATTTGAAACAACTCTAATTTGCACGGTTACAAACCTTAAATAACGATCCAAAAGTTCCTCCTAGCAATAAGCAGATGATGTTGTTCGCATTCTGTACGTGTTTGGATCCTAGAGTTAATAATTAGCTCGTGTTTTTTAATACCAATTAGAACGTAACGTCTAAATGTAGGCTAATTTTAGACTAATAAGAGCTAATGAGAGCTATTTATGGTTAAAGTCCATTAGATGTTATTAGCCTAGAATTAGCTCATGTTTAAATTATTTTTATAAGATGGGCTAATTTTTAGCCCTAGGATCTAAATAGGTCCTTAATTAGAAAAGGATGCAGTTCATAGCGTTCCTTCTTGAGATACGCCTTGTCTTAAAACAAAGGAATAGGATAGACCGCTTCTTCCAAGCATTGCGGACCTGTCCTTGTCAGCTCACCAGATCGAGCGGGTCCTATCTTTTCATCACAGCGCATCAATTCACTGTGAAACGGTCACCTTTGCTGCCTCAACTCAAGCACTAAACTTAGGGCTGGGTATTCAGTTTAAATCGCAAGCTTGGTTCGTTTTCTTCGGTTTACACAGATGTTGAAAGCCGGTCTGTTTTTGAGAGAACCAAAAACCGACCAATTCGGTGTCAGTTTTTCTACCACAGACGCAGACGGATGCGCACACGATATGATGGTGCCTTCAATTCGCTGAGATGCGCGTGCAGTTGCCGATAACAATTATGGTCTGGTGACTTGGTGAGTAGAGACTTGACTTGATCGGGGTGCTAGTTGGGATGAAAAAGAAGATTTTTCCTTCAAAGTGCAATGCAAGGATCGGTTGATGTTCAGTTATCAGTTCTGATCGACCCTGAAACTGAAGCCGCCACCGAGGACCTGCAGAAACCAGAAAGAGAAACCGACACCGTAAAACCGAATAATTTGGGTCAGGTCGGGTCGATGCTCGGTTTTTTCGGTCAAAAAAATTAACTGCCCACTCTTAACTGAACTAGTGCATTTACTTAGAATTTCCAAACGGAGAGCATGCCGGTAATGATGGCGAACTTGAAATTTGCTCTAAAAGAACCTCAGCCATGGTTATGGTTTAGCCTCCGTTCGGTTACGCCATTCCAGCGTAAATCAGCACAATAGCCACCATTACAAATGCTGAAACCTCTTGTGTAACTGCTACCATGATCCGGTATCACCACACAAATCACAGGAGTTCATTTGGATGTGTGATTACTTGCGCAAAGGCACCGTCTCCACCCTTCAGATCTCCCAAAGGCACATAATAATTCTAATATATTTTCCAGATGCCGCTCAGTCCTAGCAGATGGGTTGCACGTAGATGCACAAATCACATTCATATATTAAACATGACTAAAAATGCTTGGTATTGAGAAATAGGTAAACAGTTGAGACAAAAGAGCACACAGGAGGCTCTCTGGGAGTGTTTTTCTTTGTTTTTTTTTTTTTTTTTTTGGGGGGGGGGGGGGGGGTATTTTATAGCACAAAATAGGATATATGTGGGGGTGGGATATATAGCACAAGGCTCTGGTCGTAGGATATATAGCACAAAGTTGTGTTATATTGCTAAGAGTGTTAAGGCACCAAAGCGACGAGCATTGAGTCCTACGACCAGAGCTTGGATTTAGGTATATATATACGGAGGCCAAGTAAACAACTTTCACATGTCAAGCTTTGATATATATATATATATATATATATATATATATATATAAATGGTTTCCTAGAAGAGAGCGCTACTTGTCTACTAATCAGTTCAACATTTAGGTAGTTTTTATGATATGTTTAGTGGGTACTCTTCAGAATGCTGATATGGTCACAAATGAAGCATTAACATCGTGTCACAAATTAAGTTACGGGACAATAAAACATAAAGTAGTGAACTAAGTAAACTATACGAAGCAGCATTAAAGAATACCAGATGATGAATCCAGGAACTAGATTATTTGATCGTATTATTTCACATTCCAAAGAAGAGAAATGGTTGACTGGGGAATTTTCCAATTGGTTCAGCCCCTCGCATGTATTAGGACACATATATGGAGTATTAAATATAGACTAATTACAAAACTAATTTGTTACTCAAAATCTACTTCGCGAGACAAATCTATTGAGCCTAATTAATCTATGATTTGATAATATATATGGTGTTACAGTAAACATGTGCTAATAATAGATTAATTAGGTTTAATAGCTTCATCTCATTAAGTAATGTATGATGTATAATTAGTTTTATAATTAATCTATTTTTAATAGACTAAATTAGTGCCACACCATTCGATGTGACATGGATTTTTTTTTGGGTTGCATCCGAACACAGCCTACGTATAAAAAGCGGCTTCAGCACCCTGGTTCTTCAATCGATAAGTTCTTCCCGGCAGAACTGTTTAGCAGAGCTGCTGAAAAGTCGAACGAAGCTCAAACCACTCAGAAGCTCTACCAAAAGAGATCCTTAGTTGGACTTCTTGTCTCATTGGGATGAGGGCTACTAAGTGAGAACCGTTCTTATCAAAATATTTCTTCGATCCATAAATAGGTGGTAACACGTCGGGCTACTAATTGATTTTTTTTTTTTTGATAATGGATAAACATCCGGCCTCTACATCCACAGCCCATTATTACATAGTTTTTTATCAAATAAAAGAGAAAGTCATAGTCTTATAAGTCGACCAGGACGCTAATTCAAACAATATAAATGTTTCCATCCTTTATTGGATATCTCTAAAGCAATGACTTCTAATTTCTTGTTCATCATCGAGAGTGCATCCTTGGCTTGCTCGTCACGCTGCAGCTGGGCCCAAGAGCATAACCAGTACGCTCCACTGAAAATGACCTGCATAATAGAGTTAGATTTCATTTTATTAAAAACAACATCATTGCGCCATCTCCAAATAGCCCAAAACATAGCAGCCACTCCTACCCAAATCAAGTTTCTAATCTTTTTATTTTGATTAGATAACCAGATACCAAACATGTGGTTGATTGATCTAGGTTGAGACAAGCTAGTGGCAAAAAAGATAATCCTCCAAATCATTTTGGCAAGGGGACAGTCTAGGAATAAATGTTGTATAGTTTCATTCCCATTACAGCAAATGCACTTTTGACTTCCTTTCCAATTTTTCCTAGCAAGGTTGTCTTTGGTAAGAACGACACCCCTTTGCAGAAAACCAAAGAAAAATTTTTATTTTGAGAGGAACTTTTATCTTCCAGATCTTCCTATGGTAAAAAGGTGTATCTGTGTCTTGAGATACATGGACCGGACAGAGAATAACCCAGATCTGGTTAAACTCCATCCGAAATAATCTAATTCATCCACCAGTGCGACATGAGAGATATTTGCTACTAACCGAAGCCATTCTGTAAGTTTATTATCCACCAAAGCCCTCCTAAACGATATGTTCAGTGGGCGAGTGCTCATAACTTTTGAGACTGTAGCGTGAGGATCTCTCACTATATTATATAATGATGGATAACGAGCTTTCAGAGGCTTATCCCCTACCCATATATCATCCCAGAATCTAGCTGTGGTTCCATCCTTAATATTGAAAGAACCATTTGTCAACACCTCATCTTTGATACGCACGAGGCCTCTCCAAAAATGAGAGTCATTAGGCTTAGCTGTAACCTGGGGTAGACTTTTGGAGCATAGGTATTTCTTCCATAAAAGTGATTGCCATATGCCTTCTGTATTCAACAGATTAACCAGCCATTTAGCCAGGAGGCATTTATTTTGCAATTGCAAATTTAGGATACCCATTCCTCCTTGGTCCTTGGGACGACAGATAATGTCCCATTTGGCAAGGCGGTATTTATGTTTATCCGAGGATCCTTGCCAAAAGAACCTTGATCTATAATGATCCAGATTCTTTACGACCCCCTTGGGAATCTCAAAGAAAGACATCATGAACATGGGTAGGCTACTCAGGACTGAATTAAGCAATACTAGTCTACCCCATAAGACAAGTACTTCGCTTTCCAACAAGAGAGTTTTTGTTTAAAACGATCTTCTACTTTACTCCATTCAGAATTTAGGAGTTGTCTATGATGCATTGGAATCCCAAGATATCGGAAGGGATATTCACCTGCATTGCATCCAAAGAGATTAGTATAAAATGATTCCATCTCTTTTGCTGCTCCATAGCAGAAAATTTCACTCTTGTGGAAATTGATCTTCAGCCCTGATAGCTGTTCAAAAGCACAAAGCAACAGTTTCAGATTCTGTGCTTGTTCTGGGTCATGATCAAGAAAGATAATGGTGTCATCCGCGTACTGTAATATGGACAGACCATCATCTATCAAGTGGGGTATAACCCCTCTTATTTGACTGTCAGCTTTTGCTCTGTTAATAAGTAGAGCTAGCATATCCGCGACGATATTAAATAAGATAGGTGACATTGGATGTCCATGTCTGAGTCCACGTTTAGTTTTGAAGTAGGGTCCAATGTCATCATTGACTTTGATTCCCACACTTCCACCTGTAACCATCGTTTGAACCCATCGGCACCATTTGGGAGAGAATCCTTTCATCCGTAGGGTTTGCTGTAGAAAAGACCACTTCACTTTGTCGTATGCCTTTTCAAAGTCAATTTTGAAAATGACACTGTTTCTTTTCTTGGTGTGAAGCTCATGGATGGTTTCGTGTAAGATGACGACACCTTCCATTATATTCCTACCTGGCATAAAGGCAGTTTGTGTTGATCTCACTACAGTTTTAGCTACCCTATTAAGCCGATTTGTGCCCACCTTAGTGAATATTTTGAAACTCACGTTAAGAACACAAATTGGCCTATATTGCTGGATTCTTATGGCATTATTAACTTTTGGGATTAAAGTAATAATTCCAAAGTTCAGACTGTAGAGGTCAAGAGCCTCTCTATGCAGCTCAGTGAATAAGGAAAGAAGGTCATCCTTAATCACTCCCCAAAACACCTGATAGAATTCTGCCGGGAAACCATCTGGACCTGGAGCCTTATTATGCTCCATTTGGAAAATCGCCTCCCTCACTTCAGATTCAGTGAATGGGCTAATGAGGATGTCATTTTCCTCAGGCGAAACCTGTGGAATGTCCAGGTTATGGTCTTCCCTAAGGGAAATCTCAAGATTCGCTGGCTGGCCAAAGAGATCTTTATAGTATGTCGTAATATGACTTTTGAGATTATCATCGCCGATCACAGCACCTTGAGCATCTTCAAGTGTATAGATATGTTGTTTGCGATGTTTCCCGTTGGCAACCAAGTGAAAGAACCGAGTGTTAGCATCCCCTTCCAAAAGGGTTTTAACTTTGGCTCTCTGGTACCATTTTAGTTCCTCCTCTCTGAGAAGGGTAACCAAACACTCTTTTAGATAATGCTTTAGATTAATCTCTTGGTCGGAAAGGGGAGAGATCTCAGCTTTCTTATCAATTTTCTCTAAAAGAGCTAACAGAGTCTTTTTTTCTTTTCGATAGGACCCTGCTGTGTGTCTCGCCCATCCCCTTAGATACTGTCGGAGTCTACGGATCTTAAACTGCCAACGTTCAAGGGGGGTGGACCCCGAGCATGGAGATTGCCAAATATTTGCAACCATATCATGAAATCCATCTCGTATTAGCCATCCTTTCTCAAATTTGAAAGGGCGGCATTGGGTCTGGTGGGTTGACGCACCTGTATTAAGCAACAAAGGAGTATGGTCTGAAATATTCTCATCCCTTGGTTCTACTGTGGATAGAGGAAACATGGTCTCCCATTCTGTGCTCACGAGGACTCTGTCCAACTTCTCAAGGGTTGGATTATCCCCTGGGCCCGCCCAAGTGTACTGGCGGCCTGCCAAATTAATCTCTTTAAGTTCTAGAGATTCAATCACAACATTAAAAAGGTCTGACCATTTAGAATCAAAGTCCCCAGTACTTTTATCTTCAAGGTAGCGCATTATATTAAAATCTCCTCCTATAATATATGGGAGGGATTCTTTGGAACACGTGTTGGCCATTTCAACTAGGAAATCACGCTTATGCTGGAGTTGTGCTGGTCCATAGACCGAACATAGCACAAATTTGAAGTCATTTGATTTGACTCGAAGGGTGAATTTGACATAATAGTCTCCCTCCGCAATACCTCCAATGTCAAAGACATTCATGTCCACACCTAGCAAAATACCCCCCGACCTACCGTGGGGTGCCATAGTGTGCCAAAGGAAATCATGTCCTCCACAAAGATTTTTAAGAACATGATCCGGGAATGAGTCCCGTCCTGTTTCGGAGAGAGCAATAAAATTAATCTTCTCTTAACTAGTTCAGCCAAATACCTGTGTTTAGCCAAGTCTCCCAGACCTCTGCTATTCCAGAAGACACCCTTCATTTTATAATGATTTTGGAAGGGGTTTTTGGTTTTTTAGGAAGTTTGCCTTTTAAAATATTCTTGGCATTATTGTATTTCTTCTTCCTTGGGAGTGGAGAGAGATCGATTATTTGATCACTCTCATCCTCCAGCAAATTCTCATTTGAATTACCACAGGCGTGGCTGAGAATTGCATCAATTTGGCTTTCCCGCTCATCATCACTCTCAAAATTGGAGAGTGCAGATTTGATAGAGCGTCTTTTTTCATTGGCACATAAAACTAACCTATCTACCTCTAAGTTTTTAATAGAAACTACATCTGAGGTATCTAAGTTGATGCCTATCCTACCAAGGTTTGAAATAACTTTAGAAGCCGGAAAAGAAGTGAAAGAATTACCTGGAAACTCGAGGTTCTTCTTCGCCGCCAGCCTTTCAACCTTGTGAAGGGTGTAGATGTCTGCCGTACCCGTGTTCCTGAAGAAGCGGCGTGTGTGCAGGCTGTGATTGTGTAGCCACCTAACATCACCGTAGATCCGATTCTCTCTCGTCTATATGCCACATATATAGTTAACGTGTCCATCACACTTTTCATATATATAAATAAATATCTAAATCTCCCCTGAACTTGGGGTGCACTGTGCATAAAAGTAGACTAAGCTATAGTTGCTGTAAATTACTTGCCCACATGCAAACAAGATCTGCCCTAAGGTTTAAGAGAACTCTAACTTTTCTGATAAGTGTAAATGTAACTGTGCTGCACTTTTATCTCAAAATAAGGGTGCATTTGGCAGGGTTGTGGTTGTGGCTGAAACGGCTCCGGCTGTGGCTGTGGTGGTGAAGCAGCTTCTCTAGCTAAGCTGAAGCCGTTTTTCGAAAGTGTTTGGCAAAACGGCTTCTCCTGCAAAACAGGGAGCACAACTGGAGAGGGAGCCGCGGGGAGCCAGTATTTTTGGCTCCGCATTCACCAAACTGCTTCAGAGAGCACCAAATCCGGATGTTTCGTGGCCAGAGCCGTTTTAAAACCGTCGTTTGGCACAGCTTCTCAATAAGCCGGTGCTGGAGCTGCTCGTGGAGCCGTGCCAAAGGCACCCTAAAAAATCACTAAACTGAAACGGCCTGTTCTAAAATGATTAGACTAATGCTATATCACAACAGAGTGTTTTGGAGCAATAATCCAACACTCATTTTTGTTGGCTGAACCATGATCCTAGCTATGGTTGGAATAGGACTACAATTCTTCAGCATTCTGCTTAACCGCCGAGCCGATCATCACCAGCTGTGGTGCGAACTGCCGACACAAGGCAATGAAGTCGATTATGAATTCCCGATGCAGCTTATTCCGAAATCCCAAGAGCAACATCATATCACGAATGTTTCACCCAAGTTGAACTAGATTGGCTACGTGAGGGCAACAGAATGTCTAAGTCTGTAAAAGAAACAACAACGTAAAGAAACAGAGATGCAAGAAATCGCATCAAGAGGTCGATATAGTACATGAAAGACACAGTAGTGCATGACTATCTATATATAATGTGGTGGTGGTATTCTCCGGTATACTACCAAAGTAACATGGTACATCAACCCAACTAACATATGAGGTCGTAGGAAAAAAATTAAGCAATAAAATTAATGAAACCATTAATTCTGTTTATGATTTTTTAGATCTGATTGAATGTTAGTTCACGTTAACTATAATTTACAGACTGCGCATGTGCGCGCTTCTTTTTAACGCATAACAAGTAGCCAGCTGTGCCCTCACCGCCAAACCAGAAGGCCTACCAGGTCCAAAGCATCTGCCCCTGGACAAAAAGCTCATTTAGTTGAGTCAGTGGCTCGTTAAAAAATGCTCCGATTGGAGCTGATTTTGAGTGATTTTGACTTTAGCTCAGCTCGGTTTAAAGTTGGGTGTAAAACAATTCAGGAGACCATGATAAACAAGATTATGTCAATTTTGAAGAAACCTCAAAAAAAGTCTAAATTACTATCTCGGAGTATTGCTTATGTCCATATAACCCCATAAACTAATGTTTAGTTCAGTTTACTCTCTTTAACTATTTTATCGGTTCAATTTACCCCTTAACAAGATTTTTCATATTTATTTCTCTGTGTATAATTTGAGTTTTAATTTCAAATTTACCCCTTAGAGTCTTAGCTTTTCTCCCTCTTTCTCCAATAACTACACTGTCACATCAGTAAAATACAATAAATATGAGTATAATAAATAGGTTTAGACTTTACGATAGAGTCTGCATTGTGACTGCCCTAGGGAATGAATCAGTGCACTTTCTAGAAGAGGAGTATTCTGGTCAATTCGTATGACACTTAACGGTGTTAGCCTCCAAAAGTGACGGTAGTGTCTGTGTCGGGTATAGGAATTCGGATACACTGCGGGTCTGTTTCGGAGAGCTGTGCTCCCTGATTCTCCAGCTGTGCTCCCAGATTCTCTGGTGAAGTGATTCTGTGGCTGAAAGTAGATTCTCTTTGATTCTTTAGCCTAAACTCTCAAAATCAGGATAGAGAATCACTTCACAGAATCAGGTGAAGCTACTTTTTCCAGCTCTCAGCCTGCTAGTTCATTTCAGAGAATCACTTCATAGAATCAGCAAAGAATCACTTCACACTGAAAAATGCGTTTGACAGTCAGGGAGTGATTCTCCCTGAGAATCAGCTCCGTGGAGCTCTCCCAAACGCACCCTGCCATACAAGCAATTTTGAGTTTTTTAGGGCTGTTGAAGGTATAAGTGAGTTTCACAGTGTGTATTTCTCCCATCTTCCTATGCTGCCGACCCTGCCTAGTTCTGTATCTGTTGTCTCGTCGTGAGAGGAAGGAGTTGGCATTATTTTGGTTTCCTGTTGTCACATTTGACACAACCGTGTGAGAACACTGACCACCCAGACTTGTTGGTGAATGTGGAGGCGGATGCACAAAATGCACCGTCCACCAAACATGCCTGACGCCACTCATTCCAATCCAAGGGTATGGCAAATATAGTTGCGGATGCATGATGGTTGCCGTCGAGTGCTCGGCGTGATATAAGAAATAGGTTAAAGAAGTGGTAAATGGAGCATGCACCAGAACCAGATACAGAGGGGGAGTGTGAAGTAAACCACTGGTGAAGTGTAGTTATATAGAGAGAGCACAAAGGTGAAAGTCAGAGATATACACTAGCTTTGCTTTGTATAAAATCTCTATGCTCTCATCAAACTCTTATTATCTCTCTTCATTAATATATTGTTATGGTAGCATATTTAATGTCTAGGAAACCTCTATTAAGATTGGTCTTACACCAGTCGCATCAATGAAGGTTTTAAAGGGGTTTCATTTTTATTAAATGACATGACACACATTAGCAGATCTACTCCTTCCATACTCGAAAAACATGTTGTCTAGGATATGATTGTGCTGACCAAGGAGTGATTAATTAGAAGGTATTTTTCCCTGCCTGTCCCTATTAAATAGGGTTGCGGGTCTCCCAAAGACAAGAAAGTTTCGTAGCTGAGTTGGTTAGGCGGTAGCATCCTGAGGCTTGTGGGCATGGTTCAAATCCTACTAGCCGGTGCACGCGCAACATCGTGCGGGTGCGAGCGATCAATGCCAGGCCCCGCCGCGGCAGTACGGGAGTTGGGGTGCAGCGGCAGAGGGATAAGGGCGTCCAAATCTCCCCATGCTACGGTACGGCGACAAGTTTTGGGAAATCGACGTGGATACCCAGAATGACATGAATTTCGAGTACGGAGGAGTATCTCCAAGAGTTTTCAAAACCCTCTCCAAATCTGGAAATTTTAGCAAGATTAAAAAAATCAACTCCAACAATTCTCAATCCAATCTCCTAATCTTTATAATATGCTAATTTTATATTATAGATATTATTACTTTTTTCTATAAAGACAATCAAAGTTATAAAATTTGACTGACACGGATTTTAAGAATTAATTTATCGAAGAACAGAGAGAGTATGTCAATACTCCCTCTGTCCACGAAAGAATCAATTCCTAGAATCCTTGTCAATCAAACTTTTTAAACTTTGACTAACTTTATAGAAAAGAGTAATAACATCTATGGTATAAAATGAACATATTATGAAAATATACTCTATGATATATCTAATGATGCGAATTTGAGATCATCAATCTTGATAGTTTTTTCTAGAAATTCGGTCAAAGTTTAAAAAGTTTGACTTAGAACAACTCTAGAAATCTATTTATTCGTGGACGAAGGTAGTATATAAATAATATATATTTGTCCGAGCACATGCATGGTGTCAATTAACATCTACTGAGGCCTTGATTACATGCATGTTGAGGGATCCCTAGCCTCCTCGGTAAACCACCCAGTTATAAGTTCTTAGCAGGAGACTAAAATATATGACCATTTTACATTGTATGACAATTGTAATCAAGAAGTTCCAACTCATCTTAACGTCGTTTGACAACTAATTAGAAATATATATTCTGCCATGCGTTGTTTCTACTCCTTTTGAATAGCAATTTGCAGCTATATTTCCTAAATTGATTCTTCTTTGAGAACCTAAACCGATTATTGGTTGAACACATGGGTTCCATTCCATGTATCTATAATCTAATTCCACCAGACTTGCCTGATGCCGCTCATTCCGATCGAATGCAGCAGAATTCGATCGGGTGCACGGGTTAAAGAAAATGATAACCCGCGGCAACAAGGACATGTATAAAGTGAGCCACTCTGGTCGAATGGTAGTTATATAGTATACTACTAATGTGAAAACACATGCCGTTCTGCTTTTCCCATCTGCTCCTATTCATTATTGTAGATAATGTTCTGTACATTTATTTATTCAGAAGCATTTCTTTTGGTGACATAAGGTTAGCTTTAATTTGCTACGTAGTATATATCAGTTGGAACAGGACTTGTTTTAGATTATTAGACCGCAGAGCAGAACATGTTTTTTTCATTTTTAGAGGGCAGCATCATTATACTATATACACTAAAGTAAAGGTTCGGTGCACAGGATGCTCCAAACCGAGTCCAAAGCCATGTGTACATATGAACACTGAAGATCCAGCATATTCACCAGCTAATGATACATGAGCTGCCACGTTGCAGAGCTTCATGTGAACATAAGTGACAGAGAAAGAAGTGTCCATGAAACAAAGTTCGTTTCTGATGTCCTAAACAATAATAGCTCAGTGTTGTATCAATCCTTCTGTGGAAACCATATACAAATGGCCCATCTTAAGTTATCTTTGGCGACCATAGCTAACACTGCCATTGCTTCTCAGTTCGCTCAGGATTTCTATGTGTGTTTTCTTTCTTTTTTCTGATAAAAGGGAACAGAGCATTCCTACCTTATTACTTCATTATAAATTTATATATAGGCGCTTCTTGCAAGATTAGAAAAGCCGGAGTGTTACAAAATGCAAGCTAAGACCCCATCTTAGCAATATATTCAGATCGTACTAGCAGGTGTAGTAGTAGGTGATGCTACATGCTCCCTCAAGGCCTCAACAGATGCGCTTGTTTCAGCTGCTGAATCTAACGTGCCAATGCAAGCATTCCCACCAGGAGTCCAAAGCCAAACCATGCCCATCGCTGACCCTTATCAGCCAGCTCCATATGTCATCCACCACCTGTGCATTGCACCGCGCCGCGGCCATAATCTCCATATATCCTGGTTCTTGTCACGGCTCTAATCAAAGGAACTGTTTCTCTTGAATTTCTTGAGTTCGAGGCTGAAGCCATCCTTCATTGGTTAGGGTCGGAGCGGACGTACAAGCGAGCTCATCGCGTGATCAGAATGGCAAGTTCTTAGAGCTACGATGGTTGGTGCACACAAGAGAAATAGTCAATGTGGCAAACTAGCGGAGCTACCGCAGGCACAACGTTTTGCTGATGCCGCTCAATCCCAACAAGCTTGTGAGTAGTGACATATGCTGAAGCCACCCATGTCTCACTGAACTCTCCTCCAATGGGTTGCTGGTGGTGGTGATCAAATGGAAGAAGTAACACCGAGCTAAGGAGGATAAAACGAGCTGCATGGAGCCATGCAAGAGTAGTGAAGTATATATATGGGACTATGTTCAGCAAGCTTCATGTGATACTTATAGAAGAGAGCATTTAAGTTTAATGGCTATTTATTCTGAGATGAAAGTAAAATTACACTTGTGTGATCGAGAGTTTGAATTCTCTGAAACCTCGGAGCAAAACTTGTTGGAGGTGACCAAGTAATTCATTGCAGCAAAAAGTGCTGTGCTGTCACAGTGTCACTTCCCACAAGTTTCAGAAAAGATTTAATTGTGAACGGTGAGGGCCTGTGGTACCATAATTAATCGCAACCAGAGCACATGCTTCTTTTTATAGCAGTCCATATTAAGAAGGCGACCGCATCACCGCCAAACCAAAAAGGCCTGCCACTCTTACAATCATGTTGACCATCGTCTGAGTCTGACTGGCAGCAGCACCAGCTGAGCTTGATCGTGGCATGCGCTGCTGCTTAGTGAAGCAGTGACTCGAACAGGGAGGACCTGTTGCACTTTCCTAATTAATTAAAACAAGTGTAGGACGAGCATATCACATACTAACATACATCGACATTGAATTAAAATTAGATATATGTTGACCTAGTGCATAGCATCTTAGGTTTTGTTCGGTAGGACTTATTGCGGGTACGGTTAATTTATAGAGCAGGAGTTATAGCTCAAGTGAATAAATCCTTAATCTTCAAATTACTAATTAGAAACATCTGGCATTTTATTTTATTTTTTTACACTAATCATTATCGCCAATATAATATAAAATAAAACACAAAGTCACCCCTTTCATTTATACCTAAATTATCTACCTCTACCATTATAAAAAAACATTTAAAATATCCCTCAAAATCTTCAGTAACTATAAAGTATGCTATGTATATGTTTATAAATTACAAAACTTCTACGCTGTTAAAATAAACATAGGCAAAAAAAAAAGACTCATGAAGCAGAACAATCCCTAACATACCCTCAGTTTTCAATTGACAGCGCGGGCATAGAGCAGCCTGGCCCCTTTGGCAAGATCTACGTGACTGAATAAAATCCATATACTACTACAAAATTTATAGAAGCGGACGGAACAGCTGGCTTTTCAGTAGTAGTGCTAGTATCAAAATCATTCTGCTACGCTTAAAAATAACCAATCGTGGCATTACAGCATCAATGCTAGGTTGCTAATTCAGCAGCTCCTAATAAGAGAGCAACCACATCCTGATTGCATGCATGTCAGCAACTCCAAGTGGGATTCGTGTCTGCCTGGTGTTTTTTTTTTCCTTCAACTTGCTGAACATGTACAGGCAGACCTAAGAGCTGCGTGTGTCCTATACTAGGCCTCGTTCAGTTCGCGAAATACGTTGAGAAAAATTACTGTAGCACTTTCGTTGTTAGTTGACAAACTTTGTCCAAACATGACCTAACTAGACTCAAAAGATACGTCTCTGTTGGAAACACACTTGCCCTACCTCCGCACTTGTGCAGGGGAGTGGCGAAGGTGACCAAGTGTCGGGAGCAGTAGCGAAGGCTAAGGAAACGAGGGCAGAGTTGCTGTGGCTCTGTTCCCCAAAAAGGATCGTTTTTTTCTTACACTGTTCACCCCCCGGTATTTATAGGGGATGCCAAGGGGTGCCGACCAAATTACAGTAGGATACAAGAAAGATTCCTCTGCGCTACTCATACAGAAGGGCAAACTCGTACAAACACAGCCGGAGCCGAAACCCTAGCCTGCTTTCCATGCGCCCGCCGCCGCTCGGTTCACGCTCACCCCGATGGAAAGACGAGGGCCGACCTTCGTTTTGCGGAGGTATCCGCCCAGTTGCAGAGTTTGAGGTTCCTCGCCACCAGTTGGGTCTGGGCCTCTTGGCGAAGGTACGCGGGATGCGCGAGGGTCACTCTCAGCGCTCTTCACGCCCCTTTCCTGCAAAAAGTACCTGAACACCTCCGAAGGTTGGGTCAGTATTCAGAGGTTTGATTGGCGATCTGAGAGACTTAACAGGGTGAAATAGGGGGGTGGGCGGCGAAGGTGCGCGGGACGCGCGAGGGCCGCTTTGTTTAGCCAGCCTGCGTGGTGCCTCTGCCGAGGGCCCCTTTCCCCAACAGTAGCCCCTCGTTGTCTTGGATCTAAAGAACCGTGTTTGGGCCCAAGCAGCGCCTTTCAATGGGAAAAGAGACGGGACCCTCGGCAGCGACGCCCGCGGCTGCTTTTGGGCCGGGCCGTAGTATTGTTTTTTGAACTGTGGGAGTCCGTTTCGTTTTTTTTGCCGTGGCTTTTTTGGTTTTCGTGCCGGTGTTATCGGGTGGGGCGTTCCGCCACCCGGTCTATAAATAGAAGGGGTGGGTGAGGAGTTTGGATTGTGCCCTCCTCTGCTATAGCCATCCTGCTGTTGCAATTTGCTTGTAGCGAAGGTTTGTTTTAGCTTGTCTGCGAGGGTTGAGACAGGCGTTCGCTGTTCGGTAGCGTTAGCAGCTGAAGAGATGGCTAGGTTGAAGCAAACTGCTCGCGCTGTTTCTCCCACAGCCGCGGATGAGGGGATTACCTTCGAGTTCAGACTCAGCCGAGTTTGTACCGCGGAGATTGCGTCTTATGTCAGGTGGGGTTGGATTGAGGAAGGTAAAGCGAGGACCAGTGCCGGGGAGACGGTGCCGAAGCCGGACGCAGATGAGGTTGTTGTATTTGAGGAATTTTTTTCAGCCGGTCTTCGCTTCCCTGTTGACTCTTTTGTGACCTCGGTTCTGCGAAGGTTCAACTTGCGCTTCCACCAGCTCACACCCTCGTGCTTTACAAAGATGTCAGTTTATATCTGGGCGTGCCGCTCTCAGGGTATTGTTCCTCATGTTGAGGGGTTTGTTCGGACCCATCGAGTGCACATGCAACCTCGCAAGATCTCAGATCGCGGAGATAACACCAGTCTTGGACAGTTTGCAGTATACACTTTTTGCCATTGCGCTGGGTCGGAGTTGCCGGTGCAAGCCCAGAAAAATAAGTGGACCAGTGGGTGGCAGGAGTCCTGGTTTTACTATAAACTTAGTGGGAATGCAGAGCTCTGCGGCGAGCTTTCGCCACTTGGTGATGTTAGCGCCGAAGCTATGATGAGCTCCGAGGCTCACGCTTGTGTTGATTGTTTGAGGGTTGTGGCGCGGTCTCAGTGTGCTCGCGACTTGGTCGAGGAGTACTGTTGTGCTAAGATTTGGCCCCTCAGCCGGAGACAGGCGTGGTTTGCAGTCGGGGAAGACTCGAGGTACGAGGGTAGGGGCTTGAAGAAGCTGAAGGTTGACCTTGATAAGGTTTGGGATAAACTTCTGAAGAAATTTCCCAGGTGAGAAGATGGGGTCGAAGCAGTCTACAAGCGTGTTCAGGGGTGGGCGGTGGAACTTGTTGGAAAGCTTTCCACGTTGGAGACTAAAGCGATCCACAGCTCGGTAGGTAGCGGAGGTCGGGTTAACAGGATGTTTGACAGTCTTGGGGTTCAGTATGTGAATTGGCCTGCTCCGTCGAGCGAAGATGCGCCAAAGAAAAGGAAACGTGCTTCTGCGGAGGGGGAAGTTGTTTCTCGGCCGAAGAGGGGTCGTGGCCGAGGACGCGGCGGCGCCGGTGGTCGAGTTAAAACACTTGCGACGAAGGTCGCCGTCGGTTCGGGAGGTACCGCCACTTCCTCATCCTCGGCCATTGTTTCGAGCGGCCGAGGCACTGGGAAGACTGGAGGACGGGTGCCCCGCGTGGGCGGTATTGGTGCTTTGGTTCAAATCTCGGATGACGAGGGTGGCTCCGATGATGACGAGGAGGAAGGGGAGAAGGAAGAAAAGGAGGGCGGTACTGAAGAGGACTCCTCCGACGAGGATAGTGATACGTCAAGTAGCGAAGGTAACTCCGATGAAGACGTATCCATCGAGGACGCTCGAGGAAAAGGAATAGCCTCGTCCAGTGTTGGTGCTGCGGCTGCGCGAAGCATTGATGACATCATACGGGACTTTGAGCCAGAGAGTCCTCCGCGAGGGTCGTTTCCCGAGTTTGCTGGCTCGCACATTTGGGTCGAAGGTTTTGAGTTTAAGGGTGACGTCGAATCGGACCGGACCCCGGGGAAGAGGCCGTATGGCGAGGCTAGCCGGTCATGTCTTCCTTATTATGCGAAGAAACTTGGAGTTTCCGACCCGGCGACCGAGCTTTTCACGAGTCCGGACCTTCGAGAATGTCACTTGCAGTGTGCTCCGGAGGAAAGGCGCTTTCTGGGTCGGGTGTTTAACCGTATTTGTGTGCCAGAGGCGGAGCTTCGGCTGACCAACGAGCCCTTGGAGGGACTTCACGATGATATTGACGTCAAAGTGGCTGAGCTGATGCTTCTCAGCCGGTCGGCGCGCCGGAGGGCAAGTTACAATCTCCACTACCTGAATGACCGGTTGGGTGACGCGGAGAAAGCTAATAAAGAGCTTCGCCAGAGTTTGGAAAACAAAGAGATTGAGCTCAAAGCTGCTTTGGAGAAGGTTAAGAAATCGCGAGATGAAGCACAAGAGGTTGCGAATAGCAACGCGGAGCTCCTGGCTGCTAGCCGGCAAAAGGACAAGGATTTGTTGGCTGCGAACAAGCGCATAGAAGAGCTGTCCACGGAGCTGGCTACCCAAGCCGAGGCTTGGCGCGAAAGCATGGGGAGGGTTAAAAATAAGATAGATACATGCTTGACCGAAGCCGGAGGTTCTGCCGGGGAACCGCTGCATGCTGAAGACGCAGCGGGTTTTGAAGGTTGGTTATGTAATGAGCTAGATGTGTTTAGCTCGTTGGTTGGGAATGCTGCAGATTTTGGTGGGTATGCCGGAGCACTGGCGATGGCTGGTACGCTTCGTCAGGCAGATTGCGAACACCTTCGCAAAATTAAGAAACTCAACCATAAGTTTCCAACCGTGGACGAGGTGCGCCAAATGAAGATCGCGGACGCCGAAGTTTGGAATTGTGCGATGCGCTTGCTTCGCCGGTTTTGGATTGCTGGCGGTGGTCGCGCTCTTGCTTTCGAGGAAGCTGCCGAGGCTACTCGTCAGGTTCGCGTTATTGGATAGACTCGTTTTTTGGCTTTGTTTCAATGATTGTGGAGTTGGTGTTAACTTAGGTTTCTTTTCTCTTATTTGTGCTTACAGGCTCGGAGGGAGGCGATGCCTTCGCCGCCTGCGGCCATTGATGCTGGTGGTAGCTCCGAAGCTGTTCCTGCTCCTAGTTCTGCAGAGGTTCCACCAGTCGAGGTTGACTCTTTGGTCGCGGATGCCCCGACCACTGGCGAAGGTGTCGAGGAAGAGGTGGCCACGGAGGAGGCACCTGCTGAAGGTGTGGATGCTGCCACTGGCGGGGTTGAGACGGGCAAGCACGGGGAAGCCGAGCAGGTGTGAGAATTTAGGATTGTATGGGTGAGAAGGTTATTTTGTAATGTGTGAGGTAGGTGGAAAGACTTGACGATACTTTTTAATTCTATGGTAATGTAGGTTCCTAATGGAACCGTGCTAGAAGTGTTTGATGTGACGCCCCTGACGTTAAATTATCAAGATATTTTTGTAACTGGCGAATCTTGGGCCCGTGCTAAGCTGAAACATCCCTCACTGACCTTCGAGCGTTTTTGGTGGTCGAAGGTGCGAAGGTACGATTTAAAAAATAGCAGGTCGAGCCGTTTTTGGCGCGAGGCGGACTTTACTGACCGGCAGGCCACCCGTTATTTATTTGGTGCTTCTTCGTCCTCGCAAGTTGGAATTGATGATGATATTGATGAGAACACAGCCTTGGAGTACTTGTTTGGGCGAACCGAACTAGATTTAGGTTCGGACGGATCGTTAGTGGTCCCAAAGGAGGAACCTTCGGAGGTCAGTGATGTAGGTCGTACATATATGTATCGGGCTAGGGTTTTGTCTGGGGAGCTGCCAATTGTTCTGGCAGCTCCTTTGTTGTGGGGACCCATCGTTGCGGTGGAGCCAGAGTTTGAGGGAGGTAGCGAGGGCTCTGGTGATTTGATGTTAATTGAAGGGAGCGAAGGTTCCTTGTAATTTTTGGTAATTTTTCATGATTTGTTTTTCGTTGTGAAGCTATTTTGTAAATGAATGGGAACACTGAATGTTGGTTTTATGTCGCTACGATTCCTTATTCGTTATCGGATATTGACGAGGCTCGCTGGCTGTCCGGCACTGCGTTGTTTTGTTGTATGCAATGTTTAGCTCAGAAAGCGAAATAGCGAGGCTCGCGTTTCGTCAAACTGAGATGTTTTAGTAAAAAACAGCGACGCCCCCTTTCTTTTTAGCGAGGCTCGCGTTTCGTTGAACAGGGATGTTTTGTAAAAAACAGCGACGCCCCCTTTCTTTTTAGCGAGGCTCGCGTTTCATTAGACAGCTGTTTTGTAAAAAACAGCGACGCCCCCTTTCTTTTTAGCGAGGCTCGCGTCTCATTAGACTGAGAAGTTTGGTAAAAACAGCGACGCCCCCTTTCTTTTTAGCGAGGCTCGCGTCTCATTAGACAGCTGTTTTGTAAAAAACAGCGACGCCCCCTTTCTTTTTAGCGAGGCTCGCGTCTCACTATACTGAGATGTTTTGTAAAAAACAGCGACGCCCCCTTTCTTTTTAGCGAGGCTCGCGTTTCATTAGACAGTTGTTTTGTAAAAAACAGCGACGCCCCCTTTCTTTTTAGCGAGGCTCGCGTTTCATTAGACTGAGCTGTTTTGTAAAAGACAGCGACGCCCCCTTTCTTTTTAGCGAGGCTCGCGTCTCACTATACTGAGATGTTTCGTAAAAAACAGCGACGTCCCCTTTCTTTTTAGCGAGGCTCGCGTTTTGCGAGGGTGTTCGACTTATTTGGGCTTCGCGCCTCCCCCTATCTTAGGTGGAGGTGAAGTTTGCTTCTTGCGAGCCCCTGGCGTGTTTGCGAGGGTGCTCGACTTTTTGGGCTTCGCGCCTCCCCCTATCTTAGGTGGAGGTGAAGTTTGCTTCTTGCGAGCCCCTGGCGTGTTTGCGAGGGTGCTCGACTTTTTTGGACTTCGCGCCTCCCCTTATCTTAGGTGGAGGTGAAGTTTGCTTTTGCGAGCCCCTGGCGTGTTTGCGAGGGTGCTCGACTTATTTGGACTTCGCGCCTCCCCATATCTTAGGTGGAGGTGAAGTTTGCTTCTTGCGAGCCCCTGGCGTGTTTGCGAGGGTGCTCGACTTTTTGGGCTTCGCGCCTCCCCCTATCTTAGGTGGAGGTGAAGTTTGCTTCTTGCGAGCCCCTGGCGTGTTTGCGAGGGTGCTCGACTTTTTTGGACTTCGCGCCTCCCCTTATCTTAGGTTGAGGTGAAGTTTGCTTTTGCGAGCCCCTGGCGTGTTTGCGAGGGTGCTCGACTTTTTTGGACTTCGCGCCTCCCCTTATCTTAGGTGGAGGTGAAGTTTGCTTTTGCGAGCCCCTGGCGTGTTTGCGAGGGTGCTCGACTTATTTGGACTTCGCGCCTCCCCCTATCTTAGGTGGAGGTGAAGTTTGCTTCTTGCGAGCCCCTGGCGTGTTTGCGAGGGTGCTCGACTTTTTGGGCTTCGCGCCTCCCCCTATCTTAGGTGGAGGTGAAGTTTGCTTCTTGCGAGCCCCTGGCGTGTTTGCGAGGGTGCTCGACTTTTTTGGACTTCGCGCCTCCCCTTATCTTAGGTTGAGGTGAAGTTTGCTTTTGCGAGCCCCTGGCGTGTTTGCGAGGGTGCTCGACTTTTTTGGACTTCGCGCCTCCCCTTATCTTAGGTGGAGGTGAAGTTTGCTTTTGCGAGCCCCTGGCGTGTTTGCGAGGGTGCTCGACTTATTTGGACTTCGCGCCTCCCCCTATCTTAGGTGGAGGTGAAGTTTGCTTTTGCGAGCCCCTGGCGTGTTTGCGAGGGTGCTCGACTTATTTGGACTTCGCGCCTCCACTTATCTTAGGTGGAGGTGAAGTTTGCTTTGAAAAGAAAAAAAGTTGTTTTTCGAAGCAATCTTAGCGGGTTTCCATCGATTGTAGCGCTCTTTGAAAAAGAAGTGCTTTTTCGATGTTTGCTAGTAAAAGTAATAACTTGGAGATTTTACTTTTTTGGGGGTTCTAGCCTGTATTAAGGGTTTGGATACTGCCTCGTTAAAAAACCTTACGCCCCTTCATAAGGAAAAAGAGTGCAGCTCCTTTTGTTTGTTACATTCATAGAAAATGGAAGAAACAACAAATTACATAATGCGAGGGCTCGCTAAGGCTCCGCTATGGGTAGTATTTGCGAAGGTCGTCGATGTTCCAGGTATGAGGCAGGATGTTTCCCTCGCTGTGAGAGAGGTGGAAAGAGCCAGGGCGATTGCATTCTGATATCAGGTATGGACCGGTCCACTTTGGCTGGAACTTCCCCGCCATGCCGGCGTTTTGTTTCCGGATGAGGACGAGGTCACCCTTCTGCAAGTCTTTGATTCTGACCTTTTTATCTCTCCATTTTTTGGTTTCTTCTTGATACTTGCGAAGGTTGTGCACTGCGTTGCATCTTGCTTCTTCGAGTAAATCTTTGTTGAGCAGCTGGCTTTTTTCTATTGGTTCGAGGGTTGTTCTCGGTGATTCGTGCTTCAGTTCTTCTGGTAGCACAGCCTCTTCCCCAAACAGGAGCTTGAAAGGTGTGAATTTGGTTGCTCTGCACTCCGAGGTGTTGTGAGACCAAGTGACCGAGGTTAGCTCTTCCGCCCATTTTCCCTTAGGCCTGCCTTGCAATTTCTTGGATATGGATTGGAAAATTGTTGCATTAGCTCTTTCAACTAAGCCGTTGGATTGAGGGTGCCGAACTGAAGCGAAGCATAAGATTGTACCGATTTGTGCGCAGAATTCTTTGAAAACTTCGCAGTCAAACTGGGTGCCATTATCGACGGTGAGATGTTTGGGGACGCCGAATCGACAAACTATTTGTTGCCAGAAAAACTTTTTCACTGCGAGGGAAGTGATGGAAGACAATGGTCTTGCTTCAATCCACTTTGTGAAGTATTCCACGGCTACCACCGCGTAGCGAAGGTTTTCTGGAGCTGTCGGTAGTGGGCCCACGAGGTCCATTTCCCACCTTTGCAGAGGCCATGTTGGGCATATAAGCGTCGTAGGAGCCCCTGGGGCGTTTTGGTTTTTTGCTGTTAGTTGGCAACCTTCGCATTGTTTGACGATGTTTTCTGCATCCTTTAGCGCCGTTGGCCAGTAGAAACCTTGCCGGAAGGCTTTTCCAACTAATGCCCTTGGGCCGTTGTGTGAACCACAGATGCCTTCATGGATAAGCTTAAGAATGTCATTTCCTTCAGACTGTGGGACGCATTTGAGCCAGGGCGAGGTTACTGAAGCTTTGTACAGAATGTTGTCCACAATCTTATACCCTCGTGCTCTTTGTTTTAGCCTGTTTTCTTCTTCTTTGGAGTCTGGTTCGTGGAGCCCCTTGATGTAGGCTATGATAGGTGCCCTCCAGTCCTCACTCTGGATTGCATTGATCAACTTGGCGTTCTTTTCGAAGGTTTCGAAAGCTGATTGGGTCGCAACTTCGTGGAAAACATCGGGCGGTAGGTGTAATTGTTGTGCTGCTGCTTTAGCTAGGCAGTCTGCTTCGCTATTTTCTGACCTTGGTATTGCCTTTACTGATATGCCGAGGAAGAAGGACTCTAACCTTCGGACATGTTGGAAGTACTTTTGCAGCTCTTGATCTTTGGCCTTGTAGTTTTTCTCAATGTGCCCCGCGATGACCTGTGAGTCTGTGTAGATGACTGCTCTTCGGACTGACAGTGACCGAAGCCTTGAGAGAGCGAGTATCACAGCTTCGTATTCTGCGGAGTTGTTTGTACATTTGAAGTCAAGTCTTCTTGTGTATCTTAGCTTAGATCCGGATGGCGAGACTAGAATGGTCGAGGCCCCTGCGCCGGTTGCACCCCAGGCTCCGTCAACATACACAGTCCAAAATGGGTCTTGGTGAGTTTCATCTTTGCGAGGGTCTGGGGTCCATTCTGCTATGAAATCTGCTAGCGCCTGGGATTTGATTGTTGTTCGACTGACGAAGGTTAGGGCGTAGCTGTTGAGTTCAACTGCCCATTTAGCTATTCTTCCGACTGCCTCGTTGTTTTTGAAAATGTTCTCGAGGGGAAAAGCCGAGGGTACATGGATTTCGTATGCTTGGAAATAGTGCTTGAGCTTTCTTGATGCCATGACCACTGCGTACGCTATCTTTTCGAGCTCTGAGTAATTTCGTTTAGGGCCTTCGAGGGTTTCTGATACGTAATAGATTGGGGCTTGCCTGGTTTTGTTGTTCTCGTGCAACTCTTTGATTAAGACTGCGCTCGCTGCGTGAGGCGAGGCTGCGACGTACAGCAGTAACAAGTCCCCTTTGCTTGGGCTGGTTAAAACAGTCAAGCTGGTGAGATACTTCTTCAAGTCTTCGAAGGCTTTCTGCTGCCGGGGTCCCCAGTTGAATGGTGCAGTGCTTCTCAAAGTTTCGAAGAAGGGTAACCCTCGCTCAGCTGATCTGGAAATGAATCTGCTGAGAGCTGCTAATCGGCCTGATAAGCGCTGGGCTGCTTTTTTGGTTGTCGGGGGTTCCATGTTGATGATAGCATCAATCTTGTCGGGGTTAGCTTCAATTCCCCTTGCAGAGACGATACAACCCAGTAGTTTTCCTTCACTTACCCCGAAAACACATTTTTCGGGGTTTAGCTTTAATCCAGCGCGCCGAAGGTTGCTGAACACTCTCGACAAGTCCGAAATGTGGTTTTCTTTTAACTCGCTTTGGACAACCAGGTCATCAACATAAGCGGAGACGGAGTGTTCATTTTTGAAGACCTCGGATGTCATACGAGCGAAGGTTGAACCCGCGTTTCTTAGGCCTTCTGCCATTCTCCGAAAACAAAATGTTCCCGAAGGTGTGATGAAACTTGTTTTCTCCTCATCTTCTTCATTCATCCAAATCTGGTGGTACCCCGAAAAGCAGTCGAGTAGAGATAGCATTTGGCAGCCGGCTACTCTGTCAACTAGGGTGCTTATGTTGGGGAGGGGAAAATCATCCTTCGGGCAAGCCTTGTTCAGGCACGTGAAATCTACGCACATTCGCCATTTCTTGTTCTTTTTCTGTACTAGTACCACGTTTGAGAGCCATGTTGGGTACTTGACCGGACGGATGACGCCTGCGTCCAAAAGCCTTTTTACCTCAGCCTTCGCTGCCTCTTTCCTTTCTTCTGACATTTTGCGAAGCTTTTGTTTGACCGGGCGATAGCCCGGCTTGATGTTTAGGCTGTGCTCTATCAGGGTTCTGTTCACTCCTCTTAAGTCTTCTGCGGACCAGGCGAAGGTGTCGGAGTTTCCTTTAAGGAAAGTGACGAGGTCGCTTTCTGATTGGGGGGCTAGGTTGGCTGAGATGAACACCTTTCTTTCGGCGTTACCCTCGAAGAGTTGCGCTTGTTTGGTTTCTTCCTTGGGTGACACCTTTATTTTGTCAGTGCACACCTCACCTTCGTCATTGAGGTTAGTAGCTTGAGGCTTCGACAGGTTGTGGACATTACGTTGCCCTGGTGCTACTGTTCCCTCATCTGCCCTTGCAATGTCTTGGTCGCCATATACTGCGACCACTCCTTTCAGAGCGGGAAGCTTCATGCAGAGGTAAGAGGGGTGGATGACTGCGTTGAATGTGTTGGTTACCCCTCGGCCAAATATGGCATTGTACGGATAGAACATGTCGACCACGTCGAAGGTTAAATGCTCGGTTCTGCAGTTGATCTGGTCGCCGAAGGTCACGGGCAAGGAAATTTTCCCGATGGCTCTCACTTGTTGACCGCCGAAGCCGTATAAAGGGTTCTCGGCAGGTTGTAGGAGGTTCCTATCAAGCTTCATGCTGTCGAAGGTTGAGGCGAACAGGATGTCTGCGGAGCTTCCTGGGTCGACCAGAATTCTAGTGACAGTCCACCCTGCTAGATTGGTCTCGATCACCATGGCGTCGGTATGAGGGTAATCTCTCAACTTCATATCACTGGAGTCGAAGGTTATGGGAATGTGGGACCAACGACCAAATTTGTGTGGTCCTTCGACGGCTACATGGTGCACCCGTCTGGCATGTTCTTTCCTCTGCCGCTTGTTGCCATGGTCTTCATTTGAACCTCCGGTGATAGCTAGTATTACACCGAAGGTTGATGTTGGGTTGTTGATGGTCGTTTGGCTCTGGGTTTCGGATTTGACAGGTTGAGGCGCTGGTAAAGCGGGTATTGGTGGTGGTGGCGGTAGAGCATTGTTGACTTGTTGGGTAGTTGGGGTTTGGGTTTGGGGGGTTGTTGGGTATGTGACTGTGTATGGTGGATTTTGGCGTTGTGGGATGGTGGTTGGCTGATAAGAGGTTTGGTTGTAGAGTGGGTGATGGGTGTAGATAGGTTGTTGCGAAGGTAGGCCGTAGTTTATGGGGGTATAGTGGTATGGGGGATTTGGTGGGTGGAAGTTTGGTTTCCTGGTGTGGTTGATGGTTCGGTTGTCTGCCGAAGCGGCTCTTTTGGACTCCTGGAACTCTTTCCCCTTGGCGAAGCATTCGTATTGTTTGGTGGTGTGCCCCTTTCCAAGACCACAGAAATGACAATACATTTTCGCGGGGTCTTTTTGCTGGTTCCGTTGATCTGGCGGGGTTGGCAAACCTTGGGGGTTTTGGTTGTTCGGAGGTTGAGTGCCCCGTCTTTGGTCTTCATAGTGTACTGGTTTGTTGATGGCGCCGATGTTGCTTTGTTCTTGGCGAGGGTTGTTTTCTCTCGGTTGAAGCCTCGGCTGCGGCTTCTGCTGTGACCTCCGAGCATCGGACTTCGCTCTGAAGTCCATGTCTGCTCTACAGTATCTTTCCATTGTCTCGTGTAATTCCTCGATTGTGTTTGCCGGCTTCCTGGCAAATTTCGAAGAGCATGGGCCTGGGCGTAGGCCACTGACTGCAGCGAGGATGACAGCCTCGTCGGATATTCCCGGGGTTCTTGCTCTGATTTGGATGAACCTCCGCCAATAATCTTGAAGTGGTTCGCGCTCTTCTTGTTTGCAGTTAAACAACTCAATGGGGTTTGATGGGGCTGGTGTAATGCCTTTGAAGTTTGTACAAAGCCTGTCTCTGAGATTGGCCCAGGAATCTACAGTTCCGAGGCGGAGGTTGCTGTACCAGGTTTGTGCAATGTCTCGCAGGATGATGACAAAAGACTTTGTCATTGTTGATTCATCTCCGCCTGCTGCGGCAACTGCTGCTTCATAGCTCATGATGAATTGGCGAGGGTCGGAAAGCCCGTCGTAGCGGGGTAGGTTTTGTGGATTATAGCATGGTGGCCAGGGTTGGGTTTGGAGTATTTGGGAGAGTGGTGACTTTGGGTCATAGGGCATTTGGTGTTGTTGAGGTCTTCGTTGGTTGCGAAGGTTTGGCTCTCTCATCTGGGTAGAGTTGGCGAAAGTTTGGTGGCCTCATAGGATGTGGTTCTGGGTGAATTGGTGGTGGTGGGGGTGGTGGATGGCGACGAAGGTTGTCTTGATCCTGCTCCTCGTTCCCCTCTTGCGGCGGGGGCATTTCCTCATCATTCCAACCTTTGGCTTCGGCTTCAGCCGCCGCGAGGGATTCCTCTATTCGGCGAAGCTGTTCCCTGGCCTCGCCTGCCCTTTGTATGATCGAGCGCAATCGGTTATGCCTCTCAAGCTGATCCAGGCGCCTCTTTTTCTCTTGTAGCTCAGCTTCAAGTCTTTCGAGGGCCTCGAGGCCCAACTCCTCCTCGTCTCTCCCCTCTCCTTCTCCGGAAGTGTTGGGGTGCGGCTGTGTCACCATTCGGGCCTGGGGGCCCGGGACTTCAGATTCTGGGGTGACATCCTCGGCTCCCGAGGGTTGCACAATCTCCTCAGCAGGCGGAACCACCGTCGCCGTCTCACTGGCGACGCGGCGGTCCCTAGTTGTGGGCGCTCTCCTGTTTCCTGCCATTTCGAACTCTCGTGATCCCCACGGACGGCGCCAAACTGTTGGAAACACACTTGCCCCACCTCCGCACTTGTGCAGGGGAGTGGCGAAGGTGACCAAGTGTCGGGAGCAGTAGCGAAGGCTAAGGAAACGAGGGCAGAGTTGTTGTGGCTCTGTTCCCCAAAAAGGATCGTTTTTTTCTTACACTGTTCACCCCCCCGGTATTTATAGGGGATGCCAAGGGGTGCCGACCAAATTACAGTAGGGTACAAGAAAGATTTCTCTGCGCTACTCATACAGAAGGGCAAACTCGTACAAACACAGCCGGAGCCGAAACCCTAGCATGCTTTCCATGCGCCCGCCGCCGCTCGGTTCACGCTCACCCCGATGGAAAGACGAGGGCCGACCTTCGTTTTGCGGAGGTATCCGCCCAGTTGCAGAGTTTGAGGTTCCTCGCCACCAGTTGGGTCTGGGCCTCTTGGCGAAGGTACGCGGGATGCGCGAGGGTCACTCCCAGCGCTCTTCACGCCCCTTTCCTGCAAAAAGTACCTGAACACCTCCGAAGGTTGGGTCAGTATTCAGAGGTTTGATTGGTGATCTGAGAGACTTAACAGGGTGAAATAGGGGGTGGGCGGCGAAGGTGCGCGGGACGCGCGAGGGCCGCTTTGTTTAGCCAGCCTGCGTGGTGCCTCTGCCGAGGGCCCCTTTCCCCAACAGTCTCGACATGAGCAAACTAAAAGTACAATTAGTTATTTTTTTACCTACATTTAATGTTCCATGCATGCGTTTAAAGATTCAATGGGACGGTTACTATGCAAAATATTTGGGCACTTTTGGGAATCTGAACGTGGCCTTATATTAAAGAGAAGTAGTTTGTGAGCAAATTGATTACTCCACGCCTACTGCCAAGCAGTCAAGCACGGATCATCATAGTGCTATGACGGATCGAGCTGAATTCATCAGTACGGTTTTCTGTCGGATGCCCGCTAAGCTAGCTAATCCGTACGTGCGTGATGCACGAAATGCACCGTAGGTCCACCAAACTTGCCTGACGCCACTCATTTAGATTATGATTCGATCAAATTAAAGGTACAAAACTGCGGATCCATTGCATGCTCGGTTGAACAAGAAAATAGGTTAATTATTACTGTATAATTGAAGAACAACAAGGTAAATGGAGCATGGACCGGATGGATAAGAGAGTGCGTGTGAATATATTGCACAGATCGAGGTGAAAGTGTCAAACATGCCGCGCTGTACATACTGCGTTTACGTTTATTTATTTCTCGGACGGATACTGCTGGCTTTGCAAATTTGCTTGTCTATTTATTTTGGTGTATCATCAGCAGCTATTATTAGTGACATAAGTTAAGCTCTCTGCTACGTAAATATACTCCACTTACTCTACAAGAAATCTTTCATCTTTTGACATTTTTATCCATTTATAATCACTACACGAAACCTAGGCTTTGCCGAGTGCCTGGGGCTTTGCCGAGTGCCAAATTTCGGGCACTGGGCAAAGAGCATCTTTGCTGAGTGCCGGTCACGTGATACTCGGCAAAGCGCAAACACAAGGCAAATGATGCTTTGTCGAGTGCCAGCCACGTGGCACTCGGCAAAGCATGTGGCCCCGAACTGTGTCATGTGGTCGGGTCTTTGCCGAGTGCCGCCAGGCTGGCACTCGGCAAAGAGGGGCTCTTTGCCGAGTGCCAGCCACGTGGCACTTGGCAAAGCATGTGGCCCCGAACTGTGCCACGTGGTCGGGTCTTTGCCGAGTGCCGCCAGGCTGGCACTCGGCAAAGAGCTCTTTGCCTAGTGTTTTTTTTTACACTCGGCAAAGCCAGTTTTTAAATTATATTTTGAAGCAATAAATTAATCCAAATGAATAATATTTTTAACTACAAAGTTGGTTAACTTATCAAGATGAACAATTTTTGTTTTGGTGATTTCTTCATTTGACAAACTTAAAATAAATTCGTTCACAAATCTTATATATCTCTCCGGTAATTTATAAAACTACAAGAGTGATATATAATGTTTGTGAATAATATTAGAACCACAATGTCGGATGCACAAATGGTCAAACAACCAAAATAAACTTTGTAAATCTTGACAAGTTATGAAAGTTTGTAGTTGATAACTTTTTAATTTGAAGTCATCTAGTTATGCAAAACTGTGTTCGAATTTAAAAAATTTAAAATTTGAATTTTTAAAATACCTCGGATGGAGAAATAACCAAAATGAAAGTTGTAGATCTCGAAAAGTTATGAAACTTTGGTGTTGACAACCTTTTGATTTGAAATCATCTTGTCAACAAAAACTATGTTTCAAATTGTCAAATTTGAAATTCAAATTTTTATAAACGACCTCAGATGGAAAAACTATCAAAATAAAAGTTGTAGATCTCAAAAAGGTTAGAAAACTTTGTAGTTGACAACTTTTTGATTTGAATTCGTTTAGGGCCTCAAATAAGCAAGTTACACTCAGTTTAGTATAATATATAGGTAACCGAAACGAAGATGCAACATATATGTGTAGTGCAGTGGTATAGGAGGCTCCGCGCGAACGAGAGGTCGTGAGTTAGGGAAACGGGTGGGCGCTGCACAGTGGGCCCCTCCTCCGATTTAATAAAAGTTTTTCCCTATTTTTTTGGTTTTTTTTTTGTTTTTTCTTTGCCGAGTGCCAGCACTCGGCAAAGCCTTTGCCGAGTGTCCGATATTTGGCACTCGGCAAAGAGCCCTTTGCCGACATTTTCTTTGCCGAGTGCGGCACTTGGCGAAGCCTTCGCCGTGTGCAAAAGACTCTTTGCCGAGTGCTGCCAGCACTCAGCAAAGTCTGATTCTGCTGTAGTGAATGTCACAAGTTGACTGTCTTTAATGACAACTTGTGACATTTATGCAGTGGTTTTATGATATCAAAAATAGTTATGACATAGGATGAAAATGTCAAAAGATGAAAGCAGCTGCAATGACTAGCTCATAAGTCAGCTCTTAGAATTTTTATCATATTTTAATAGAAGGAAAAGAAGATTTAGCTCTTACTCAAGAACTAGGCTCATACACACATTCCAAGACCATGTGTGAATGTAATGTGGGTCTAATTTTACTATGAGCTATTATTAAGAACTAGCACTATCAGAGAGGTTAGCTTAGAGTTAGTAGCTAGCTCCGGGTGTTCTTAGGGCAGTCCTAATAGTAGAAATTATACACAATATCTAAGAAGACTACGTCAATAAAAATAATGTATAGAAACTGCTTCACACAATAATAGAGTCTTCACGAAATAAATATGCGACCTTTTTTCTCTCACTCCCTTATCCCTTCCTCTCACTCCCTTTTTTCTCTATGGAGCTCTCTCCCAACTCACAGATGCAGAGCACACGCAGCGCAGAAAAGCAGTAGAGCAGCGAGCCTAGCGAGCGCATGCAGCGGTGGCGGGCGGCTAGCGCTCGGCCAGCAAAGCGGCGCAGCAGGCAGGGGCGGCGCAGCAGGCAGGAGCGGCGTCGTGGGACGGGCGCGGCGACACGGACGTCGCCCGCGGAGCCGATGTGGCAGGGGAGAGCGAGGCGAACGCAACGGGCACGGCGAGCGCGACCAGCACGGCGGACGTGGCCAAGCAAGGCGGCCACAGCGAGCTCGGCCAGCATAGCACAGCAGGCGCGGCGGATGCGGCCAGTACGAGCGGGCGCGACAGGGTGTGGCGGCTCGCGAGCTCCCTCGACAACTCCGGTGAGTTCCGTGGCTGCACGGGCTATCGCCGCGGTAGGCGAGTGCGGAGGTGGGCGGGTGAGCGAGCTCCCATGGCGCGAGCAGGGGGCGCGCCCACGACGTAGAAACGGGTCGTTTCTTCCCAACGTCGATTTGGTCGTTTCTTGGTGCCTCGGGTCGATGGTAGACATCGTTTCCCACCTGAGAAACGGTTTCCATAATTTTTCTTCTCTTTCCTCATTAACTAATCTGCCATGTCAGTATTTTGCTTACGTGGCATCTCATTCAATAGAGATAGAAACCACCATTAATGTCCCATTGGGACTGCCCTTAGGGCACTCCCAATGCAGACCCAACAGTAGTTTCTATCCCTATTTATTATCCCGCCACATCAGCAATTTGATGACATGACATGTAATTTAATATTTATTATTCCGCCACATCAGCAATTTGATGACATGACATGTAATTTAACGAGGAAATAGAAGGAAACCGTTTCTAAAAGAAACGACGTCTACACACGTCTACACGGAGAACAAGACCGTCGGTCTCGCGGTGCTGATCCGGTGCGGTTGCCTACCTCGCGGGAAGTCCCCTTCGGTGCGAGCACGCAGCCGCTGCGAGGCCTCAGTGCCAGCGGGTGTGGGAGGGCGTGAAGAAGACGACGTCCGCCTGAGCGCAGATGGCGGTGGCGTCCGGTGCGGAGCTCGCACGTCCCGCCGGGCCGATTGCAGATCTCTCGTGCGGCCGGCTGCACCGCGCCGCTCATCGTCGTCTTCCTCACAGAAGCCAGAACAGGACCGGGAGTGAGACCGGCAGGCCGCCATCGAGCCTAGGCAGCTCTGACCCGCCGCGTCCGTCCTCCGCGGCGGCGGCCGGCAAGCTGATGTCATCCTTCCTCCATCCCACCGTGAGCTCGCGTGTGGCCGCCGTGCCAGTGTCCACGGGGCCCACGTCTGCCTTGCCTGCCTCGGCTCATCGCGTCTGCCGCCCGGCCCCGCGCAGTTCACCGTGTCTTCCCTGGCTTGCACGCGGCTGCCTGTAGAGCTCATGGGTCATGGCCATCACCATCAGCACACAACGTCCTTGCATGCAGAACTTACGTCCGCACCACAATTTCTAGCCCGACGCCATGTCTGACGAGCTCCTTGTCGCCATGGATTAGTAGTAGTAGGAAGGAGATGAATCCAATTGCAACTAGGACTCCTTCCGTCAACAAAAGAGAGAAGAGTATTTGCTAATTTCTTTGTCCTTGCTCTCTCATCTCTGGCGGAGTTCGTGCGGCGAAAATGTGTGCGGTCGCGACAGCCAGAAACTCCAGCGGTGCATGAGCTGATGGAGCAGAGGATCCGGTGAATAATTATCTAGATTTTTATCTAGACCGTGGGTAAAAAAAAAAAATGCATTGTGAAAGATGATTTCTTGACACAGTATCCTAGATTATAGGAACTATATATGCTTAATTTCTGCATTGGGAGTGTCCTTAGAGAGCAGAGGCTGCTGGATGACTTGTTTAAGGTTCTGTAGATGCAGAGCTTGCGAAGATGATTGGACACATTATTTTGATTTGGCCAAGGCAAATTGAAACTGGGTCATACATGTATACTACTAAGTATAACATATAAAATAACATGTACATTTGCAATAAGAAAAGGCTTCATTGTAGTATCTGCTGCTCGGTTCCGGTCCTTCAAAATCGGTCGCTTGGGAATTGGATCTCTTGTGTCTGGATCCATTTAATGCTCGCTAGTCATTTTTCCCAACTTCAATCCACACAGGAAAACTATCAACAAATCACCATCGGCCTCTTTCATCATTCAGGCATTGTGTCGTCACGTCACCAACCAAACAATATTACTATAGATTTGGCATATGCCTGATCAGGCAATTTCGCAACCATGCATGTACAGGCAGCCCATAGACAGGTCTTGAGAGTTGATACAATGATACTAGCAGGCAACGCAACTTGACCAAACAAGCCCAGGGCACTCTACTAATTAAGACTATGGTGTTTTTTATCTGCCTTGGGTGCTGTCTTGTCTCATCTTCTCTCACAGTAGTAACCATTCCTATCGTGTTTGTATGGAAATTCAACCCTCAGGACAGCCTCAAAAAGATGGAGCACAGATCTTGGTGACATACTGTCGAAGCTACCACAGCCACGGAATACGGTTTGCTGGTGCCACTCAATCACAACAAGCTATCTAGCTTAGTGACATGCATGTTGAAGCAATGTATGTAGTATTGACCTCATCTCCACTCCTCCAATGAGCTAGTCCTACTGTCTTAGTGGTGATATACAAATTAGACAAAGGAACTGTGCAGGATAAAACGAGCATGCAGGCACACAGGAGCTAAACTGTAGACTGTAGTGTTCAACCAAGTTCATGTCGATAGTATTTATAGATGCATTTATCTCTCATTCGCCTCGCTCTTCATTGAGTGTTGGATGACAAAATGAGCACCATGCACACATCATGCACGAGCGGAGTATTTATTTATTTATAGCACATAGTGACCATGTGCAATAGTAGATTGACAGTTATTTATTTTTGAATTAAAAGTATTGTGGTATATTACAACACTAGTCATTTGGAGTGAGCCACAATTGCAGCCTGGGGGAGGGTCCCGACTCAACCCAAGCAACCCGGCCTAGGGTGGTTACGTTCCTCTCAGTTGTCATTGCTCCTTGTTGCCCCTCTCCCACTATATGCATGTGCTATAAATATGTACTACTATCGGCGCATGATGAGTGTTGATGTTCGATCACACCTCGATCTTACGTGTCAATGCAACATGCATCTATATCAACATCATCGCCTTGGGATTGAGTGACATGAGTAAAACATATTCGGTGGTCGATTCTGGTGCAAAAAGGGCTCAATCGCCGGCCAACGGTGGACCAGTCACTGGTGGTGGCTTCATGCGTCATACGTCTTGCTGCTGCTTCCATGGCACTCCCATTTCCTGTTGCTACAGCCTCTGGGGTAGTTTGGTGCACACTTGGTCGTTGCCACGAAAGCGAGATGGCTTTCCTAGTGGGTTTGGGAGTGTCAGATCAGATGTAAGAGAGTTCAGCACGTGTTCCCTCCGGCCTTTGGGTGGAAGAGAGTTCGACATGTAAGTGTCTGTGTGTCTGTCATGCATGGGCGTGGATGCATGTCTTCTCTTTCATGTGTCCTTGCGCGCGGTCCTTGGTAAGGGCAGTCACAATGGTGGTGGTTTTATTTATGAGAATTTCATAATCCCATCAAAAGATAGTGATTTTGTTCCATATTGGTGAAGAGGGAGAGAAGGTTATAGTACGTTTTTCATAGGGATGGCGATGTTTCCTACGACCTGAAAACGCACGAAACCTGCAATGAGGCAAGTTGGTTTCATCACCGCGATCCGATGAGGCGAGCTACACGCGCACCTTCGTCTCTCCCTTCAATTCCCAGCGAGCACCCGGGACGAATCTCCAGGGCCTGCCCGCCCTGTTCCATCTCCAGTGTCTGGCGCCACTGTCAAGTTCGTCGCATGTGCATGCATTTGGCTCAGTAATTCTTCAGAGTAAAGGTTCATGATAGATAGGACTCCTCGTGTTTTGATTGCAGCTTCAGTGCCAAGTTTGGATAATTTAGTGGCTCGGTAATTTCAGAGTAGCATTTGGTTCAGTAATTTTCCAGAGTAGCATTTGGCTCAATATAATTTCAGAGCAAGTTGTTCATAACAAATACAACTCAATACAAAGCTAAATTATAGTTACTACTGCCTCCTACTTAGCCATCTAGTTAGGTACATCTAGCATAATTTGAAGTACATGATCCTAGTTAGGTACTAACAGCCACGCACATGTTAAAATAATGACAGTTTCATAACATTAATCTATGAAGGCATTATATAGCTCCCAACAGAACTTGGTGCTGCTGCTATACACAAACACACATGCCTTCAATAGGCAACATCTGACATATACTTTAAGATGCCATGCCTTGACCCTTTAGGAGGTAATCTGCTAGTAGCCCTGGGACGAGCATCCGTGATGGCAATCCATCGGTTCCCGGACGGTATGTATACAAGTCACGTGGGGCCGGCGGGATGGTTCTGGAGCCACTGACGGGAGAAAACGCAGTGAGGGTACAAGTCTAGTATCAGAGTACAACACAAGATTCAGTTATGAATGGTGGTGTGCTGCTCTTTAACGCTAATGAATAACTATACTCTACCGAGAAAAAATGTACAAATAGAAGAGCATGTGCATTGGGACGCTCCATGCTTAATTGGTTGCAACTTGCAATGCGAGCACTTACCATACCATATGGCGAGCACTTAACTCAATCGAGCTAATCAAAGCCACAAATAATTAAAGCATGCCATGTACATGAACATGCATATGCACATGCACGGAATGCACCGTACGTCCACCAAACTTGCCTGACGCCACTCTTTTTCCCACGCTGTGTGGATTATGCATCATATCGACTCGTGGAGCTAAAGCTCGGTTGAAGAAGAAAATATATAGTTTAGTTCATTAAAGAACAGCGAGGAGGTTTATATATAGCACAGATGGATATCCACAGTCCTCTCTGTGAAGTATAGATGGGGATGGTGCTCCAAATGGTTATCCGCGGTTCTCCCTTTGCAATCTAGTTCATTTAGTTGAACTAGGGGAGAACCGCACATGCCCATTTGGAGCATCATCCCCATCCTTACTGTGAAGTGATCGATATCCAGTTATCTACATCCACAGGTCAAGACTAGGTGTGTGTGTATCTGTATAGGTGGAAGCGTCAAACATGCCGCTGTGCTTTTACGTTTATTTGTTTGGTGATATAAGTTAAGCTCTCTGCTACTTAAATATAGTATCACGTGGAGCACTGGAGCAGGACTGCGCTGCATGACTTCTTTTAGGTTTGATATAGATGCAGACCAGAAGATTGGACACATTTTGATTTGGCGAAGGCAAATTGAAACCGAGTAGTCATACATCACTACCAGACAAAGGGCTTTTAGCCCCGGCTGTTTCAGGCCTTTAGTCCCGGGTACGCCGACCGGAACTAAGAATCCGGGACTAAAGGTCTCAAGCCTTTAGTCCCGGGTGCTTTCAACCGGGGCTAAAGGTTCTAGGCGAAAAAAATGTTGTGTGAGATTCGAACTCAACACCTCTCGCCTCACGCACGCTTACCAACTGAGCTACACAACTCACGTGATATAGTTCTGGACGTTTTCCTTTTGAATCTACTCGGGAAGGACCTTTAGCCCCGGCAACCGGGACTAAAAGTCCTTTGGTCAAGACTAAAGCTCAATTGATAGATCGTCCAAAGGCCTGTTCTCTAGTAGTGCATATATATATATATATATAACATAACTCTAGCTACTTGTATTTGTTGCCTGGTGCTAGCTACTCCTTCAAAATTGATCGCTTGGGATCTCTTGTGTGTTTTCTGGCTCCAATTAATGTTCGCTAGCCACTTTCTCAACTTCAACGGACAACCTACCAACAAAACACACCGTCTTCCCCTTTGATCATTCTTGCACTGTGTGTCACCTCACCAACCAACATTTCTGTAGATTGGCATATGTCTGGTCAGGCAATTTTGCATCCATGTAACTTGACATCAGGCAACTTGAACCAAACAAGCCCTAAGTTTGGTATTACTGGCCATCAACAAGTAACTCTACCAATCAAGTGTTAAGACCACAGTGTTTCGGGACTTACGCTCGCGAGAAACTCCCGAGCGCCCCGTTCGGGCGACTCGGGAGGTGACCTCACCGTCGCCAAGGTTCCCCGCTCGGCCTCCCGTCCGGCCGCCGCCGTCGCCTGGCCTTCGGCACGCGGCGGCGGCGGCGCTCATACGCTCCTTCCCCTTCCTCCACCTCTCTTCCTCTCCATCTCC
The DNA here is from genome assembly GCA_009763385.1 of Coix lacryma-jobi var. lacryma-jobi. NCBI lineage: Eukaryota > Viridiplantae > Streptophyta > Magnoliopsida > Poales > Poaceae > Coix > Coix lacryma-jobi. Next base: position 175,735,336 of record CM019823.1, read on the forward strand.
ATCCATCCCCTTCGCCCTTGTGACGGCGGCGCCGCCGGCCAGCCAAATCCGGGGCACGGGGGAGCGGATCTGCGTCCCTTGGGGGGATCTGCCGTTTGGCGGTGCCCCCTCCACCCCCGTCGACGTGGGCCGGTCCTGGCCGGGCCGGCGGCGCCCAACGCTCGGTTGGCCGGATCTGCCCTCCCCCCCTTCCTCCTCGACGCCGGCAGCCAGCGGCGTGGGTCGGGCTGGCGGGCGGCGGTGGCCAGCTGCCCGTGCTGCGTCAGGCCGGCGGGGGTGAACTCGTCCTGGCCGTGCCTGGCTGCGGCGTCCGATGGCGGGCCGGTTGGATCCGGCCCCCATGTAGGTGGCGGGGTGGATCTGGGCCCCAACAGCTTCGCGTGTGACACGCCTAGTTTGCTGTATTTGGGTGGCCTGTCTCGGAGGATGAAATAGCTAGGTGAAAACCTTGTCTGGTCTGTCTAGGCCGGCGGCGATGGCACAACTGCGCCATTTTCCTTCTTGGAGGTGTCACCGAAGCTTTGGTCCGCCGGGGTAGGCTGAGGTTGTATAACCTTGCTCGTCGGCTTCTTCCATCGTTGTTGGCGTTCGCGGATGTCAAGGTCCTTCTTGAAGGCTTTGTTGGAGCGCCGCTGCGGCCTATCCCCTGCCTCTTGCGCCGAAGTCACTTTTGGGTCTATGCCTGGGTGCCTCATGCTCGTCTTCGCAATGGTTCGGTTAAGTTTGCTTGGTGTCGCCACTGTCGTCACATCCAGACGGATGCTTTGCCGTCGTCGTTGTTGGTTGGTCCTCCTCGTGCAGATGCTTTGCTGCCGAGGCTGTGTGGACCCTCTTCTAGGCGGATGTTTGGCCGACGTGGTCGCGTGGTTTCGTTGGCGAATGCTTTGTCGCTTGGTGCGTTGGCGGATGCTTTGCCGCTATTTTCGGTGTATGCTTTGCCACCATGGCTTGACCCGCTTTCTTGACGACCATTGCGCGGATTTATTTTTGTTTCTTGCAGGCATAGTTGGGTGGTGTATGGCGGTGGAGGTTCCGCCCCCTCACCCTATCTTGTTTTCTTGCTTTTTGTTTCTGTGTCTCGGGATTCCGTGAGTAATCCGTGGATTACTAGTGATTCCTTTGTATCTGGTTACCTGCTCTTCTTGGCCATTCCTCTTAATGAAATACATACATGTAAAAGACCCGATCTAGGGAAAAAAAAGACCACAGTGTTTCTTATAGCATCAATTTCTGCCCTTGTTGTTGCGGATACATGGGTGTATGCCGGGTCTCTGAGTGATGAGTGATTGTCAACTGGGATGATGCGCATGTTCTTTGGCTTGTGTTGTGCAGGTGTCAAGCATGGATACAGTGATCGACGGCGAGGTGAAGGTCAAGTTGAGACGTGCCGTGCTGACGGACCGGGTGCGGTGAAGGATGGGCGTGCCGTGCGGCGGACGTGCCATGCCGAAGTACCGAGCGGTGAAGGGCGGACGTGAGGCTTGGACTGAGGGACCAGAGGCCCGAGGATCAGCTGTGGTGGCTGGCAGCCTGTGACGACGACAAGTGAAGAAGTGCGGTCATGTGTTGCCTGAGTCGTGGACTCAGGGACACGTGTCGGTGGACGGGGTGCACGGGAGGTGCATCCCATCGACGACGTCGGTTTGGTGGTAGAGCCAGGGAAAAACCATCGGATGGACGGTTTCCAGGTTTGGGCCTCAAAACCTGGGCGTGGACGGTTTCCGAGTTTGGCCACAAAACTCGGGCTGAGGACGGTTTCCAGGTTTGGGCCTCAAAACCTGGGCGCTGAGGGTTTGCTGAGTTTGGCCTCAAAACTCAGATGCTGGAAAAGGCTGGTTTCCCGGTTTGGGCCACAAAACCGGGGGTGCAGAGCGAGGGCGGCACGTGGCGGCAATAGGAAGGTTGCGTGGAGGCAACGCGGACGACTTGTGCGGGTGTGGCCGTCGGATACACCTACCACCAAGTTGGTCCAGAATAACCCTAGGGTTTAGCTGGTCCGCTCTGTAATTAGAATAGAGAGGGGTAGAGTAGGAAATAGACTTAGGCTAGTAGTAGGATAAGTAGTTGGGAGACACCCTCCTCCCACTTATCTCAGTTAGTCATTTTCAGCCACTTGCTTTTTGCCTTCTAGGTTTTCCTGCTCTCCCACACCCCTTCTGTAGCAAGCTGAGATCCACAGGGAGACTTGCCTCTGTGTTCTGTTGATTTGAGGAAGTGAGGCCGTATCCTCACAGTTGCAAGTGCAGATCGAAACTTGGTTCGCGCTTGGATCTGTGTTCGTCGCGTTCTTCGTTTTCCTTCGATTTTCCCATCGATCGATCTCTCTCTCCAGTGTGTCTTTGCGAAATCCGTTTGAATCAGTTTGTTCGTATCATTGAGGAGGTCATTTCGACCAAAGGAATTCATCTAACTCCTCATGATCGAATAGATCGGGACGATTTCGTTTTCGTGGCACTTTTTCGTTCATCCACTTTCCCTTTTGATTTTTCGGTGTTTTGGTTGTTTTGAGAGGATGATTTCTTGGGATAGTCTCCTAACTACCCTGTGATCTTCTTCTCCAAGTTTGGAAACTTGGGATTGTGATTTGATCGAATTTTGGAGAGATTCGCTTTTCGGGAGAACGCGCTCAGGTCTGAGTTTCTGTGGGGAACAGTCCGCAGTAGGCTCGGGTGTCGGAGCGTGCCGAGGCCACCTTCGAACCGTGCCCCTCGAGCGAGCTGAGGCCTCCCCTCGGGCGAATCGGAGTTTTTCCCCGATACCTCTCTCGAGCCTCGGGCGAGTCGGTGTTTTTCCCGAGGCCTCCCTCGAGCCTCGGGCGTGGCGGAGTTTTTCCCCGAGACCTCTCTCGAGCCTCGGGCGAATCGGTGTTTTTCCCGAGGCCTCCCTCGAGCCTCGGGCGAGGCGGAGTTTTTCCCTGAGGCCTCTCTCGAGCCTCGGGCGAATCGGAGTTTTGTCCTGAGGCCTCGTGGCTCAGTTTTTCGCCGGCTTCTTTCGTGTTCTCTGGTCAGTGGTGCCTTGCTGTGATCTTAGGGATCATCCACCCTCCTTCCAAAGGGTCGTGGGCATCGCTTCTAAGAACGAAGCTTTCGGGGTTGATTTTATTGGGACTGAGGCCATAGTTTCTGTAAAGAAATTCTGAGGCTCCCATTCACCCCCCCTCTGGTCGCCTTGGTTTAGCACTTTCGGTCCTTCAATTGGTATCGGAGCAGGTTAAGGATCTTCCACCTTAGCCGGTTCCAGATCCACCGAAGGCGACATGGATCGCGGCGTGGGCAAACCGCCGTTTTTCGATGGGACGAACTATGCGTATTGGAAGATACGCATGTCGGCCTATCTGCAGAGTTTGGTTGCTTCCATCTGGGATATTTGCAACTCTGCTGATTACGTGGTCTTGGCTGCTCGTGTCACTCAGCAACAGATCGATGAGCACGATGCCAATAGCCGAGCCTGTAATGCTCTCTTTTCTTGTTTGAGCATGGGTGAGTTTGATCGCGTTTCTCACCTCGCTACGGCTCGGGAGATCTAGGACACCCTCATGCGTTTCCATGAGGGCACCTCTCAAGTCAAAACCCGACTCTACGAGTCATTTAAGCGTGAGTATGAGAACTTTCGACATCAGCCTGGCGAGAGCATAGAAAGTTTATTCGCTCGCTTTCAGGTGATTGTCAACAGAATGAGGGCTAACAAGGAGCAGTTGCCTTTTGACGATCATGAGCGTGCTTTGAAGCTTTTGCACACTCTTGATCGGTCGGTGTGGGATTCCAAGGTTCAGGCGATCATCGAATCGCCTAACTATGAGACCCTCACCTGCGACGAGCTCTTTAGTAAGCTCAAGTCCAGTGAGATTGACGCCATGTCGAGGGCTTCTTATGCGAATCCTTCTGGCCCGACTATGGCTTTGGTTTCTGGCTCTTCTGCTAACCTCTCTGCTGGCTTTGCACTTTCATCTCTCTTTTCTGTCACAGAGGACCAGCTGGAGTCTTTGGGGGATGATGAGTTGGCCTTGCTTGCCAACCGGTTCTCGCGGTTTCACAACAACCGCATGAACCGTCGCCGCGGAGGAGGACGCTCAGGATGCTATGAGTGCGGCGACCCCGACCACTTCATCGCCAACTGCCCCAAGAAGAACAAGCATTCGGGGAAGGGCGATCATGGGCACAAGTACGACTCCGGCAAGCGCAAGGAGAAGTACGTCCCCGCGAGGCACAAGCGGAGGGGCGGCTTCGACAAGGAGTACATCAAGAAGAAGTACTTGGAGAAGGCCCAGGCTGAGCAGCGTGCGTTCTTCGCCACGCTCAGCGACGTCGACGGCTCGGATGATGACTCCGCTTGCTCAAGCGATGATGAGTCCGAGAAGAAGAAGAGGATCGAGGACAAGCTGAACGGCCTCTGCTTCTTCGCCGACGACGACGGCTTCTGCACCATGGCGCTTGGTGATGAGGTCGACGGCAAGCTGGAGCACACCCCTCGGGACGACGACGACGACGACACCTCCCAGGTATCCCTCACCCACGACGAGCTTTCTGCTGAGGTTGAGAAGCTTACTGCCGCGCTCCTTAGTCAGGACAAGTTGCTTAGGCGTGCCGCTAGAGAGCGCAAGGAGTTTAGGCAGAAGTGGGAGGACACGGTGAGAGAGCTTGAGTTTGCCAAGTTCACCGTGGTCGTGTCGGAGGAGGTTGAGTGTGAGATGTGCACCATGCACATGACTGACCTTCTCACTTTGAGAGGTAAGTATGCTGCGTTGGTAGGAGAGGTGGATGAGCTGAAGGCTAGACCTTCTCTGTTGGGTGCGTGCAAGACTTGTCCTGTCTTGCAATCTGAGTTGGCAGGGAAGAATGCCAAGATTGTGTCTCTTGAGGAGGCCAACTCAGGTAGCTCTAGTGTGGCTAGGTGTGCCTTGTGTGAGGGTTTGAAGATGGAGATTGCGAATGTCAAGCATGGGAAGATGCAAACCGAGGAGGAAAACACATACCTTCGGACCATCTTGTCATGGGTCTCTTGTAGTGAGCCGCAGCTCGGGATGATGATCTCCCAATTTAAGCGAGCTGCTGGAGGTTCTGGTGTAGGTCTTGCTCAGGGTGTTGATCTTTCTGCTTTTGGGAAGATTGGAGAGTCGAGTGGTCTGAATCCTAGTGAGAAGCCCAACTCCACCACTACTCCCAAACTGACCAAGCTTCCACCCAAAGAGCCGGTCAAGCCTATCACCAAAGATGGGGTGTTTGAGGAACCTCCGAGAGCTCCACCCAAGAACCAAGTGTGGCATCCCAAACCCAACCACCTAAAGAACAAGCTGGATACAATGCCACCTATCCAGGAGGAGTTGCCACAGTAGGGCAAAGTGATCCACACCCACAGCCATGAGTACCAACAACCCCCTTTGCGTGTGGTGAGGTATCATTGTGATTTCTGTGGGAGAGATGGACACTTGAGCGAGTTCTGCTTTAGGCGCAAGAGAGAGGCGCGCCGTGCTAGGGAGATGAACAACACGGTTATGTACCATCCTTTTCATGATGTACATGCGCCAAATGTTCAGAAGAGAGCTCCGAGGAGAGCAGCTAGGCCCAGAGGTCCAGAACCTCAAGTTCCCAGGCCTAGGCAGCAGAGAGCTCCGAGGAGAGTCGCTAGGCCTAGAGGTGTTGAGCCTCAAGTCCCTAGGCTTAGGCCTCGTAGAGAGCGTGCCCGGCGGGAGCCTGCAGTTGTAGGCTATGGACCCCGTAGCGGAGGCTTTGTAATTGAGCGTTTTCCCCCACCGCGTTTTGAGTATCGCGATGGACGCTCTTTCCTTAGCGGACCACGTTTTCCTCTACGTGGTGATCGCTCCTTTCGTAGACGTGCTAGGAATGGTTTTTCCGCTAACCGTTCTTTTGAGCAGCCGGCCCAACACTGGTATTCCCCTTACTTCACTAACCCCAGTGTTGGACCGTATGCTCACCCTATGTCTTTTTATTGATGTAGGTAAAACGGTTGGAGGACATTTGGTTGGTGGATTCCGGTTGCTCGAGGCACATGACCGGAAACGCCAGGTGGTTCTCCAGCCTTAGTCCTATTGCCGGAAAGGAGTTCATAACCTTCGGCGACAATAGCAAAGGTAAGGTATTGTCTCGCGGGTCTGTGCGGGTTAATGAGCACTTTGTGTTGCGCGATGTTGCTCTTGTTTCTAACTTGCATTTTAACCTTCTTTCTGTTTCGCAACTCTTTGACGACGACTATGAGATTCGTTTTAAACCGAATCTCAGTCGTATTTTGGATCCTCAGGGCAATCTTGTGTGTTTGATTTCGCCCTTTGGAAAAGTCTTTCGTGCGAATTTCTCGGAATCTTTTGGCACTTCTCGTTGTCTTGTGGCTGGACCTTGCTCCTCTGATCTTTGGAAGTGGCATAGGAGACTTGGACATCTGAGCTTCGACTTGCTTGCAAGACTTAGTTCACTTGGCCTAATCCGAGGATTGCCCAAGTTGCATATGGAGAAGGATCTTGTTTGCCACTCTTGTAGACATGGGAAGATGGTTGCTGCTCCCCACCATCCAGTGACTCAGGTCATGACCAAGCGCCCTGGAGAGCTTTTGCACATGGACCTTGTTGGTCCGGCTCGGGTGAGCTCGGTTGGGGGGAAGTGGTATGTACTTGTTGTAGTTGATGACTTTTCGAGATATTCGTGGGTCTTCTTTTTAGCTGAGAAGACCGAGACTTTCTCCTTTGCTCGTAATCTGATTTTGCGTCTTCAGAACGAGTTCCCTTTGAACTCGATGCGAGCAATTCAGAGTGATAATGGTTCCGAATTTAAAAATTCGGATTTTGAGAAGTTTTGTAACTCTTTGGGTTTAGAGCACCAGTTTTCTTCCCCTTACACACCACCTCAAAATGGTGTTGTAGAGAGGAAGAATCGGACCCTTGTTGAGATGGCCAGGACGATGCTCGATGAGCATAGGACTCCTAGGCGTTACTGGGCCGAGGCTATGAACACTGCGTGCTACATTTCAAATCGTATTTTTCTGAGAGCTTTCTTGAAGAAAACCTCTTATGAGTTGCGTTTTGGTAGACAGCCCAAAGTGAGTTATTTTAGAGTCTTCGGTTGCCATTGTTTTATTTTAAAGAAAGGCAACCTGGACAAATTTGAGTCTCGTTCTTCTGACGGTGTGTTTTTGGGTTATGGTACTCACACTCGAGCTTATCGTGTACTTAACCTTGACACTAACCGAGTCATGGAGACATCCGATGTCACCTTCGACGAGACCATGGTTTGTCCTTCTTCTCGTTTTGAGCGTGCAGGTGATCATGAGGTTGGCGAGCCTCTTTTTGATGATGATGAAGAAGGTGCTGAAGGGATAGTTGACCCAGCACCTCCTCCACCTGCAGTGCCGCAAAGAGCGGCTTCTACGATGACTCACGGCCCCGACACCTCCTCTTCCTGGGGGCCGTGGGATCCGCCACCCCGAGCGGTACCATTTGTACCCGGGGAGGCACCAGCTGCTGTTGAGGGGGAGGCCACTTCGGCAAGGGAGGCGCCACAACATATCCAGCGCCGGCACCCGCCTCAGCAGATGATCGGCAACATCGACGACCGAGTCACTCGGTCCAGGTCACAGCAAATCTCGCACTTCGCTCATTCTGCTTTTGTTGCTAATTTTGAGCCCTGAGATGTTGGACACGCTTTGACGGATCCGGATTGGGTCAATGCCATGCATGAGGAGTTAGAAAATTTTGAGAGAAATCGGGTTTGGGTTCTAGTTCCACCTCCTCCAGACTGTAAGCCTATTGGGACAAAATGGGTTTTCAAAAACAAGCAAGGAGAGGATGGCCACGTTGTTAGAAACAAGGCCAGGCTTGTAGCGAAGGGTTACAGTCAGAAGGAGGGGATAGACTATGAGGAGACGTTTGCTCCTGTAGCTCGTTTGGAGGCTATTAGGATACTCTTGGCTTTTGCTGCATCCAAAGGTTTTAAACTCTTTCAAATGGATGTCAAGAGTGCCTTCTTAAACGGCTACATAGAAGAAGAAGTTTATGTTGAGCAACCCCCGGTTTTGAAAATCCCAAGTTTCCAAACCATGTTTTTAAACTCCACAAAGCTTTATATGGTTTGAAACAAGCCCCTAGAGCCTGGTATGATAGGTTGAAAACCTTTTTGCTTGCTAAGGGTTTTAAAATGGGATGTGTAGATAAAACGCTTTTTCTCCTCAGGCAAGGCAAAGACACACTCTTGGTCCAGATTTACGTGGATGATATCATTTTCGGTGGTTCTTCTCACGCTTTGGTTGCCAAGTTTGCAGATACTATGAGCAGGGAGTTCGAGATGAGCATGATGGGCGAGCTGACATTCTTTCTCGGGTTGCAAATTAAGCAATCCCGAGAGGGGACGTTTGTGCACCAGGGCAAGTACACCAAAGACTTGATAAAGCGGTTCGATATGGGTGAGGCCAAGCCTCTTCCAACACCCATGTCGACGACGACTGCCCTGGATGCGGATGTGGATGGAGAAGCAGTGGACCAGAAGGAGTACCGCAGCATGATCGGATCGCTCCTCTACCTGACGGCGACACGCCCGGACATCCAGTTCGCGGTGTGTCTGTGCGCGCGCTTTCAGGCGTCGCCGCGCACTTCTCACCGTCAGGCGGTGAAGCGGATTTTCAGGTACCTTCGTTTCACACCTGAGTTCGGGATTTGGTATTCTGCCTCCTCCACTCTCTCCCTTTGCGGTTATTCGGATGCCGATTTTGCTGGTTGCCGTATTGAGCGCAAGTCCACTTCTGGGACTTGCCAGTTTATTGGTTCTTCTCTTGTTTCGTGGTCCTCTCGCAAGCAGTCTAGTGTCGCTCAGTCCACTACAGAGGCTGAATATGTTGCTGCGGCTAGCTGCTGTACCCAGTTGCTTTGGATGATGGCCACTTTGCGTGATTTTGGTCTGAGTTTTTCTCGCGTGCCTTTGCTTTGTGATAGCACGAGTGCCATTAGCGTTGCTAAGAACCCCGTGCTTCACTCGAAGACCAAACACATTGATGTGCGCTTTCATTTCTTGCGAGACCACCAGGAGAAGGGTGATATCGACCTTCACCATGTCGATACTCATCATCAACTGGCTGATATTTTCACCAAGCCTTTAGACGAATCAACCTTTAATCGGTTGAGGGGTGAGCTTGGTGTGTGTTTCCCCTTTTAGATGGGGGAAACATTTTGGATCTTGTATATTTGACTGACTCTTTTGTCTTTCTTTTCTTTTGCATTTCAGCATACGCATTTATATTCTGAGCTTCATGTTTATGTTCACTAGAATGTACCTATGCTCTATGTAGTATGTCCTGATGCTTATGTGGATGCTTGTAGCTTATGCTCTGTCTGATCACTAGCACATGTTGTGAGCTGAGCTATTTTGATATGGTGAATTTGCTTAATGTAAATGAAATCTGAAAATGTTCACCATTGAGATATGCAACTAGCATGTGTAGGATGTGTTGAGTTCACTCGTGCTTTTCATATATGCTAGGTTGCTATGTCTCTAGTTCTGAGTCACTCACTTGCTTGGTCTGTTCATATCATGTTTAAAATTTGAACCAAGTTTTAGTGAATTGAAAAGATCGAGATGGGATTGCTTGTCAACACCTCATGGTATCGAGACTGTTTCTCATTGCACTTTGAGCTAAACTTGAGCCGTGTAGTGTAAGACCGAAACCGTAGCTTTAAGCTTCTGATTGCTTCGGCATAGGCTTCGCTCGGTTAAAAAGTTAGGCAAAGACAAGTCTTCAACCTCTCGCACTCACATGCTGTAATTTAAACTTGTGAAGTTTCACCGCTGCAAACTCCGATTAAAAATTGAAAATCACAAGTATTTTCTTCAATTGATATCAGCATGATGTTTGAACTTTGCTAGGGGTAGTTCACCTTTCGTACATGCTTAGCACTTGTTTGGATTCCTGCTTATACATGTGAAGTGCTATTTTGATGGTGACTATTTTTTGACTCAAAACTGCTCACTTTTGCTCATATGGCTCATATTTCGTATTCAGTGATCAGTCTGAGCCTTTGCTGAGCCTGTATGCATTTGTTGAGTCCTTCAGTCATACTGTCTAGAGCATCCTTACACTCTCCTGAATATATGCCTGAAGCTGCTAACTTGCATTCTGACTCATATACATCTTAGAAGGAGGAAGAGCTTCCCTTGTTGGCTACGAATTTTTACTTGATTCGTGCATTTTCAACTAAGGGGGAGAATCAGCAAATCATTCTGTGTTTCCTGTGTGTTCATTTGAGCCTCGAACCCATTCTGTGTTTCCTGTGTGTTCATTTGAGCTTCATTTGAGCCTCGAACCCATTCTGTGTTTCCTGTGTGTTCATTTGAGCCTCGAACCCCAGGGCCCGAACCCATTCTGTGTTTCCTGTGTGTTCATTTGAGCCTCGAACCCATTCTGTGTTTCCTGTGTGTTCATTTGAGCCTCGAACCCCAGGGAGAGTTTGCTGTTTTGTCGAGCCTCGAGCGGTCAAGCCTCGAAGTCTTGAGCCTTGCTTCGAGCCTGCCCGAGCTTTTGTTGTTGTCTGCTTGGCCGAGCCTCGAGCCTCGTTTCGAGCCTGACCGAGCCTTGCTGCTTGCTGCTTCTGGCTGGCCGAAAGGCACTGGTGTCGAGCTTTCTTTGCTAGTTGTGTTGAGCCTCTGTGCCTCTATCTTGAGGGACTAGCATCTTGCTTCGATTTTCCAATTAGTGTTTGCTAGTGGTGTTGAGCCTGTTCTACCTCCTCTTGAGGGCTAGCTTTGCTTTGCTTGGTTGCGTCGATCCGTTGCCCATGTCTTTGGGGACCAAGTTCTTTCGCTCTTTCCACTTGACCTTCTTCGGCTTTGCTATGCTTTTGGGTCATTTGGTCGAGTTTTCTCTTCTTCTTCTTCCTTCCTTCTTCTATTCATTATGATTTGTGTGAGTAGTTGACAATGCACTCATCAAGGGGGAGACTGCGGATACATGGGTGTATGCCGGGTCTCTGAGTGATGAGTGATTGTCAACTGGGATGATACGCATGTTCTTTGGCTTGTGTTGTGCAGGTGTCAAGCACGGATACAGTGATCGACGGCGAGGTGAAGGTCAAGTTGAGACGTGCCGTGTTGACGGACCGGGTGCGGTGAAGGATGGGCGTGCCGTGCGGCGGACGTGCCATGCCGAAGTACCGAGCGGTGAAGGGCGGACGTGAGGCTTGGACTGAGGGACCAGAGGCCCGAGGATTAGCTGTGGTGGCTGGCAGCCTGTGACGACGACAAGTGAAGAAGTGCGGTCATGTGTTGCCTGAGTCGTGGACTCAGGGACACGTGTCGGTGGACGGGGTGCACGGGAGGTGCATCCCATCGACGACGTCGGTTTGGTGGTAGAGCCAGGGAAAAACCATCGGATGGACGGTTTCCAGGTTTGGGCCTCAAAACCTGGGCGTGGACGGTTTCCGAGTTTGGCCACAAAACTCGGGCTGAGGACGGTTTCCAGGTTTGGGCCTCAAAACCTGGGCGCTGAGGGTTTGCTGAGTTTGGCCTCAAAACTCAGATGCTGGAAAAGGCTGGTTTCCCGGTTTGGGCCACAAAACCGGGGGTGCAGAGCGAGGGCGGCACGTGGCGGCAATCGGAAGGTTGCGTGGAGGCAACGCGGACGACTTGTGCGGGCGTGGCCGTCGGATACACCTACCACCAAGTTGGTCCAGAATAACCCTAGGGTTTAGCTGGTCCGCTCTGTAATTAGAATAGAGAGGGGTAGAGTAGGAAATAGACTTAGGCTAGTAGTAGGATAAGTAGTTGGGAGACACCCTCCTCCCACTTATCTCAGTTAGTCATTTTCAGCCACTTGCTTTTTGCCTTCTAGGTTTTCCTGCTCTCCCACACCCCTTCTGTAGCAAGCTGAGATCCACAGGGAGACTTGCCTCTGTGTTCTGTTGATTTGAGGAAGTGAGGCCGTATCCTCACAGTTGCAAGTGCAGATCGAAACTTGGTTCGCGCTTGGATCTGTGTTCGTCGCGTTCTTTGTTTTCCTTCGATTTTCCCATCGATCGATCTCTCTCTCCAGTGTGTCTTTGCGAAATCCGTTTGAATCAGTTTGTTCGTATCATTGAGGAGGTCATTTTGACCAAAGGAATTCATCTAACTCCTCATGATCGAATAGATCGGGACGATTTCGTTTTCGTGGCACTTTTTCGTTCATCCACTTTCTTTGGATTTTCTGGTGTTTTGGTTGTTTTGAGAGGATGATTTCTTGGGATAGTCTCCTAACTACCCTGTGATCTTCTTCTCCAAGTTTGGAAACTTGGGATTGTGATTTGATCGAATTTTGGAGAGATTCGCTTTTCGGGAGAACGCGCTCAGGTCCGAGTTTCTGTGGGGAACAGTCCGCAGTAGGCTCGGGTGTCGGAGCGTGCCGAGGCCACCTTCGAACCGTGCCCCTCGAGCGAGCTGAGGCCTCCCCTCGGGCGAATCGGAGTTTTTCCCCGATACCTCTCTCGAGCCTCGGGCGAGTCGGTGTTTTTCCCGAGGCCTCCCTCGAGCCTCGGGCGTGGCGGAGTTTTTCCCCGAGACCTCTCTCGAGCCTCGGGCGAATCGGTGTTTTTCCCGAGGCCTCCCTCGAGCCTCGGGCGAGGCGGAGTTTTTCCCAGAGGCCTCTCTCGAGCCTCGGGCGAATCGGAGTTTTGTCCTGAGGCCTCGTGGCTCAGTTTTTCGCCGGCTTCTTTCGTGTTCTCTGGTCAGTGGTGCCTTGCTGTGATCTCAGGGATCATCCACCCTCCTTCCAAAGGGTCGTGGGCATCGCTTCTAAGAACGAAGCTTTCGGGGTTGATTTTATTGGGACTGAGGCCGTAGTTTCTGTAAAGAAATTCTGAGGCTCCCATTCACCCTCCCTCTGGTCGCCTTGGTTTAGCACTTTCGGTCCTTCAGTTGTTGCCATTTCTCTAACAGTAGTCACCATGTCTCTCGTGTTTGTATGGAAATTCAAGCCTCAAGACAGTAAGGAAGTGTTTGGCATGACTCCGGCCAGCTCCTACTCTTATAGCTACAACTGTGGCGAAGCCACCCAACACAGGCTCCACGCTCTTTGGTGTCGGAAACGCGCATACGGAGCCGGAGATCGACGCTGCAGCGTCCAAAACAGTGTTGCACAACACAAGGTAGCTGCATTACCAGCTACAGAAAACGCGCAGGCGGAGCCAGAGCCGTGGGGAACCGAACCAAACACTCTAAGTTGTTCTTCTTGGATGCAGATCATATCCTCAAACAGACGGAGCACAGATCTTGGTGGCAAACTGTCAGAGCTACGACGGCCATGGAATACGGTTTGCTGATGCCGCTCAATCCCAACAAGCTAGCTACTACATGTGGTGGTATTGACCTCTCCGATCCTCCAATGAGCTAGTGTTAGTGGTGATAAAATAGGCAAAGGAACTGTACAGGATAAAATGAGCATGCAGGCACGGCATACAAGAGCCAACTTGTATATAGGTCAGTGCACGTGGATAGTATTTATAGAATACATAAATGGTTTCAGTTCAATGATTAACTATTTTGAGATGAAAGCTCGGCACTACTACAATATTTTTACATTTGTCAGAGTTAGAACTCTTTAAAACCTCACGGTACGGTAGAACAAAAAAAGTAGATCAGGAAGTGTGGCTCATCTTCATCCAATCCAACAAATAGGAAACATTTGTCAAATTTGATACGGTATGTGCAGATAAATAGTTTAGAGTTTGCAAACAGCCATTCTTCCTATAGATATCTCAATCCAGCGTTCCACAAGCAAATAGTAGAGAATGGTGGAACACCTTTATGTAGACGTGGATTTTGTGGTTATCTGCGCTTGCTGATTTGGTTAATTCATTTTGTATTTTTGTTTTTTCAGATGCAAAACTAATATGAAAATCATACCTGAAATAGTGATGCCACCTTCAATGGGTGATTTGTAGCATATGGTTTCAAGGGTGGGCCATCTACTGATCTTCGCTGCCCCCCTAATCCAAAGTTTCTTGCTTGATCTTGCCAAGCTTGGCACTCTGGTTCTTCCTCAATGTGCACACCACCTTTTTTTCAAAAGTAAAAGTCCTTCCTGATTACATTTCTATAAGTGGTAAGACATGAACCCCAAATATTCAGATATAGCCACAATACTAAATTATGATTCAGATGGGTTGCTTTTGTTTTCGCTACTAGCTTATTCACCATTTGATAGTTTAGCGTTTTTCTAACTTACATGGGTTGAAATGTTTTCCTGCTTTTGTTGTTTCTTTTCAAACAGCAAGTTAAGGCTAATCTAGAATATGTTGAATTGTGGGGTTGGTTTTCAAAGTAGTTTAATATTTCTGACATCTTGAAATTATTTTGAGATTTAAAACCATTTCGGGGAGCTTAAAATCATCTTAAAGCAGTTCAAAGGAAGAAGTGGTCAAGATCTCATTCGGTCTTTTGGAGTGGCAGGTGATCTACAGGGATTTCAAGCATTTAGATCCTTTTAGTGTTTAGAAGATATATAGAAGTTGTGATGTTTTACGCTTATATGCTTATGTAAGTAACAAGACAACTACAATTTATCACTCTTCTAGGATTAATTTTAAATCTATCTAATTCTATGCTTGATTACCAATGCACATATATAATTGCCATTTTGATTTGATCCGCTTTACTTAATGAGAGACGGGAGTTGCTCGTATTGGTCTTATGGGCACGACAGACGATCGTGACAATATTTTTTTTTTTGTTCACATTAGTAGGCCAGGAGAATTTGTGGACTTGTATAATGTTTTTTATCATTCTATTATGAATGCTTGACTATCAAGTTAAGAAGATATATCATCCAGGACCCGTTTGGATCTATAAAATTTGATTGAATTAGAATTGTATTATTTGGTTGGTCTATCTAGGTCGAAATGGTAATTCCAACTAATTTTAGTAGAGCCCACGACACCTACGTAAGATTCTTGGCCTGAAAATTTGAAAGATTAATTCCATTCTTTCGCCACTATTACTCGCTCTTGCTGCCACGTGTTGTAATCCTATCCTATGAAACAACCACGTGTTCTAATCGTACTTTGCTTTTTTGAATTAAACGTCGATATTTTATTTTACAGTACTATATATTTTTATTGTACAATATATGTATTTTTAGTATAAAGTTTAGTTATTCCGTAGTAAGGCATGTATTAATATGCTAATAAACTGTTTCATAGCAGTTCTGTATATCTCTTTATTATGAAAAACCAGGTTGACCCGTTCTGCCATACATAAGTACCCTTTTTTGGCTGAGTAGGATTCGACAATTGCTGAGTAGAAATCAACAATGGGCCTGAGTCAGTGATTCGAAAACTTAATTTACTCTCTTTCCTCATTCTCAAAATTTGGATTTGCGTGGAAAAAAAGATGGTACTAGCGAAATCGGAATGCCCCTCGAAAGGGGCATCGCCGAATCTAACTTCCTTGTTTAGATAGTGTATGAATATGTATGACTAAATCCTTGTATGGCTCCCTCTATTTCTCTATCACGCTACCTAGTGTTTTAAAAATCAGTAACCGGCTTGTACTAATAATTGATAAGAGGGAGACAAATTACGCCTGCATATCGATCTCCTATCCTAAACGAGGATTTGATCCCTCTACCACAATAACCGTCAGTCCATGGTCGACCGTACTACTGATGAAGGCAATAGTCCATCCGTTTCATCACGATGGTCACTTCCCAGGTTTGCCACCGCGCGTCTCAAGTGAGCGACCGTGTATCTCGTGTTCCAATGCAAATCCGTGCTTGAGGAGAGTAAGTTGTTGTTGGTGTATGCGGGTTTGAGATGATGCCGAGCAGGGGCCATGGTCGCAAACTATCAGATCTACCGCAGCGGGGGGATACGCTTCGCTGATGCCGCTCAATCTCAACAACAGCGCTGGCCGGTGACCATGCTGAAGCAGATGCATATATGTCGTATGTATTGACCTCCTTCTCCTTATATGAGTGTTTGATGGGGATCGGAGGACAAAAATGAGTGATGAGTATATATGCAGGCACAGGAGCAAAGAGTGTGGGACTGTACGCAGCAAGCAAGGTTCATGTCGGTAGTATTTATATATAGCTTTGCAGGTCTATAAACAGACCGTTTATGAGGATTTATGGTGTGGACCAGTAGTAGGACACAATCGCAGCTAACGCCACACCTCTTGTTAAGTGGCGTACTTCAATTGGGAGCTACCAGCAGCAGCAGGGGAGTTGAACATGGGTTGGACAAGCTATCTTAACCATTGCGGAGTTGAACATTCATTACAATATACTCCCTCCGTATCGCATTTAGATGACGTTCGGGACAGCGACACGGTCTCCAAAGTGCAATTTTGACCACTTGTATTTTTAAAAATATTTATAGTAAAATGATATATGCATACTTTTATAAAAGTACTTTTGAAGACAAATTTATTTATATAATTTTTATATCTCTAAACTCAATAATTTAAAAGTTATTCATGATTTATATTCCCAATGTTTGACTCAAACCTTGTCCAAAACGTTATCTAAAAGCGATACGGAGGGAGTAATTTTAATTTGCAGCACAAAAATACGACAATGCATCTATTTTTTTCATAATATTATCATTTTTTTTGTTATGAATACTAACTACATATGTAGTAAAAACACTTAAAAGTTGTTGAGATGTACTACTGTACACCTATATATATTTATATCGGACTTAAATATGTCAATTATATTTGTCTGATCTCCTTAATTAAATTTTGTTTGGTTGCACATAAATACACCTCGATTCATATGAGTTGGAGTAAATTAGAGTGAAATTTGAACTAAATTTCACTCTGATCTCTCTCAAACCATATGGATTAAAGTGTATTTGTATACAACCAGTTATTGGTTCCGCAACTGACCCTATAGCTAGAGGCGCTTGGGTTGAGTCAGGAGTAATCCCCTGACTATAATTATGGTCCACTAGAGTTGACTAGTGTTGTGGTAGTGCCACACTACTTCCATTTCAAAATAAATAATAATAAATCTACAATAGAGCACAGGGTTTTTAAAAAGAACAAACAATAGAGCACACGTTACCTGTTCACTATGTGCTATAAATAATAATAATAAATACAATCCACATGAGTTTCGCTGCTCGACCATACTTCGCCCTTGCATGTGTGCGTGCGTGCTCGCTCATTTTATCTTCCCAACAATCGCGAGAGAGAGAGAGAGAGAGAGAGAGAGGTCAACTGCATGCAACATGCATGTATATATCAGCATCATTGCCTTCCTTGGAATTGAGTGGTATCAGCAAAACATATTCGGTGGTCATTGACGTAGCCGATTTCACATGGGCACCGCTTCAAGTTGAAATCTTTCTTTGGCTTGTGATCGACGCCTGCGGCATGGGTTTGCCAGAATGATTTTGTTGTGGTACCTTCAAATCAATGTGAGTCATTCAATTAATTAGATCCGATGGTTACAATCATATCTTACTTTCTAGAGGTAATACATAGAATATATTTTTATTTAATTTCTACTTTTGTAAATTATGATAAATATAGGAAAGTTTTAACTATAAAGATCTTTTCTTAATCTATTTATTAGTACATACGTGATCTCTTAAATGTAGTAGTATTTTATTCTTTTGCAACTTTAGATATGAAATACTTATCACGAAGAAATTTTGGGTACCTGCCAATAAACTTGTTACTTGTCTAACATACAAAGGTACGTAAAACTTCGTGTTCGTGCCAGACTGTCTAAAGTTCATAGCTCAATTAATATATTAGCAGTTGATATTTGCCGTACTCCCTCCGTATCACAAATAGAGTTCGTTTTGGAAAAGGTTTCGGTCAAACATTGAGAATATAAATCATGAATAACTTTTAAATTATTGAGTTTAGAAATGTAAAAATTATATAAATAAATTTATCTTAAAAAGTACTTTCATAAAAATATATATATACTATTTTGTAACAAATATTTTTAAAGAAATAAGTGGTCAAAGTTATGCTTTGGAGACCGTGTCGCTGTCCAAAACGAACTCTATTTGTGATACGGAGGGAGTATATATAATTGGGAACGTATGCTAGTATGTAATATAAGTAAATAAGTAGTGTACAACTTTAACATGACTGAGTATCTTTGACTACTTTTTTATAGCAAAAATATCCGTTGTGCATGTATACATAATGAATTTATTAAAACATTTAATTTCAAAAAAAAAAACGTTTGGTCACATGCACACACACGGAAAACTGGAAAAGAAGAAATGTGCACAGAAAAGGAAGGGAATCCTTGCTTGCTTCCGTGTTGCCGTGATGAAGGGATTTGGTACATTTATTTATTCTTTTTCTATTTAACTAATTTATTACTTAATCTAAAAATTCTAAAAAAATCAATAATGGCTCAGATTTGTTTAAGTTATTACCTCCTAAGATAAGAAGTAAAGGGGTACTGTAGCATTGCCCTCACCAAAAACAATCAGCGCGCGGGCTTGGACTCCCTATTTGCACCTGTGTCCTGGGAGGCGTGGAAGAAAGAAACACCAGGTGCTTTGGCGATTCATCTACATCAATAATACCCAGCCTGCTACAAACAATGAGAGGAGGGTGCTTTCAAAAAAAAAAAAAACAATGAGAGGAGGGTGACTGCTGGGTGCAAGCTGGTGCAAGCCTATGGGCGGATACAAAGGGTATTTTTCATATTCTCGGAAATACTTAACTATTTTGGTATACTTTTATGTATACTAGTGGACATGCATGTATACCGCACACAGTGTCTACAAAAAAATCATACATAATAATTAAGAAATACTCTCTCCGTTCCAGAACAAGTGTCGTCCGGAAAGCGTGTCTGTGAGGGAAACACGGATTTCTAGTGACACTTATTTTGGAACGGAGGGAGTAAGGCTATACATTTTGCAACTTCTATTGTAAACCTGGCCTTAATTTTGAGTGGTATATGTTTTACCACTGAAGGGATGGATTCAACTGCTAGTAATTTATTCTTCCAAAACAGCAGCATCGATGACAAAAGGTAAGCACCTTGTTGACCTTCTTCCCTAGCATTATATCAATTTGAAGACCAAAATTAAGGAAACCGTTAACAGAAAACTACATATGAAAATTAGATGAATATTCTACTTATCAAACGACAATCAGTGACCTCACCTTCTGTGCTTCAACAATATATAGTGTGTTTGATGGATACCAATAAACTCACTTGTCACACTCGCTTTCAAGAATAAAACCGAGCACTTGTCATATGTGTGTCTAGAAAGTTCATACATACAACCACAGAGACAAAAAAAAAAAAAAAATACACACTCCGGTTTTCCCGGTCTCCGCTCGCGCTCGGCCGATCGATTCTGCAGGCTGCGGACTGAGGTGCTGCCCTTGCCGCCTCATGCGGCCATGCCGCTATTGCGGACTGCAGGCAGTGCTGCCCCCAGCCGCCGGCGCGCCCTGCTGTTGTCTGCGGCGACTGGACGAGCCAACGAGGCAGGCCTGGGTTGCTTCCCCTGCCGATTCCGCTGCAATCTCCCACTCTCCTGTCTCCGGTCGTCTCCGTCTACATCTGGTTGGCCATCAGCCACACACAGCGCACGCACATCGCTCGCCGCACGCAACGGCTAGAGGCTAGATAGAGGCTGTCAAAGGTTTCTTTATTACTCTCTCCGTTTTTTTTATTAAGTGTCACATTTGAGTTGTCCTAAGTCAAATGCATGTACCTTTCACCATTATTTTTTAAAAAATATATAGTTTCATATTATAATATTTATATTTTAGATCTATTATTAGAAATAATATCATAATATGTAATTTATATATTGTGAAACTATAAGGATCTTTAAAAATGATTGGTCAAAGATTGAAATGTTTGACTTAAGACAAATTAAATGCGACACTTAATAAAAAACGGAGGAAGTACGTGCTACTGAATCATCTATTTTTTCTAAAAAAAAGTACTTGAGCATAGAATTAATTATAAATAATTATATATGTATCAAGGATATCATTAACCAGATCGCTCATCACTAGATCAAGATTGGTTCAAGGTTCACCAACATTAAGACAAGTCTGTTTTATGAGTATATTTTAAACTATCATTATTCCATTGAAATATATTGTAATTCGATAAGACATGTTATTTAGTGTATGTTTACCGAATTGATAAATGTTTTTTTATCAAATTGCATATGTTTTTTTACGGCATACCCTATGCTAAAATCCTAAGTCCGCCACTGCTATTGACACTACTAGAGAACAGACCTTTGGACGATCTATCAACTGAGCTTTAGTCTCGGCGAAAATTTGCGTCCGGGGCTAAAGACTTTTAGTCCCGGTTGGTATTACCAACCGGGGCTAAAGGTGAATCTTTAGTCTCGGTTGGTATTACCAACCTGAGGTAAAGGTCCTAAACCTTTAGTCCCGGTTGACCCTTTAGCCTCGGTTGGTGGTACCAACCGGGGCTAAAGGTCCTTTACGAATGGATTCAAAAGGAAAACGTCCAGAACAATATCATGTGAGTTGTGTAGCTCAGTTGGTAAGCATGCCTGAGACGAGATGTGCTGAGCTCAAATCTCACATAATACACATTTATTTTTTCTCACTAGACCTTTAGCCCCGGTTGAAAGCACCCGGGACTAAAGGCCTAGCCCCGGTTGAAAGCACCCGGGACTAGGCAAACTCACCTCTTTCTTTTTCTTTAAAGATCAGTAACTATCTTGTATTAATTAAAGTGGTGAAAATTTCACCCAACTATCTTGTATTAATTAAAGTGGTGAAAATTTCACCCACATATCACCTTTAGCCCCGGTTGAAAGCACCCGGGACTAAAGGCCTAACCCCGGTTGAAAGCACCCGGGACTAGGCAAACTCACCTCTTTCTTTTTCTTTAAAGATCAGTAACTATCTTGTATTAATTAAAGTGGTGAAAATTTCACCCAACTATCTTGTATTAATTAAAGTGGTGAAAATTTCACCCACGTATCAGGGAATGCACTAAAGCTTTTGTAACTTGTGCGCGAGGACGCAGAGATGTTCAGAGCATGCTTACTAGAAGCAGCAAAAGCATCCTAAACGAGGCTTTGTGCCATGCATGACAGTCACCATCAGACGGGCGTCTAGCGACGCCCACTCTAGCGGGTGCTTGTTTTCTATCATCGACCATAGACTTGCCTTGTCGTCTTACAATGTCTAGAGAACGCCCAAGACTAGAAAGAGAGCACAAATCCTTCTCTGATCCACATACGGTTCTGTTGTTGTCGCTCTCATAGTAAGTCTGGTATATGATAGCAAGACAACTCTAGTCATTAAGGTGATACTCCATTTCTTCACAATAACACGTCTGGGTTGCTGCCATATCAAGGCAATTAACTGTTTCTCTCGTGTGTCTATGCAGTGCCATGCTTGAGGAGAGTAACAAGTTGTTCTCCGTGCTAGGTCGCAAAAGATATGAATCAGAGGCCATGGTTTCAAACAAAACGTGGGATATGATTCGCTGATGCCGCTCAATCTCAACAAGCTAGTGACATGCCGAAGCATATAAAATGCATGTCGTATTGACATCCTCCGATGAGTGTTGTTGTGGGTGAGAAAGTAGGGAGGATAAAACAAGTATGCAGGCGCAAGAGTAAAGAGTGGGACTGTATTATGCAGTGAGGTTGTTCATGTCGGTGGTAGTATTTATAGATTGAACACATCGTTTCTATTTGTGATTATTTATTTTGAGGGTGTTGCTACATTTACACTCGTTGCAACCTCATGCAGAGCTTGTCCTGTTGCACGTGACCAAGTGATTTGTAGCAGTCATGAGCCTACATTAGAACAAATTCAAATTATGAACGTAGCGTGGACACCTTCACTGTGTGTATCACATAAGGGTAACCATGATGATTTATGGTGTGGAGCAGACGACATCAAGTAGTGGGACACAGTCGCAGCACACCACACCTCTTGTTAATAAGTGACGTACTCGGGTTAAGGGAGAGGCAAAATTTACCGAGTGTCGTAGGCTTTCCGAGTGCCGAAAATCGGGCACTCGGGGAAGCCAATCTTCCCCGAGTGGGGGACGCTGGCCTCTTCCCCGAGTGCCTCTGCCTGGCACTCGGGCCAGAGTGCCAGGAAGAGGCACTCGGGGAAGATTTTTCTTTAAAATTTAAAATCTATATCTATATCTATAGGCAAAATTTCTTTACTGTTTTTGGTCTGACCGTTTTCGTCAAGCCTATTTATATAGACTAACTAGGATTCCCACAAGATTAGGGGACCGATATGGGACTAATAGTCTGTTCGTTCCCCCTCCCCTTTCGTCTGGTCGACAACACCGGTTGGAGCAAAAACCGATCAGTCTGGCTGTTTCGTCTCGGCCCGGACCTCTTTGCAACGAAATCGGCCCAAACTTGAAGGCCCAGTCTCGGTAGCCCACGAGACCTCAGCGGCAGTAGAGCGGAGACGAGCGCTCGTTCAGTTTCGGTCTGGGCGTTTAGCACCACCTCACCAGCTGAAGGCGGACGAGCCACGAGCTCACGCTATAAGAAGAGCGTCTCGTGCCCCGTTGCTCCATATTTAACTGGACGGGGTCGACGTGAGATCATTAAGGCTCGTGGACCACTGCCAAAATTAACAATTTAAACTGACAGTATTCTAGCCGAGCTGCCCAACGACAAGCATGGCTCGGGTGAGCCAATGCTGCGAGAGGACAGCGCGCGGGACCTCCCCCTCGTGACAGCGGCGTCCTCTCCACCGCCGACCCGCCGTTGCCCCGACGTCGAAGACGACCAGCGCCTCAGCACTTCAGCAGTGCGTCGTGCGTGCGGCGTGCCCCGTGGGCCGTTGCCCCGCAGTTACTTGCCTCTTTTTACGAGTCTTCCCGCCAACATTATGATATTATTATCAATGTTAACCTATATTACGAATCCATCGTAAAGAAAATTATAGATCAAAAAATTAATAGAAAGGAACAAATATAAATATTTATGTATTTAACATTTATGTCTTATTTTGTGTTAATGACCTTGTTTGCTAAAACTTATGATCAGTCAAAGTTGGTCAATGTTTTTCTATCACAACAAAACAACAACAACCGTCATAAATCATGCCGAACAATCTTAATGTATTTTTTCCCGTTACAGCGTACGGGCATATGTACTATGAAATTAAATTTTAAAATAGATCTACTTACATCACTTTCATTTTTTTAAATAAACCCAAAAGAGTTTATTTATAGTTAGAGTTTAAAAATTTAAACTTCGGATTAAACTTAACCTAAAAGATTTTTAGAGTCTCTTTCTTCTCCCGTTGCAACGCACGGGCATTTTTCCTAGTTTTAAAAAAAGTCTTGGATGGAAAACGCTCTAAACGAAAGTTATAGATCTCAAAAAGTTATAAAACTTTGTAGTTGATAACTTTTTTATTTAAAAATATCTAGTTGCCGATAATTGCGTTTGAAGTTTCAAATTTGAATTTTTGAAAAAAATCTCGGATGGAGAAACATTCTAAACAAAAGTTGTAGATCTTGAAAAGTTATGAAACTTTGTAGTTGACAATTTTGTCATTTGAATTCGTTTAGTACCTCAAACAATCAATTTACAGTTGATTTGTTATAATATGTGGGGAACCGAAATGAGTTATAGACACAAATGACGAAGTGGTCCTATGGTAGAGGCACGCTGTCGGTGTTTCGAACCTGGGGGCATGACACCAACGAGTAATATGATCGCGTGCTCTCTTCCTGGATGGTGATGCAAGATGACACAAGGATTTATCCTGGTTCGGGCAAAGAAGGCCCTACGTCCAGCGGGGGAGGAGGTTCTTGTATTACTTGCACCTAAGTGCTTGTACAGGGGCAATACAAGCTCAATGAGCGTGGACCGGGGTCCGGACTCGTATGTGGGAGTGTGGACTCGTGTTCGCCTGCGTGCGAGTGTCACCGGGTGTATGCAGCCGTCTATCTGTGTAACCGTCTATCCGTGCGCGTGAAGGGCCCTGGCGTCCCCTTTTATAGAGCAAGAGGAGGCCAGGGTTACACAGGAATGATACGGGAGTCAGGATGTACAGTGCCCAATATGGTGAGGAGTAGGAATCCTATCTTGTCGGGGTCACTGGAGCCGACGTGGGCGTTGCTGTTGAAGCGTCCTTGGAGCGTGGCCTCCATCCCGGGCGCGGACGTGGAGGCATGGTGACGTGGAGGTCGTGCAGCGCCCATTCTGGTACGTACGGGATGTCGCAGGGTCCCCCGGGTCTCGGGGTACCTGTCCTTGCGTCTGTCGGCTTGTGCCGAGTCTCCCGGTCAGCGTGTCGGACTTCATCCGAGGCCTGGCTGCGAGGCCTCGGGCGAGACGGAGAGCGGAATCATCCTCCGAGGCCTGCCGTGGAGGGCTCAGGGGATAAGATTGTGGGACTGGCAACCCACAGCGATGGGCGTACTTGATGCACACGGATTTCGACTCTCGAGGAGAGCCGAGTCCTCCGCTGCACTGTAGCCTGTCAGATGGTCGTATGTCCGGAGTGGGTATAGTGCCGAACAGTGCCACCGAGTGTGACTTTCCACGTCCAGATCCGCCGGTGGTGGAAAAAAGGGGTTGTGACTCCCGTCCTGTCTTCCCACGCCTCCTGCACGTCCCTGCCCTGTCCTGACGGCAGATGTCAGCACGTTCCATGGAGGTGATGTGGTTCTGTTTGACTGGACGTGGGCGCAGCAGGCAGTGGTACGGTTGTCAGAGCTGAGAAGCAGGGAGCTTCCTTCTTGCGGGAGGCTTGAAGGGTGGTGTAGCGCTCGCCCGAGGCCTGACGCGGAGGGCTCGGGCGAGACGGAGAATGAGCGCCAGCCCGAGGCCTGGCTCGGAGGGCTCGGGCGAGACGGAGAGCGAGCGCTCGCCCGAGGCCTGGCTCGGAGGGCTCGGGCGAGACGGAGAACGAGCGTTCGCCCGAGGCCTGGCTCGGAGGGTGACGCGGCCTACTTCCGCTTAATGGGTTTAATGGGTTTTTCGGGTTTCGGCTTGGTGGGCCAGCGTCGCAGGCTTCGAGGGGTTGGCTTTTTTAGGGGGTTAGACCAGTTAGGTTTGTTATTAATTGGTGTTCTAGGTTTAACCCATTTGTTTTGCGTTGATTGGGGGTACCCTTTTGCGGTCCCCCGACACACGCGCATGTGAAGCTGAAGGTCTCGGGTTCGAAACCTAAGAAATACAAAGTGTGAAAAAGATGCAAAAAAATGTTGAAAAAATAGATGGATGGTGTGGCTGACCTGTGTGGGACACTCCTTGGATTAAAAGAATATATTTTTTATTATTTTTTAGGTTTCCTTTTTGCGGTTTTCGGAAAAACTGTGTTCGTAGATGGCTTCTCCGAGTGCAACTCTTCCCCGAGTGTTGCACTTGGGGAAGAAAATTAGAAAAAGAAAAAAGGAAAAAAAAACAGCGTCCGCTGTCAGCAACGGCGTCAATTCTTCCCCGAGTGCCAGCACGACACTCGGTGAAGCCTTCCCCGAGTGCATGATTTTTGGCACTCGGGAAAGGCGTCTTCACCGTGAGAAAAATAGTTGGAGGCTCTTCCCCAAATGTTGTACTCGGGAAAGGCTTCCCCGAATGCAACTGCCCCTTTGCCGAGTGCAACTGACACTCGGGGAAGTTTGACTCTCCCGTAGTGATTGGGAGCACCAGAGGCGGGGACAAATTACAGAACCTCCACCAAATAAAATCAAGCATAATGAAATTACATGATTTTCATCATAAAAACTAAAATTACATGAAATATGGACAAAGACATAATAAGCAGACCATCGGGGAGTTGGACATTCATTACAACAAAATTTTACTCAGTACAGTAGTGAGTGTAGATTATTGTACATGGACATTTTACTCAGGTTGAGAGCTGCTGCGTTTGTTTCCTGTTGCAGTACACAGATTTTTGTTGGCATGTTGTATGAACCCGGATCCTACAATTAAACCACGATTAGCTAGCATTAAAGCTCTTCTGTTATTTCACAAAATTCTAGCCTCGATGCAGCTAAACGAGGCCATGTACATGGCATCATAGTCGTGCTTGACTGTCGAGGCACGAATTGAAGCCTCGCATCCCTATCGTTGAGAAATATATATCTCAACGAACCACATTTTAGTAGTGCCGCACTACTTTCATTTCAAAATAAATAACAAAAAAGCTACAATAATATATAGAGCACACGTACGTTCACTCTGTGTAAATAAATACCATCGACATGAGGGTCGCTGCTCGATCACATTTCGCTCTTGAAGTGTGCGTGCATATATGCTCGCTCATTTTATCCTCCAACACTCAATAGAGAGAGGTCGATGCAACATGCATCTATATCAGCATCATCATTGCCTTGGGATTGAGTGGCATCAGCAAAACATATTCGGTGGCCATTGTTGTAGCCGATTCCGATGCAAAACTCACTTGATCCACCAAAATTTTGTTCTCATTAGCCTCTGATCCGGTCGATCTCTAGCCAGAGGTGGAGATGGAGTCGACCAGCGTGGGCACTGGATTGAGTTGCGCAAGAAGCGCTTCCCTTTGGCCCTTTGGCCCTTTCCTCCTAGTGCTAGCGTTGAGCCTGTGGCTGGTGTTGCGCGTGTCTGGCCAACTGTGAACTGGCCACCGGTGTTGATGACCCTTCAGATCTATACCATGCACGCGCGTGATGCTTGTTTTCTCTTTTGCGTGTCCTTAGGATGTCACTAAGGCTTTCAGGAAGTGACATGTTTTGGACAGCGACACAGTCTCCAAAGCATAATTTTGACTTCTTATTTCTATAAAAATATTTATTAAAAAGTGACATGTGTGTACATTTTTTATGAAAATACCTTTCAAGATGAATCTATTCATATAATAATTGCCACGTTTTCAAACTCAACAATTGAAAAGTTATTCATGATTTATATTTTCAATGTTTAACTCAAATCTTATTCAAAACGACTTTCTTTATGAGTATGCAAGGGGTATTATCAACTCAACTTTCAACCTAATATGTATGCGTCAACTTGTGCAAATATGCATTGCCTAATACCAACAAATTTGGCATACTACCTAATGTAGCATCAGACCTGGTTTGAGCATTGTGCAAGCTTCACTACTACAATATGCTTTTTGGAACCGGTCGAATTTGATTTTCCGAGACGGACAACACAACCACCTCAATTCCTCAATTCAAAGAACTCGGTTAATTATTCTTTACCAAGGCAGTTCAAATATCTGCCTTGACTAATCAAATATATAAAAAGAAAACCCGGGGACAAGCCCACAAAGCACATATATGCACTGCCGCCGTCGCTCGCCGAAGATGGATCCAGCCTCCCTGTCGCCGGATCCGACCTTCCCATGAGCCGTTGTTGCCGTTCCATGATCGCTCGGGTATGGAGAATAGGGAGCTAACGCCGGAGGAGGAGCACCGACGTAGAGGTGGAGGAGGAGCGTCACCGCCTCGGTCACGCTCACATCTTTGGCCTGCCTTGCCTGTGCTGCTACCTCGCTAGAGGAGCCCGAGATGGGAGGGGCGGCCACGCCAAAGGTGAGGTGCCTACCGCGACTGTGGAGGAGGGTGGGGCCAAAGAGAGGGGGAGGGGAGGGGTGTCGCGTCGTAGGAGAGGGAGGGGGCGCCGCCGCCGGCCGCCATGCTCATGGAGGGAGTAGAGAGTGTTGAGGAAGGGAGAGTGTGTCGGTGCTGAATCTAGCCTGAGAGAGAGAAACCCTAGAGTGTTGTATATATACTTGAGCGCCCTATCGGATTGAACTGGGCCTTGGCTGTGATTTCGATGTGTTAACGAAGGCGGTCTAAAATGGTCCATTTTTTAGGAGGCCCACCTCCATAAATCAATTTGAGGAGGCAGTTGTTGTTTTTACCGCAATGTTGTTAACTGTGACCGTCTCGGTAAATGAAAATGACAGTTTCCATAAATCCCCAAACATTTTACGAGGTCGTTAGATTTTATGACCGCTTTGGGCACCTCCACACGATATCATTTTCATAGTAGTACTTGTACAGGAGGCTATGTATAAACATGAGCAAACCGCAATGCATTTAGCTTAAATATAGATAACCAATCGAACCATATATATATATATATATATATATATATATATATATATATATATATATATATATATATATATATACACACACACACATGATTAAAGTGTGAAACATGTCGTTCTGCGCTTCCGAATTTCATTTATGTATTTGTTAGATAATACTCCCTCCGTCCCTAAAAGAACGTCGCCGTGGGATACGTGCCACAGGTTTGACTCAATTTATAGAAAATACGTGCAACATTTAAATCTTCAAAAAAATTTGTTAAAAAACTAGATTCAAATATCTTTCTAATGATACTAATTATGTACCATAAATACTAATATTTTATAATATATAATTAGTCAAAATCGTTTCTCGGGAAGCGAAGCGACACTCTTTTAGGGACGGAGGGAGTACTAATTATGTTTTTGCATCCTTTTTCATTTATTTAGTACTGTTCATTTTGGTGACATAAGTCAAGCTCTGCAGCTAGATACCAGTTGGAGCATGGCTTCTTTTAAGTCAGACTGCAGAACAGAAAATGTTGCACATGACAAAGTAGTTGCATTGGACTATGTTGCAGAACAGAACTGTCGGTGGGCTAGTGGGCCGGTGCCTTGCCAGACTGACGCCACCAACTAATGGACCAAAAAATCTCTGTCCACAGTGGCCCAGTCCGTACCAGGTATTTGTGGGCTTCGTGGCAAATGGTTCGGCCCGAGGAGAAAATTCCGACCGTTGCGCCGCTCAGGTGCGCGAACCCGCTTTCGGCTTTTCCCCAACCTTTTTAAGCCCACGCGCCCTCCTCCCCCGACCGTTGCACTTGCACTTGCACCCCGAACAAATTCCCCTCCTCCATCCCACACAACTCCAGATCCCAACAGCCGACGCGCACGAGACGAAACCGCCGCCGCCGCGCCCATGGCCGACTCCGGCGCACTCGTCGTCACGGAGGCGCAGCAGCAGCAGCACCCGCACCCGCTCAGCCAGATCGCGGCGAGCGGGACGCACCGGCTGCTGCTCAAGCAGTGGGTCAAGGAGGAGGACCTGCTGGCGCGCCGCGTCGCGCTGCGGGAGGCCCGCCTCGACGGCGCGCGCAAGGAGATCGCCTTCCTCTACTGCGCCTTCTTCGCATTCCACGCCGCCTCCGTCCTGCTCCTCTTCCTCTCCTCCGCCTCCGCCTCCGCCGCGGCAGCGTGCAGGCGGTCCTGGATCCCCTGCCTCGTCTCGCTGCTCTCCTCGCTCGCCATGCTCTGGGCGCTGCGGTACAAGTCCGACACGGAGGCCGTCCTGGAGCGCCTCCTGGCGCGGGAGCGCGAGGACGCGCTGCTCCTCGCCAGGTGCGTCTCCGAGCTCAAGTGCAAGGGCCTCCACTTCGACCTGCTCAAGGAGGTGGACGCGCTGCGCAGGGCCAAGAGCCTCCGCGTCGAGGCCAAGGGCGCCGACAGGCCCAGGAGGTGGCAGGCCAGAGACCTCGCCGTCTTCGCGCTCTTCGCCGCCGCCTGCGGGGTGCTCGTGCTCACCAGGTTCCTGCTCTGCAATTAGCCAAGATTGCAGCCTTGCAGGTCGGGTGGGGGAGGGATCATCACGTGCTCATTTGCCGCCTACTTGGCCTTGTTCTTGGTAACCGCCGTGACATTGCTGGACGAAGAGCCCTGTTCGTTCCGTGTAGAACTGTTTGTTCTGCCAATTTTGGTGTTGGTTTTGTCTGTTTGTAATAATAAGGAAAGGATTTGACGTGCCGGGTTTAGTTTCTTTGCGTTTCTTCTGATTGTAACAGAGAGTAAATGCTCTCTCAGTATTATGAATTGATGACGATACAAATATGAGGTTAATGTCTTTCTTGGTCTAAAACTTTGGATTTTGTTTATTTACTGAGAAATTCGTACTTGATTCTGCACACGATCCTTGTGAGTTTCCCAGTTTAATTTGGGATAGAACTGGTGCACCTGGTTCTGAAATTTGGTTTCAGTGGAAAATAGGAACTGGACTTGTGATTGGAGAGTGCAGGGCATTTTGGTTTTCTTACTGTCTTGTTAACCACTGTCCCGAATGCAGAGTTCAGACAGAAGCTAACAGCAATCAAGCAATATGATGATTCGAATATGATGTTCATGTCTTGTGAACTGAAGCCAGCTTTGCAGAAGGAAAGGATTTCATGTGTCACGTTTTAGTTCTCTCTTTGTGTTTCCTCTGATTATAACAGTAATATGATGATAAGAATATGATGTTAATGTCTTTCTTGGTCTAAAACTTAGAAAATTGTTTCATGAGGGAAGTCATTGTGATTCTAGTCAGAAGATATTTTTAGTTAAGTGCTTCTGATACAAACTGGAAACACCATGGTGTCCAAGGTAGCAGTTTCCAAGTGATAGCAGTTACTGAGAAATTCGTCCTTGTTTCTGCACACGATCCAGTTTCCCAGTTTATTTTGGGATGGAACTGGTAACCCGGTTCTGTAACTTGGTTTCAGTGGAAAATAGGAACTGAACATGTGATTGGAGAATGCAGGGCATTTTGGTTCTCACTGTCCCGAATGCTGCCATCCACCCAACTTCAGAGTCCAGACAGAAGCTAGCAGCAATTAAAGCAAGCGTTGCAGAAGGTTTAGTTCTCTCTTTGCATTTCTTCTGATGATACGAATATGATGTTAATGGTCTTTCTTGGTCTAAAACTTAGAGATTAGTTTACTGAGGAAGTCATAATTTGTGATTCTTGTCAGAAGATGAAGGACCGAAAGAGACAAACCAAGCGACCAGAGGGGGGGGGGGTGAATGGGAGCCTCAAAATTTCTTCAGAAATTTAGGCCTCTGTCCCAATAAAATCAACCCCCAAAACTCCAAACACAACCGTGATGCCCACGACCCTTGGAAGAGGGTGGATGATCCCTGAGATCACAGCGAGGCACCACTGACCAGAAAGTACGAAGAACCTGGCGGAGAACTGAGCCAACGAGGCCTCGGGGCAAAACTCCGATTCGCCCGAGGCTCGAGAAAGGCTTCAGGAGAAAACACCGACTCGCCCGAGGCTGAGGGAGGTCTCGGAGGAAAACTCCGTATCGCCCGAGGGTCGGGGCTCGAGAGAGAGAGGCCTCAGAGTGAAACTCCGACTCGCCCGAGGCTGAGGGGACCTCGGAAAAAGTTCCGATTCGTCCGAGGCTCAAGAGGCCTCGGGAAAAGTTCCGCCTCGCCCGAGGGTGGCCTCGGCTCACTCGAGGGGCACCGTATGAAGGTGGCCTCGGCACGTTCCAACACCCGAGCCTGCTGCGAACTGCTCCCGCAGAAGCTCGGATCTGGACGCGTTCTTCCGAAAAGAAAATCCCTCCAAAAACTCGATCAAGGCACAATCCCAAGTTTCCAAACTTGGAGAAGAAGATCACAGGGTAGTTAGAAGACTATCCCCAAGAGATCATCTTCTCAGAACAACCAAGAACACAGGGAAATCAAAAGGGAAAGTGGATGAACGAAAAAGTGCCGCGAAAACGAAATCGTCCCGATCTATTCGATCATGAGGAGTTAGATGAATTCCTTTGGTCGAAATGACCTCCTCAATGATTCGAACAAACTGATTCAAACGGATTTCGCAAAGACACACTGGAGAGAGAGATTGAGCGACGGGAAAAACGAGCAGAGCCAAAGAACGCAACGAACACAGTGCACTACACGAGCCAATCGCAAAACTCAGCCAACGAACACAGTGCACAACACGTATCAGCTCAGGAAGGGTGAGGATATGGCCTCACTTCCTTGAATCAACCGAACACAGAGGTGAGTCTCTCTGTGGATCTCAACTAGCTACAGCAGGGAATGGGAGAACAGGAAACCCTAAGAACAAAAGCAACTAACTGAGATGGGGAGGAGGGAGTCTCCCCTGAACTACTTATACTAACCTAGACTAAGTCTATTTCCTACTCTACCCCTCTCTAAACTAATTACAGAGCGAACCAGCTAAACCCTAAGGTTATTCTGGACCAACTCAAGTGGTAGGTAGATCCAACGGCCACGCCCGCACAACTCGTCTGCGTTGCCTCCACGCAACCTTCCGATTGCCGCCACGTGCCGTCCTCGCTCTGCACCCCCGGTTTTGTGGCCCAAACCGGGAAACCAGCCTTTTCCAGCCAACCCCCGGTTTTGAGGCCCAAACCGGGAAACCAGCCTCCAGCCTGAGTTTTGTGGCCCAAACTCAGAAACCCGCAGCGTCCGAGTTTTGAGGCCCAAACTCGGAAACCGGCCCACGCCCAGGTTTTGAGGCTCAACCTGGAAACCGTCGCGCCCAGGTTTTGTGGCTCAACCTGGAAACCCAACACCCAGGTTTTGAGGCCCAAACCTGGAAACCGTCCCACGCCCAGGTTTTGAGGCTCAACCTGGAAACCGTCGCGTCCAGGTTTTGTGGCTCAACCTGGAAACCCAGCACCCAGGTTTTGAGGCCCAAACCTGGAAACCGTCCACCCGTTGGTTTTTCCCTGGCTCTACCAACAAACCGATGTCGTAGAGGGGATGCACCTCCCGTGCACCCCATCCACCGACACGTGTTCCCAGGTCCTCGACCTGAGCAACACATGACCGCACTTCTTTGCTTGTCGTCGTCCCAGGCTGCCAGCCTCCACAGCTGATCCTCAGGTACTCTGGTCCCTCAGTCCAAGCCTTACGTCTGCCCTTCACCGCTCGGTACATCGGCACGGCACGTCCGCCGCACGGCACGCCCATCCTTCACCGCACCCGGTCCGTCAGCACAGCACGTCTCAACTTGACCTTCACCTATCCTCGATCACTGTCTCCTTGCTCGACACCTGCACAACACAAGCCAAAGAACATGCGCATCATACCCGTTGACAATCACTCATCACTCAGAGCCTTCGGCATACACCCATGTATCCGCAATCTCCCCCTTGATGAGTGCATTGTCAACTACTCACACAAATCATAATAAAAAGAAGGAAGGAAGAAGGAAGAAGAAAGAAGAGAGAACTCAACCAGATGACCCAAAAGCATGGCAAAGCCGAAAACGGTCAAGTGGAAAGAGCAAAACAACTTGGTCCCCAAAGACATGGACAACGGCTCGACGCAACCAAGCAAGGCACAGCTAGCCCTCAAGAAGAGGTAGAATAGGCTCAACACCGCTAGCAAAAATCAATCGAAGCTTCCAGAGAAAAGAGCTCGACAACAACTGAGGCAATGGTGAAACAACAAGGCAAAATGCTAGTCCCTCAAGAAAGAGGCAACGGCTTAACACAACTAGCACAGACCAACGCCTATTATCCTGCGAGACATGGCTCGAGGCTGGGGCTCGAGACAGAGGCTCGAGGCCGGGGTTCGAGCAAAAACCGACCGAGGCTCGAGCTCGAGGCAGAGGCCGAGGCTCGAGGCTCGACCGAAAACAGACGAGCTCCCCCTCGAAAAATAAAGCTTGAGGCTGTGAGGCTATTGTGAAGCAACAGCACAGCTCGAGATCGAGACTCCCTTCGCTCCCTCTTGACAAGTGCAGATAAAAAACTCCCCCTCGGATGAACATCTAGGGAACATATGATTTGCAAAATTCTCCCCCTCGGATGAACATCTAGGGAACATATGATTTGCAAAATTCTCCCCCTTAGTTGAAAATGCACTTATCAAGTCACAAAAATTCTCCCCCTTTCATTATGCAAATGAAGTCAGAGATGCAAGTCAGGAGCTTCAGGCTTATAGTCAAAAGAATGCAAGAATGCTCTAAGCAGTATAGCCCGAGGGACTCAACAGATGCATACAGGCTCGGCGAAGACTCAGACTGATCACTGGATTCGAAATATGAGCCATATGAGCAATAGTGAGCAGTTTTGAGTCAAAAAGGGTATTCACCATCAAAATAGCACTAACAAAGCGTAGACAGGAGTCTGTACAAGTGCTAAACATGTATACAAGGTGAACTACCCCTAGCACAGTTCAATCATCATGCATAGGAATGAGGCATATACTTGTGATTTCAGTTTGACATCGGAGTTGCAGCGGTGAAAATACACAAGTTTAATTATTTGCATGTGATTGCGAGAGGTTGAAAGCTTGTCTTTGCCTTACTTTTCAACCGAGCGAAGCCTATGCCGAAGCAATCAGAGGCTTAAAGCTACGGTTTCGGTCATACACTACACGGCTCAAGTTTAACTCATGGTGCAATGAGAAACCGTCTCGATACCGTGATGTGTTGACAAGCAATCCCATCTCGATCTTTTCAGGTCACCTAAACTTGGTTCAAATTTTAAGCATGATATGAACATACCAAGCAAGTGAAAGACTCAGAACTAGAGACATAGCAACCTAGCATATATGAAAAGCACGAGTGAACTCAACACACCCTACACATGCTAGTTGCATATCTCAATGGTGAACATTTTCAGAATTTATTTACATTAAGCATATTCACCATTTCAAAATAGCTCAGCTCATAACATGTACTAGAGATCAGAAGGAGCATAAGCTACAGGCATCGACATAAGCATCGGAGCATACTATATAGAGCATAGTTACATTCTAATGATTATAAACATGAAGCTTAGAATGTAAATGCGTATGCTGAAATGCAAAAGAAGAGAAAGACAATCTGTACACAGTCCGAAATGTTTCCCCCATCTAAAAGGGGAAACACACACCAAGCTCACCCCTCAACCGATTAAAGGTTGATTCGTCTAAAGGCTTGGTAAAAATATCGGCCAGTTGATGATGAGTATCGACATGGCGAAGGTCGATATCACCCTTCTCCTGGTGGTCTCGCAAGAAATGAAAGCGCACATCAATATGTTTGGTCTTCGAGTGAAGCACGGGGTTCTTAGCAACGCTAATAGCACTCGTGCTGTCACAAAGCAAAGGAATACGAGAAAAGCTCAGACCAAAATCACGCAAGGTAGCCATCATCCAGAGTAACTGGGAACAGCAGCTAGCCGCAGCAACATACTCAGCCTCCGTGGTAGACTGGGCGACACTAGACTGCTTGCGAGAAGACCACGAAACAAGAGAAGAACCGATAAATTGGCAAGTCCCAGAAGTGGACTTGCGATCAATACGACACCCAGCAAAATCGGCATCAGAATAACCGCAGAGAGAGAGAGTGGAGGAGGCTGAATACCAGATCCCGAGCTCGGGTGTGAACCGAAGGTACCTGAAGACCCTCTTCACGGCCTGACGGTGGGAGGTGCGCGGTGAAGCCTGGAAGCGCGCGCACAGACACACCGCGAACTGGATGTCCGGGCGTGTCGCCGTCAAGTAGAGGAGCGATCCAATCATGCTGCGGTACTCCTTCTGATCCACTGCCTCTCCATCCACATCCGCATCCAGGGCGGTCGTCGTTGACATGGGCGTTGGTAGAGGCTTGGCCTCACCCATGTCGAACCGCTTCAGCAAGTCCTTGGTGTACTTGCCCTGGTGCACAAACGCCCCCTCTCGGGATTGCTTAATTTGCAACCCGAGAAAGAATGTCAGCTCGCCCATCATGCTCATCTCGAACTCCCTGCTCATTATATCTGCAAACTTGGCAACCAAAGCGTGAGAAGAACCACCGAAAATGATATCATCCACGTAAATCTGGACCAAGAGAGTGTCTTTGCCTTGCCTGAGGAGAAAAAGCGTTTTATCTACACATCCCATTTTAAAACCCTTAGCAAGCAAAAAGGTTTTTAACCTATCATACCAGGCTCTAGGGGCTTGTTTCAAACCATATAAAGCTTTGTGAAGTTTAAAAACATGGTTCGGAAACTTGGGATCTTCAAAACCGGGGGGCTGCTCAACATACACTTCCTCTTCTATGTAGCCGTTTAAGAAGGCACTCTTGACATCCATTTGAAACAATTTAAACCCTTTGGATGCAGCAAAAGCCAAGAGTATCCTAATAGCCTCCAAACGAGCTACAGGAGCAAAAGTCTCCTCAAAGTCTATCCCCTCCTTCTGACTGTAGCCTTTTGCTACAAGCCTGGCCTTGTTTCTAACAACGTGGCCATCCTCTCCTTGCTTGTTTTTGAAAACCCATTTTGTCCCAATAGGCTTACACTCAGGAGGAGGAGGAACTAGAACCCAAACCCGATTCCGCTCAAAATTTTCTAACTCCTCATGCATGGCATTGACCCAATCTGGATCCGTCAAGGCGTGTCCAACATCTCGGGGCTCAAAATTAGCGACAAAAGCAGAGTGAGCGAAGTGCGAGATTTGCTGAGACCTGGACCGAGTGACTCGGTCGTCGAGGCTGCCAATCATCTGCTGAGGCGGGTGCCGGCGCTGGATGTGCTGCGGAGCTTCTCTGGCCGAGGTGGCCTCGGCTTCAGCCTCGGCAGCAGCTGGTGCCTCCCCGGGTACAAAAGGTACCACGTGGGGTGGCGGATCCCACGGCCCCCAGGAAGATGAGGTCTCGGGGCCGTGAATAGTCGTCGAGGCTTCTCTATGTGCCTCGGCAAGTGGAGGGGGTGCTGGACCGTTCATACCCTCGGCAGGGTCGTCCATACCCTCGGCACCCTCCTCCTGGTCATCAAAAAGAGGCTCGCCGACCTCATGATCACCTGCACGCTCAAAACGAGAAGAAGGACAAACGAGAGTCTCGTCGAAGGTGACATCTGATGTCTCCATGACTCGGTTAGTGTCAAGGTTAAGTACACGATAAGCCCGAGTGTGAGTGCCATAACCCAAAAACACACCGTCAGAGGAACGAGACTCAAATTTGTCCAGGTTGCCTTTCTTCAATATAAAACAGTGGCAACCGAAGACTCTAAAATAACTCACTTTGGGCTGGCGACCAAAACGCAACTCATAAGAAGTCTTTTTCAAGAACGCTCTCAGAAAAATGTGATTGGAAATATAGCACGCAGTGTTTATAGCCTCGGCCCAGTAGCGCCTGGGAGTCCTATGCTCGTCGAGCATCGTACTGGCCATCTCAATGAGGGTCCGATTTTTCCTCTCTACAACACCATTTTGTGGCGGTGTGTAGGGGGAAGAAAACTGGTGCTCTAAACCCAGAGAGTTACAGAACTTCTCAAAATCCGAATTTTTAAATTCGGAGCCATTATCACTTCTAATAGCTCGCATCGAGTTCAAAGGGAACTCGTTCTGAAGACGTAAAATCAGATTGCGAGCAAAGGAAAAAGTCTCGGTCTTCTCAGCTAAAAAGAAGACCCACGAATATCTCGAAAAGTCATCGACAACGACCAAAACATACCACTTGCCACCAACCGAGCTCACCCGAGCCGGACCAATAAGGTCCATGTGTAAAAGCTCTCCAGGGTGCGAGGTCATGACCTTAGTCACTGGATGGTGGGGGGCAGCAACCATCTTCCCGTGTCTGCAAGAGTGACAGACTAGATCCTTTTCTATCGAAAGCTTGGGCAATCCTCAGATTAAGCCAAGTGAGCTGAGTCTTGCAAGCAAGTCAAAGCTTAAATGACCGAGCCTCCTATGCCACTTCCAAAGATCAGAGGAGGAAGGACTAGCCAAAAGACAGCGGGAAGTGCCAAAAGACTCCGAGAAATTCGCACGAAAGACTTTCCCAAAGGGCGAAATCAAACATACAAGATTGCCCTGAGGATCCAAAATACGACTGAGATTCGGTTTAAAACGAATCTCATAGTCATCGTCAAAAAGTTGCGAAACAGAAAGCAAGTTAAAATGCAAGTTAGAAACAAGAGCAACATCGCGCAACACAAAGTGCTCATTAACCCGCACTGATCCGCGGGACAACACTTTACCTTTGCTGTTGTCGCCGAAGGTTATGTATTCCTTTCCGGCGACTGAACTAAGGCTGGAGAACCACTTGATGTTTCCGGTCATGTGCCTTGAACAACCGGAATCCACCAACCAAATGTCCTCCAACCGTTTTACCTACATCAATAAAAAGACATAGGGTGAGCATACGGTCCAACACTGGGGTTAGTGAAATAAGGAGGATACCAGTGTTGGGCCGGCTGCTCAAAAGAACGGTCAGGATAAAAACCATTCCTATACTGACTACGAGAGGAGCGATCACCATGCTGAGGAAAACATGGTCCGCTAGGGAAGGAGCGCTCACTGCAATACTCAAACTGCAGTGGGGGAAAATGCTCAACAAAGCCTCCATCACGGGGTCCGTAGCCTGCAAAAACAGGACCCCGACGGGCACGCTCTCTACGAGGCTGAGGCCTAGGCTTTATACTAGCGTTTCCCCTCGGAGCCCTCTGCTGCCGAGGCCTGGGTGCTCGAGGCTGAGGCCTGTGAGCACGAGGCTGAGGCCTCGGGGCTCGAGGCTGAGGCCTCGACACTTGAGGCTGAGGCCTCGAGGCTTGAGGTCCTGAGCCCCTGGACCTGTCAGCAGGCCTCGGTGCCCCCTTCTTGGCACGGCGCGCTTCTCTCCTGCGCCTAAAGCAAAACTCGCTCAAGTGACCATCTCTCCCACAAAAATCACACTGGTACCTCACCATACGCACAGGAGGTTGTTGGTACACAGGGCTGTGGGTGTGGCTCACTTTGCCCTTCTGTGGCAAGCATTCCCCCTGGATGGGTGGCATTGTGTCGAGCTTGTTTTTGAGGTGGCTCGGCTTGGGTGCCCACACTTGGTTTTTGGGTGGAGCTCTCGGGGGTTCCTCAAATACCCCGTCCTTGGTGATAGGCTTGACGGGCTCTCTGGGTGGAAGCTTGGTCAGTTTGGGAGTCGTGGTGGAGATGGGCTTCTCACTAGGATTCAGACCACTCGACTCTCCAATCTTCCCAAAAGCAGAAAGATCAGCACCTGGAGCAAAACCTACACCAGGACCTCCAGCAGCTCGCTTGAATTGGGAAATCATCATCCCGAGCTGCGGCTCACTACAGGAGACCCATGACAAGATGGTCCGAAGGTATGTGTTTTCTTCCTCGGTTTGCATCTTGTCATGCTTGACATTTGCAATCTCCATCTCCAGACCCTCGCACAAAACGCACCTCACGACACAAGTGCTATCCGAGTTGGCCTCTTCAAGAGACACAATCTTGGCATTCTTCTCTGCCAACTCAGAATGCAAGACAGGACAAGTCTTGCACGCACCCAACAGCTGAGGCCTAGCACGGAGCTCATCCACCTCTCCAACCAACGCAGCATACTTACCTCTCAAAGTGAGAAGGTCAGTCATGTGCGCTGTGCACGACTCACACTCAGCCTCCTCTGACACGACTACGGTGGACCGAGCGAACTCAAGTTCCCTCACCGTGTCTTCCCACTTCTGCCTAAACTCCTTGCGCTCTCTAGCAGCACGCCTAAGCAGTTTATCTTGGCTAAGGAGGGCAGCGGTAAGCTTCTCTACCTCAGCAGAGAGCTCGTCGTGGGTGAGCGATACCTGGGAGGCGTCGTCGTCGTCGTCGTTCCGAGGGGTGCGCTCCAGCTCGCCTCCGACCTCGTCGCTGAGCGCCATGGTGCAGAGGCCGTCGTCGTTGGCGAAGAAGCAGAGGCCGTTCAGCTGGTCCTCGATCCTCTTCTTCTTCTCGGACTCGTCATCGCTCGAGGAGGCGGAGTCGTCATCCGAGCTGTCGACGTCGCTGAGCGTGGCGAAGAACGCGCGCTGCTCAGCCTGGGCCTTCTCCAAGTACTTCTTCTTGATGTACTCCTTGTTGAAGCCGCCCTTCTTCTTGTGCCTCGGAGGGACGTACTTCTCCTTGCGCTTGCCGGAGTCGTACTTGTGCCCATGATCACCCTTCCCCGGATGCTTGTTCTTCTTGGGGCAGTTGGTGATGAAGTGGTCGGGGTCGCCGCACTCGTAGCATCCCGTGCATCCTCCTCCTCGACGACGGTTCATGCGGTTGTTGTGGAACCGCGAGAACCGGGTGGCAAGCAAAGCCAACTCGTCGTCTCCCAAAGACTCCAACTGGTCCTCTGTCACAGAAAAGAGAGAAGAAAGCGCAAAACCAGCTGAGGGGTTAGAGGAAGAGCCGGAAACCAAAGCCATGGACGGGCGAGAAGGATTTTCAAAAGAAGCCCTCGCCATAGCATCAATCTCACTAGACTTGAGCTTACTGAAGAGCTCGTCGCAGGTGAGGGTCTCATAGTTCGGCGATTCGATGATTGCCTGAACCTTGGAGTCCCACACCGAACGGTCAAGAGTGTGCAAAAGCTTCAAAGCACGCTCATGATCGTCAAATGGCAACTGCTCTCTGTTAGCCCTCATCCTGTTGACAATCACCTGAAAGCGAGCGAATAAACTCTCTATACTCTCGCCAGGCTGATGTCGGAAGTTCTCATACTCTCTCTTAAACGACTCGTAGAGTCGGGTTTTGACTTGAGAGGTGCCCTCATGAAAACGCATGAGGGTGTCCCAGATCTCCCGAGCCGTAGAGAGATGAGAAACACGGTCAAACTCACCCATGCTCAGACACGAGAAAAGAGCATTACGGGCTCGGCTATTGGCTTCGTGCTCATCGATTTGCTGTTGAGTGACACGTGTGGCGGAACCGTCCTGATTATAAGAGCTCAAGTATTATCTTAGTCAAATCCGTCTGACTTCGACCCACACTTGAACCCATATAACCCCGGTAGTCCGGAAATCTCGAAGGATTTCTTACACCAGAACATACAGGATCGCATCGTTCAAGGTTACATTCGTAAAGATACATCACAGCGAAACGAAGTCGAATTTAAAACATCAGAGTGCGGAATTTAAAACAGAGTTATTACAATATTGAGTTTAAAAAGTGCGGAAGCTTGAATAAGTTTAAAACACGACCACAACAAACGTGGTCCAAATAAAACATTGTTTGATAAACCAACTCAACACAAGTCATTCCTCCTTTTTAAGATAGTGTGCCACCAGTAGTCTCAGTCCGGCAAAAGAAGGAGGAAAGCTTCTTGACGACCCTGCCCTGGGCCTACTCCTCATCACCTTCCACTGGGTAGAGGCAGTGCTTACAATAGCCAAAGTAGACCTGGCCATCTGCAACAAACGGGATAAACCCTGAGTACGGGAATGTACTCAGCTAGACTTACCCGTCTAACTGAAAATAAAAGACTCCAAGGGTATGCAAGGCTTTTGAGGTGGAGCTGGGATCTTTTAGTTGCGAAAGGCTCAAATTCAGATAAGGGATAATTAATGATTATGAAGAGTTGTTACTTTTAAACCTACTCCTTAGTTCTAGGTTATTACCTGTACTAGAGCACTCACTTGAATCTAACAAACAATAATATAACCATATCCAGTTGACTTATCCACATTTTAGTTGAACCTTTAAACATCACATGGAGTTGTATCGTGGTGAAGCTCGCCATAGTTTCCCACTAACCGGGGGAGACGGCGACTCGAATCGAATTCCAAATCAGCTGATGAAAGACCTTTAATACCAGCCCACACTTTCCCCGTCGGGTCCATGCATTGGGCAACCGCTCGACGCTTGTTCGTGGTGGTAATCGTCGCGGCTCAAGCACGGACCGCCCAATCAGAGTCTGGCGATGGCCTCACGCGGCAGATCGCAACTTCCGTACTAGAGGGCACGACACGGGTTGAGACCGGCCCGAACAGCTTCTAACCGGCTTTGGGGTCGATGATTACGGCACCGACATATCCCTAAGTAAAAGGGCGCGTTCAAAAATGAACGAGGGCCAACATCGATACAAACCTATACGATCCAACGGATGAACTGCCCCAAGTTTCCAAACTTGTGCCCTGCCATCCCGTTGACCGTTTTTCATTACTACTCAGGTTCTTTTCCACGATAGCAAATATAGCCAACCGTGATCCGGTAAATACCCATCGGGGTATTACGGAAACATCCTTAACTACTACTTTTATTAAGCAGGCTAAGCAATTCTACATTATTAAGCAGTAGCAGGATAACAAGGCAGGTAATAGTCAATAATCAAGGAATGGTAATGCAACAAATAGGATTCAGTCAACTCCTATACCTAATGCATCACAATATAAAAGGACTCAAGTAAATTAATTATAAAAACTGGGAGACTTAGAATGCTCCGGGGCTTGCCTTGAGTGAAGACTGAGGCCTCGTGGGAGGGGCACTCAGGCAGGTTAGTGTCGTGGACGGGGTCTGCTTCCTCCGACTGCTGGAGCTCCTGGATCTCCGGCTCGGCGTTTAGCTCCTGCTCTTGGTGAAGCTCCGGCGGGGTCGATCCTATTGCATGCGATGAATTTATAATTCAAAAAATGCGGAAATAACCCTTGCAAACCAACAAAGCCAACTTGTTGAACCACTTTTAACATTGGGGCAACACTATTCAATTCATAAGACAAAATCCGATAATCACCCTTTTCCACTTTTAACTAGATCAAAAGAAATTCCGATTGAACTGCAAGGCATTTTTTCTAGACTCAGAAAAATCCACAAAAATTCCAGAAAGTCAACAACACCTACTGGACCCTACTAAACAAGTTTCAGGCCAAAATAACTTGCAGAACTGCAGATACAAAAATGACAAGCAAACTGCTCATAAAGGTACTTTGAACTACAACCCTACTGTAAAAGAGTGCATAGCTCTATTTCCTATTTTTCCCAGATTCTACTTCACATTTCATATTTATCCAGAAAGTTCCATGACCAGAATCATCATATATTTTCTTACATGAATTTCTAAAGATCTATACAGAAAAGCACAGTTGTAAAGCAACTACAAGTTTTTCCATAAAACAGATCAAGTTTATATTTTTCTCAGACTCTTCATGACACACCAAGACTGTGCAAATTTTCCCATATTTTATTTCAACATATAAAACACCTTAACACTTATTCTAAGAAATCAGCAAAAAGAGACTTTTAACTATAACAGTAACTTTTTCTACATAAACAGTGCATCATATATTTTTCACAGGTGCCAAACAGTATAATAAACTTACACAAAATTTTCCAGGAATTATCTCAACCAGAAAACACTTATAATTATTTATCTAAACAAAAGCATATAAACTGAAATAAATGAAAACAGTAAAATAAACTGCTATCAAAAATACATTCATATTTTCTCATGATAGATCTATTCATAAGAAAGCTAATAAAACTGGAAGCACTTCATTTGGATTTATAAAACAGGCTACACAAAAAATAACAAGCATCTCTGGAAATTAAACCGAAAAGAAAAACATTTAACTTCTCCCGGCTAGCTTGCGAGAACTCGGTCCATGGACCGGGAAGGGGCTGACGCGCGGGACCCGTGGGTCAGCAGAACCCATTCGGGCTCGGGCGCACGGCGGAAAGCGGAATGGCCGAGACCTGGCTCGACGAAACCGCGGCCGAGGGCTCGGCTCGGGCGAATCGGAAGAACGCACGCTCGTCCGAGGCCTGGCTCGCGGGCTCGGGCGAATCGGAAAACAGGCGCGCCCGTCCGAGACCTGGCTCGGGGGCTCGGACGAGACGGAACACAGGCGCGACCGTCCGAGGCCTGGCTCGGGGGCTCGGACGAGACGGAACACCGTCGCGCCTGTCCGAGGCCTGACTCGGGGGCTCGGACGAGACGGAACACAGGCGCGACCGTCCGAGGCCTGGCTCGGGGGCTCGGACGAGACGGAACACCGTCGCGCCCGTCCGAGGCCTGACTCGGGGGCTCGGACGAGACGGAAACAGGGGAGGGATTGGTCCGGCGATTTCTCGCCGTCGGTGAGGTCGCCGGCGGGGAGGCTGGGCCCTGCGGACTCGTCTCGACGAGGCGCATCCGGCGGTGCTGGAGGATTGGCCAGCGCACGGCCGTAGCGTGCCGGCGGCGAGCGGCAGCGCACGGCGGCGACGGCAAAGCGCGGCTACGCCGTTTCCGGCGGTCGCCGGCTAAACTGGCGGGCGTGTGAGACTCAGTGAACCTAGAGGGGAGTCCTAGGGGTGATGGCTTGGCCGGAGGTGCGCTGGTGCGTGCTGGCCACGTGTGAGGTCCGCGATGGCGGCAATGGCGCTCGGCCGTGGGCCGACGGGAGGGCAACGGTTTGCGTTTAGGGCTAGTCGCTTTTGTTCTCACTTGCCCTTGGCTGGACGACAGCTGCGGCAAGAGCCCCGGCACGAACTCGCTCGGCCGACGACGCTCCACCGGGCCGCGGAGCTGGCACCCCCCCCGCTGAGAGC
Organism: Coix lacryma-jobi var. lacryma-jobi; assembly: GCA_009763385.1. Lineage (NCBI taxonomy): Eukaryota > Viridiplantae > Streptophyta > Magnoliopsida > Poales > Poaceae > Coix > Coix lacryma-jobi. The sequence goes on from CM019823.1 coordinate 175,779,300, forward strand.
CCACCCGCTCCCCCCAGCGGCTCGGGTCCCCACACCCGCCTCCGGACTTCGCCGTTACCGCTCCGGAGCCGCGGGCGCACCGGTGTCCAGCACGAAGGCCCGGGGCACGTGGCACGGGAATAAATCGCGGTCGACGCGACGTACCGGAATCTTGAAGGGACCTTGCGCGGGTGCGCCCGAGGAGCGCGCTACATTGCCTGCGCGGTGACGCCCCATGGGGAGACGAGCAACGAGTGACAGTGGGGGGCAGTGCCACGTGACAGTCGGCAGAGGCCGCACGGCTGTCCCAGCGGCAGCGGGCGCACAGCGGGCGTCCACGCGGCTCCCGCACGCCTGTCTTTCCAGCGTTCCGATGCGCGAATCGCTAGGTGCCTGGGAGAATCGCAGCGGACCGGGTCACCCAACACTTGCGCACCCGGCGCACAAGGCTGCTTAACGAGAACGGCCTGCGCGCGGCACCACTCGCGCACCCCGTGTCCCCCATGCGCGACCACCACAGTGCTCAGTTTGCTTACGGCGCGGGTGAGAGTGGGAGTGAGAGCGCGAGTGAGTGTGCGACGTGAGTGAGGGAGTGGGAGAGGCGTCGGGCTTTGCCGGGGAGCGGAGGGGGCCGGGTGGCGGGGAAGGGGCGGTCAGCGACGGAGGAGGCAGGAGGCTCGAAGACGGGTTGCGCGGGAGTGGACAGGGAAGATGCTGGAGTGCTAGGTGGGAGAGCGAGAAGATCGGAAGGGGAGTGGGTCAGCGGGGATTGGCGCAGAGAAGGGGGCGCCAGCGGCAAGTCGGCCGAGTAACAGCGAGGGAGGCGGAGCGTGGAGTGCGGGCGGGAGCGCGACGGGCGAGGCGGCGAGCGCTGGGCCGAGGCGGCGAAGCGGGCCGAAAGGCCGGATGGGCCGAAAGGTTGGCGCCGGGAAAGAAAATTATTCTTTTTCTTTTTCCAGAAATTTCCAAAGTTTGACTTCTCGAAAACAATTTGAAAAACTCCAAACCAGGCTTTGACCCCAAACATAAAAGTTGCTCAAAATATTTTTCTCTACAACTTTCATATAGAACACTTTTTCTGAAAACCATTTATAAATCCTCCTCAAGAATAAAGCCAAAATCAAAGCATCAAGTCAAATAGAAATCCAATTTCAAATAAACAACAAAAGATCAAAGGCATACTTTTACACATGAAATGATGCAATGCATTGCTTATGCTTTCTTAGTGGCTAAATGCAGTGCCTAATGCAGTGCTTGACACCAGGGTGTCACAGCCCTTCCCCCCTTAAAGAAATCTCGTCTCGAGATTTAAGTTACGTACCAATCTTTATAAAAAGCGGGGTAGTTTACGCTTAGGTACTCCTCGGTTTCCCATGTAGCATCGTTGGGTCCGTGATTACTCCAGAGAATCTTGTAAGTCTTCACTGTTCGGTTACGAGTCTCTCGAGTCTTGGTATCCAAAATCTCCTTAGGTTGTTCGTAGTACTCCAGATCTGATCTGATCGTGACATCCGGGACTCGAACTTCCTCTTGTTCGGGAACTCGAAGGCACTTCTTCAGCTGTGATACGTGGAACACTGGGAAAACGGCACTCATTACTGGGGGTAACTGCACTTCATATGCCACTTTTCCCTTCTTTGCTATGATCTGGTAAGGTCCCACATATCGAGGTGCTAGCTTCTTTTTAATTCCAAAGCGTTGGACCTTTCTCATAGGTGAAACCTTGAGATACACATAGTCTCCAACTTGAAATTCCAAAGGTCTCCTTCGGGTGTCAGCATAACTCTTTTGTCGAGACTGTGCTACCTTGATATGTTGCTGTACTGTTTGCACAATTTCCTCTGCATCTTTTACATAATCGGACCCATAGAATCCTCGATCTCCAGACTCAACCCAATTTACTGGGGTTCTGCATCTTCGTCCATATAAAACTTCAAAAGGTGCCATCTTTATACTTTCTTGATAACTGTTATTATATGAAAACTCAGCAAGGGGTAACCATTTCTCCCATGACTCTCCTGAAGACAAGACACAAGCTCTCAGGATATCTTCTAGAATCTGATTTACTCTCTCCGTTTGCCCTGCGGTTTGGGGGTGGTAGGCGGAACTTCTTACCAACTTGGTTCCTAATTCCTTGTGCAACTGTTCCCAAAAGCGGGCTATGAACTGGGGTCCTCTGTCAGAAACTATTCGCTTCGGAATTCCATGCAACCTCAGGATATTCTGAATATACAAATCTGCATACTGATGGGGACGGTATGTAGTCTTGACTGGTATAAAATGAGCTACTTTAGACAACCGATCCACAATAACCCAAATCGAATCATTCCCTTTTTGAGTAGTGGGAAGACCTGTGATAAAGTCCATACTGACCTCTTCCCATTTCCACTCTGGAATCGATAACGGTTGTAATAGTCCGGCGGGTTTCAGATGTATTGCCTTTACTCTGCAACAAGTATCACATCTGGCGACATAGGTTGCAACTTCTTTCTTCATCTGTGACCACCAATATCTGGTTTTCAAACCCTGATACATCTTACTGCTTCCTGGGTGGATAGATAACTTTGAATTGTGAGCCTCATTCAGAATTCTTTCTCTCAGCTCTGCATCCTTAGGAACTACTATCCTTCTATTATACCATAAGATTCCTTGCTCGTCCGTTCTGAAGTTCAACGAACTACTGGTTTCTAACCTCTTCTTAATCTGACAAATCTCTGCATCATTTTTCTGTCCCTCTATAATGTCACTTTCTAAGGTGCACTGAAGAGTGATATTGTTCAGCATAACGGGGTGCATAAGGTTAAATCTATCCTCCAAAAGTGGTTGTAGGGAGTTGCAATGAGTCTTGCGACTCAAGGCATCGGCTACAACGTTCGCTTTTCCGGGGGTGGTAATGCACTTCAAGGTTGTAATCCTTTACTAATTCTAACCATCTTCTCTGCCTCATATTCAACTCTGGCTGGGTGAAGATATATTTCAGACTTTTATGATCCGTGTACACATGACATAGATTTCCCATAAGGTAATGTCTCCAAATCTTGAGTGCATGCACGACGGCTGCTAATTCCAAATCATGAGTGGGGTAATTCTCTTCGTGTGGTCTCAACTGACGAGAAGCATAGGCGATAACTTTTCCATTTTGCATGAGTACACATCCAAGTCCCACCTTAGATGCGTCACAAAACACATCAAAAGGTTCCTCCAAGTTTGGCTGAGCCAAAACTGGTGCGGAAGTCAACAACGTTCGCAGAGTGCGGAAAGCTGTTTCACACTCTGGAGTCCATTCGAACTTCTTGTTCTTCTGTGTCAAACGGGTCATAGGCTTGGCTATTCTTGAAAAATCCGGAATAAACCGACGGTAATATCCTGCCAGACCCAAAAAACTGCGAACCTCAAAAACACTCGTGGGTGCTTGCCAATCCATAACCTCTTGTACTTTAGAAGGGTCTACAGAGATTCCTTCCTCTGAAAGGACGTGACCAAGGAAAGGTACCTTCTTCAACCAAAACTCACACTTACTGAACTTAGCATACAACTTATGCTCTCTAAGTCGGGTCAGAACAACTTGTAGATGCTCAGCATGATCCTTCTCATTCTCAGAGTATACCAAAATATCATCGATGAACACTACGACAAACTTGTCCAACTCTGGCATGAAGACGGAATTCATCAGGTACATGAAATGTGCCGGTGCATTAGTCAACCCAAAAGACATAACCAGATACTCGTACAGTCCATATCTAGTAGAGAAAGCTGTTTTTGGTATGTCCTCATGTCTGATCTTGATCTGATGGTAACCTGACCTTAGGTCGATTTTGGAGAACACTTTTGCTTTAGACAACTGATCAAACAAGACGTCAATCCGGGGTAAGGGGTACTTGTTCTTTATATTACTGTATTAAGCGGCCTATAATCCACACACATCCTCAGAGTCTTATCTTTCTTTTTCACAAAGATAGCGGGACATCCCCAAGGCGACGAACTAGGGCGTATCAAACCTTTATCCAAAAGCTCTTGTAATTGAATCTTAAGCTCTGCTAACTCTTTAGCGTGCATTCTATACGGTCTTCGTGATATGGGTGCCGTTCCAGGGATTAACTCGATAGCAAACTCCACATCCCTATCTGGCGGTAGTCCAGGCAACTCATCAGGAAAGGCATCCGGAAACTCACATACTACTGGGATCTTGGCTATCTGTTTTGCCGTGATATTGAACAACACTCCAATCTCATGGGGGTTTCGGGGTAACTTGAACCTGAAAGAAGATCCATTCCTGGGACTAACCATGGACACTATTCTCTCTGCGGTGTCTAAATTAACCTTCCATAGTTTCATCCAACCCATACCCAAGATTACATCCAGACCTAGACCAGGAATGACTATGGGGTCCACTATGGCCTTTTTATCCCCAAAGATCATTTCCACTCCTTTAGCCATTTTACGCGCGGAGAGAACGGCTCCGGCGGAACTTATCTGATATCCCCGGTCTAACTCTATCAACTCAAGATTACTTCTCAAAACAAAATTCTCACTTATGAAAGAATGTGATGCTCCAGAATCAAACAACACAACTGCGGGATAGTTATTAACAAGGAACGTACCAGCGGTGACAGGCTCTCCTTCTGGCACTTCTTCCACAGTGGTGTGGTGCACATGACCGGTACGAGGCTGGGGCTGAGTGTACTGCTTCTTCGGTCGAGGGCACTGACGTGACAGGTGTCCGGTTTGACCACAATTGTAGCATGGGCCAATTACGTACGGAGTCCTGGAACCTGCTGCATTTCCTGCTTTGCTCTTGCTTTGCATCATGGGGGCGGTGTAGGGCTTCTGGAAGCTGGGACGGGGACGGTTGGTGGTGATCTTTCTCTGTGGGGGACGGTACCTTGCTCCAGTGACAGGCAGGCGGTACGGGGCGCGTGCTCCGAAAGTGGTCCTCTGCTGGGACGAACCTCCTTCGTTCGCACGACGGCGTGTCTCTATTGCTAGCCGGCTGTCATTGGCCTCTTGGTTGAGACAGTCACTGACGAAGTCACTAAAGGTGGTGCGGTGACTGTTACCCATCTTGGATAGCATTGTGGCATTCATGCCACGCTTGAAACTGGCAATCTTCTTGGCCTCAGTATTTACAAATCTGGGGCATAGCGAGCCAGATTGTTGAAGCTGTGGAGGTACTCTGATACGGACCTGGTCCCCTGGGACAACCTCATGAACTCGGCAATCTTCATTTCCATCAGACCACTAGGGATGTAGTGGTTGCGCATAGCAGTAGAGAATTGATCCCAAGTAACACGTGCATTAGCTGGCAGAGATGCACGGTACTGGGTCCACCACAAACCTGCGGGTCCTTCCAACATGTGAGCGGCATACTCCGCTTTAAGCTCTTCCGTCAGACGAAGCAGACGGAACTTCTGTGTGATAGAGTTGAGCCATTCATCAGCTTCGAGCGGCTCAGTGGCTTCCTTGAACGTTGGAGGACGAGTGTCCAAGAAGTCACGGTAGGAGCTATACTGATTGGGCTCCGGGCCTTGGCGCTGCTGATGCTGTTGCGCGGTGTTGTTGGCGATGTTGCGGAGGGTGGCCTCCATGTGCCTCTGCATTTCTTCCATGTTCCTCTGGCTACCTAGGAACTGTCCAAAGAACGCTTCAGGCGTCATTGGCGGCGGCGGGGGAGGTGGCAAGTTCTCCTCCTGTCCTGCTCCCTGTCCACGCTGGCTGCGGGTGTGTGCCGGCATCTGCATATCCCATTAATAAGCAATCATTAGGTGATGTTACACCGATCATGAATAAATACTGTGCTGTACATAAATTCGGAAATTTAGCACACGTCCAAGTATAATTACTCATTTCCATACAACATCACAGAATAATCGCTTGGAATTAGACATGCAAACGACGGATTTCCATAAAAGAGGTGCCGGATCGAAGTCCGGACTTTGTCCAAAAGCCATTACATGCCATCATAAGTTAAACATAAAACCATCACATGTTTGGATCATTACATCACTTAGCGAGCAAGCTCAAGCTATACAAAAGAAAACGATCTCTAACAAACTAGCGCTCAGGGATCTCCAGCGGCGGATGCGGCGTCCTCGATGTCAAACATCGATCATAGGCTCATCTGCATGAGCCTCCTCTGGTGGGGCGTCGGGACCAAGAACCTCTCCGTCCTGGGGATCTGGGGCCTCTGCTGCGGGAGCTGCTGGTGCTGCTGCCTCCTGTGCTGCATGATGGAACTCGTGGACGGCCTCGTGGAGCTGCTCGATGTAGACCTGCTGTGCGTTGATCTGCTGAACCAGAAGATGGGCTCCCTCTCTGAGGTGGTCAAGTGCGGCACGGGCCTCATCTCTCTGCAGAGATGCGGTCAGGTACATCTGCTCGGCGACTGTCCTGGCGGTAGACTGAGCTGCGGCAGTGGTGCGGGCGTCGTCGCGCTCAAGCGTGAGCTGCTGAATCCTCTCCTGTAGACGAACAACCTCAGCGTCGAAGTCCTCCTGAAGCTTCCTCTTGCTCTGGTAGGTGGCGGTGAGGGTGAAGGACACGCTCTCGAGAGTGTGCTCCAAACTCTCACATACACCCAACAGAGCTCCAGTGGCGCTCATCGCAGGTGTCTCGCAGTAGAAACGCTCCTCAGGGCTCCCTGTCAAGGCTGACTCTGGAGTCTGCTTCCAGCGCAATGGGAAAAGTGATCCACGGGGAAACACTCCTGCCATCGCACCGGCTAAGTCGGCGGGGAAACGGGCGATGATATCCTTCAGCACTAGGTATGCTGCCCTATTGGCTCCATCCTTGGCACATGTGCCTCTGGTGACCTCTGTCCATCCTGTCCAGTGGGGCTTAGCAGGTAGAGCCTTGACCTTGATCTCCACCATGACCAAGGAATCCTGCCCGTAAATCTCCTTCTGCCAGGAGTATCTGGGCTCCTGTCCTTCCTCGTAGCCAACGGCCTGCAAGATCCTCCAAAGGATAGTCGGCAACCCGAAGTAGGTCAGGAACGTCCTCCGGGTCAGCTTGGTGGCCAAGCGATGACGCGGAACTCCTCTGCCTCCGGTGGCCTTGCGAGCAGTCAACTTGGTCCGGGCCATCTGTAGAAACAAAGGGTTTCGAACTCTCGTGAGACGGATATTAAGTTGGCAAATTTTATAGAAAAGAGACAACTTTTAATTAAGGGGAGGTAATGTAAATGCAAGAATTTAAACATGATGCATGATCGTACTTACGTTCTCACTCACTATTAATGACTCGTAAGTCCTAACGTTCTAGTCGGTGGCAAGAACGATCTCTCATGCGTTATCTACACGTTCTACTCGTTCGCATAGTTAGTGTACCTGCAGAAGATTCATTTCAGCCCAACAAAATTCCCAATGATAAAACAACTGAGTATTGGCCAATATGCGCAAAATACATAGAAGCCACACTAAACACCATGCACCAATAGAAATCACCCTTAAAATCATTGATACCCTCATATGTGTCTGCGTGGAGCTCGCACATACTTGGTATAAGAACTCTCACCTAGACCGACGGTTGGACGGTCATGCTCTCATATCTCACAAAATCATTTTATGCATGTTTTCGCAATCGACGCATTCTCTTTTCCCGAGAATGGACCAGCAAATAAAGATCCAGCATGAAGCAAAACCCTGAACCCTGTTAGCAGTTAAGCCACCTGAATCCTAGTATAGGGCTTAAGGACGAGACTGGGCACACTTAGTAATTAAAATAGTTTTGAAAATAGTTTTGAAATACCCATTTTAGTTCGAAAATAGCTCTTTACGAAGGTAATCACTTGAACCATGCTCCGATACCAGCTGTGGCGGAACCGTCCTGATTATAAGAGCTCAAGTATTATCTTAGTCAAATCCGTCTGACTTCGACCCACACTTGAACCCATATAACCCCGGTAGTCCGGAAATCTCGAAGGATTTCTTACACCAGAACATACAGGATCGCATCGTTCAAGGTTACATTCGTAAAGATACATCACAGCGAAACGAAGTCGAATTTAAAACATCAGAGTGCGGAATTTAAAACAGAGTTATTACAATATTGAGTTTAAAAAGTGCGGAAGCTTGAATAAGTTTAAAACACGACCACAACAAACGTGGTCCAAATAAAACATTGTTTGATAAACCAACTCAACACAAGTCATTCCTCCTTTTTAAGATAGTGTGCCACCAGTAGTCTCAGTCCGGCAAAAGAAGGAGGAAAGCTTCTTGACGACCCTGCCCTGGGCCTACTCCTCATCACCTTCCACTGGGTAGAGGCAGTGCTTACAATAGCCAAAGTAGACCTGGCCATCTGCAACAAACGGGATAAACCCTGAGTACGGGAATGTACTCAGCTAGACTTACCCGTCTAACTGAAAATAAAAGACTCCAAGGGTATGCAAGGCTTTTGAGGTGGAGCTGGGATCTTTTAGTTGCGAAAGGCTCAAATTCAGATAAGGGATAATTAATGATTATGAAGAGTTGTTACTTTTAAACCTACTCCTTAGTTCTAGGTTATTACCTGTACTAGAGCACTCACTTGAATCTAACAAACAATAATATAACCATATCCAGTTGACTTATCCACATTTTAGTTGAACCTTTAAACATCACATGGAGTTGTATCGTGGTGAAGCTCGCCATAGTTTCCCACTAACCGGGGGAGACGGCGACTCGAATCGAATTCCAAATCAGCTGATGAAAGACCTTTAATACCAGCCCACACTTTCCCCGTCGGGTCCATGCATTGGGCAACCGCTCGACGCTTGTTCGTGGTGGTAATCGTCGCGGCTCAAGCACGGACCGCCCAATCAGAGTCTGGCGATGGCCTCACGCGGCAGATCGCAACTTCCGTACTAGAGGGCACGACACGGGTTGAGACCGGCCCGAACAGCTTCTAACCGGCTTTGGGGTCGATGATTACGGCACCGACATATCCCTAAGTAAAAGGGCGCGTTCAAAAATGAACGAGGGCCAACATCGATACAAACCTATACGATCCAACGGATGAACTGCCCCAAGTTTCCAAACTTGTGCCCTGCCATCCCGTTGACCGTTTTTCATTACTACTCAGGTTCTTTTCCACGATAGCAAATATAGCCAACCGTGATCCGGTAAATACCCATCGGGGTATTACGGAAACATCCTTAACTACTACTTTTATTAAGCAGGCTAAGCAATTCTACATTATTAAGCAGTAGCAGGATAACAAGGCAGGTAATAGTCAATAATCAAGGAATGGTAATGCAACAAATAGGATTCAGTCAACTCCTATACCTAATGCATCACAATATAAAAGGACTCAAGTAAATTAATTATAAAAACTGGGAGACTTAGAATGCTCCGGGGCTTGCCTTGAGTGAAGACTGAGGCCTCGTGGGAGGGGCACTCAGGCAGGTTAGTGTCGTGGACGGGGTCTGCTTCCTCCGACTGCTGGAGCTCCTGGATCTCCGGCTCGGCGTTTAGCTCCTGCTCTTGGTGAAGCTCCGGCGGGGTCGATCCTATTGCATGCGATGAATTTATAATTCAAAAAATGCGGAAATAACCCTTGCAAACCAACAAAGCCAACTTGTTGAACCACTTTTAACATTGGGGCAACACTATTCAATTCATAAGACAAAATCCGATAATCACCCTTTTCCACTTTTAACTAGATCAAAAGAAATTCCGATTGAACTGCAAGGCATTTTTTCTAGACTCAGAAAAATCCACAAAAATTCCAGAAAGTCAACAACACCTACTGGACCCTACTAAACAAGTTTCAGGCCAAAATAACTTGCAGAACTGCAGATACAAAAATGACAAGCAAACTGCTCATAAAGGTACTTTGAACTACAACCCTACTGTAAAAGAGTGCATAGCTCTATTTCCTATTTTTCCCAGATTCTACTTCACATTTCATATTTATCCAGAAAGTTCCATGACCAGAATCATCATATATTTTCTTACATGAATTTCTAAAGATCTATACAGAAAAGCACAGTTGTAAAGCAACTACAAGTTTTTCCATAAAACAGATCAAGTTTATATTTTTCTCAGACTCTTCATGACACACCAAGACTGTGCAAATTTTCCCATATTTTATTTCAACATATAAAACACCTTAACACTTATTCTAAGAAATCAGCAAAAAGAGACTTTTAACTATAACAGTAACTTTTTCTACATAAACAGTGCATCATATATTTTTCACAGGTGCCAAACAGTATAATAAACTTACACAAAATTTTCCAGGAATTATCTCAACCAGAAAACACTTATAATTATTTATCTAAACAAAAGCATATAAACTGAAATAAATGAAAACAGTAAAATAAACTGCTATCAAAAATACATTCATATTTTCTCATGATAGATCTATTCATAAGAAAGCTAATAAAACTGGAAGCACTTCATTTGGATTTATAAAACAGGCTACACAAAAAATAACAAGCATCTCTGGAAATTAAACCGAAAAGAAAAACATTTAACTTCTCCCGGCTAGCTTGCGAGAACTCGGTCCATGGACCGGGAAGGGGCTGACGCGCGGGACCCGTGGGTCAGCAGAACCCATTCGGGCTCGGGCGCACGGCGGAAAGCGGAATGGCCGAGACCTGGCTCGACGAAACCGCGGCCGAGGGCTCGGCTCGGGCGAATCGGAAGAACGCACGCTCGTCCGAGGCCTGGCTCGCGGGCTCGGGCGAATCGGAAAACAGGCGCGCCCGTCCGAGACCTGGCTCGGGGGCTCGGACGAGACGGAACACAGGCGCGACCGTCCGAGGCCTGGCTCGGGGGCTCGGACGAGACGGAACACCGTCGCGCCTGTCCGAGGCCTGACTCGGGGGCTCGGACGAGACGGAACACAGGCGCGACCGTCCGAGGCCTGGCTCGGGGGCTCGGACGAGACGGAACACCGTCGCGCCCGTCCGAGGCCTGACTCGGGGGCTCGGACGAGACGGAAACAGGGGAGGGATTGGTCCGGCGATTTCTCGCCGTCGGTGAGGTCGCCGGCGGGGAGGCTGGGCCCTGCGGACTCGTCTCGACGAGGCGCATCCGGCGGTGCTGGAGGATTGGCCAGCGCACGGCCGTAGCGTGCCGGCGGCGAGCGGCAGCGCACGGCGGCGACGGCAAAGCGCGGCTACGCCGTTTCCGGCGGTCGCCGGCTAAACTGGCGGGCGTGTGAGACTCAGTGAACCTAGAGGGGAGTCCTAGGGGTGATGGCTTGGCCGGAGGTGCGCTGGTGCGTGCTGGCCACGTGTGAGGTCCGCGATGGCGGCAATGGCGCTCGGCCGTGGTGAACAGAGGGATAGGGAACGGTAGCGTTAGGGCTAGTCGGTGTTCTCACCTTGCCTTGGCTTGGCGAAGCTGGAGGAGGAAGAAGGGAGGCGGTGGAGCTCGGGTCGGGGACGAACGGCTCCGGGCTCCGAGCGCCGCTGAAAGCTTCCGCGGCGGGGCTCTTCGGACTTCGGCGTCGGTGGAGCTCGGCGGATGACGCGGGGGTGCGCACCGTGTGTCCGAGACGAAGGCGGGGCAGTGGCCGGGGTTAATCGGCCGGTGATGGAGGTGGTGACTGGAATTTGGAAAGGGGCCTTGCGGCGGTGGTTGCAGCGAGCGGAGAGTGCTCAGTTTGCTTCGTGCGCGGGTGAGAGTGGGGAGTGAGAGCGAGAGTGAGTGTGCGAGTGAGTGAGGGAGTGGGAGAGGCGCTCGGGCTTTTGCCCGGCGGAGCGGAGGGCGGCCGGTCGTGGCGGGGGCCACGGCGGCTCGGTCAGCGAGGCGGCGGCAGGCGGCTCGGCAGACGAGGTTGCGCGGGAGTGGCCGGCGAAGATCGCTGGCGTGCTCCGGTGGGAGAAGATCGGAAGGGGAGTGGTCAGCGGGGATTTGGCGCAGAGAAGGGGGCGCCACGCGGCAAGTCGGCCGGCGTACGGCGCGGCCGTGTCAGGTGGCCGGCGCGCGGTGCGCGGGCGGGCGCGCGCGGGCGAGGCGGCGAGCGCTGGGCCGAGGCGGCGAAGCGGGCCGAAAGGCCGGATGGGCCGAAAGGTTGGCGCCGGGAAAGAAAATTATTCTTTTTCTTTTTCCAGAAATTTCCAAAGTTTGACTTCTCGAAAACAATTTGAAAAACTCCAAACCAGGCTTTGACCCAAACATAAAAGTTGCTCAAAATATTTTTCTCTACAACTTTCATATAGAACACTTTTTCTGAAAACCATTTATAAATCCTCCTCAAGAATAAAGCCAAAATCAAAGCATCAAGTCAAATAGAAATCCAATTTCAAATAAACAACAAAAGATCAAAGGCATACTTTTACACATGAAATGATGCAATGCATTGCTTATGCTTTCTTAGTGGCTAAATGCAGTGCCTAATGCAGTGCTTGACACCAGGGTGTCACAACACGAGCAGCCAAGACCACGTAATCAGCGTTGTTGCAAATCTCCCAAACAGAAGAGCCCATGCTCTGGAGATAGGCCGACATGCGTATCTTCCAATACGCATAGTTCGTCCCATCGAAGAACGGCGGTTTGCCCACGCCGCGATCCATGTCGCCTTCGGTGGATCTGGAACCGGCTAAGGTGGAAGATCCTTAACCTTGCTCCGATACCAATTGAAGGACCGAAAGAGACAAACCAGGCGACCAGAGGGGGGGGTGAATGGGAGCCTCAAAATTTCTTCAGAAATTTAGGCCTCTGTCCCAATAAAATCAACCCCCAAAACTCCAAACACAACCGTGATGCCCACGACCCTTGGAAGAGGGTGGATGATCCCTGAGATCACAGCGAGGCACCACTGACCAGAAAGTACGAAGAACCTGGCGGAGAACTGAGCCAACGAGGCCTCGGGGCAAAACTCCGATTCGCCCGAGGCTCGAGAAAGGCTTCAGGAGAAAACACCGACTCGCCCGAGGCTGAGGGAGGTCTCGGAGGAAAACTCCGTATCGCCCGAGGGTCGGGGCTCGAGAGAGAGAGGCCTCAGAGTGAAACTCCGACTCGCCCGAGGCTGAGGGGACCTCGGAAAAAGTTCCGATTCGTCCGAGGCTCAAGAGGCCTCGGGAAAAGTTCCGCCTCGCCCGAGGGTGGCCTCGGCTCACTCGAGGGGCACCGTATGAAGGTGGCCTCGGCACGTTCCAACACCCGAGCCTGCTGCGAACTGCTCCCGCAGAAGCTCGGATCTGGACGCGTTCTTCCGAAAAGAAAATCCCTCCAAAAACTCGATCAAGGCACAATCCCAAGTTTCCAAACTTGGAGAAGAAGATCACAGGGTAGTTAGAAGACTATCCCCAAGAGATCATCTTCTCAGAACAACCAAGAACACAGGGAAATCAAAAGGGAAAGTGGATGAACGAAAAAGTGCCGCGAAAACGAAATCGTCCCGATCTATTCGATCATGAGGAGTTAGATGAATTCCTTTGGTCGAAATGACCTCCTCAATGATTCGAACAAACTGATTCAAACGGATTTCGCAAAGACACACTGGAGAGAGAGATTGAGCGACGGGAAAAACGAGCAGAGCCAAAGAACGCAACGAACACAGTGCACTACACGAGCCAATCGCAAAACTCAGCCAACGAACACAGTGCACAACACGTATCAGCTCAGGAAGGGTGAGGATATGGCCTCACTTCCTTGAATCAACCGAACACAGAGGTGAGTCTCTCTGTGGATCTCAACTAGCTACAGCAGGGAATGGGAGAACAGGAAACCCTAAGAACAAAAGCAACTAACTGAGATGGGGAGGAGGGAGTCTCCCCTGAACTACTTATACTAACCTAGACTAAGTCTATTTCCTACTCTACCCCTCTCTAAACTAATTACAGAGCGAACCAGCTAAACCCTAAGGTTATTCTGGACCAACTCAAGTGGTAGGTAGATCCAACGGCCACGCCCGCACAACTCGTCTGCGTTGCCTCCACGCAACCTTCCGATTGCCGCCACGTGCCGTCCTCGCTCTGCACCCCCGGTTTTGTGGCCCAAACCGGGAAACCAGCCTTTTCCAGCCAACCCCCGGTTTTGAGGCCCAAACCGGGAAACCAGCCTCCAGCCTGAGTTTTGTGGCCCAAACTCAGAAACCCGCAGCGCCCGAGTTTTGAGGCCCAAACTCGGAAACCGGCCCACGCCCAGGTTTTGAGGCTCAACCTGGAAACCGTCGCGCCCAGGTTTTGTGGCTCAACCTGGAAACCCAACACCCAGGTTTTGAGGCCCAAACCTGGAAACCGTCCCACGCCCAGGTTTTGAGGCTCAACCTGGAAACCGTCGCGCCCAGGTTTTGTGGCTCAACCTGGAAACCCAGCACCCAGGTTTTGAGGCCCAAACCTGGAAACCGTCCACCCGTTGGTTTTTCCCTGGCTCTACCAACAAACCGATGTCGTAGAGGGGATGCACCTCCCGTGCACCCCATTCACCGACACGTGTTCCCAGGTCCTCGACCTGAGCAACACATGACCGCACTTCTTTGCTTGTCGTCGTCCCAGGCTGCCAGCCTCCACAGCTGATCCTCAGGTACTCTGGTCCTCAGTCCAAGCCTTACGTCTGCCCTTCACCGCTCGGTACATCGGCACGGCACGTCCGCCGCACGGCACGCCCATCCTTCACCGCACCCGGTCCGTCAGCACAGCACGTCTCAACTTGACCTTCACCTATCCTCGATCACTGTCTCCTTGCTCGACACCTGCACAACACAAGCCAAAGAACATGCGCATCATACCCGTTGACAATCACTCATCACTCAGAGCCTTCGGCATACACCCATGTATCCGCAGAAGAAACTTTCAGTTAAGTGCTTCATATGTCTCAGTAAAGTGCTTCTGATAGAAACTGGAAACACCATAAGGTAGCAGTTTCCAAGGCATCTGCCATCTGGAAACACGATTGTAAGTCCACTATTTTGGTTTTCTCCCTATCTTGTGAACAAGGTTAGAAAACGTTTTCCGGCCTATAGCTGCCCATTATGTTCCCGTTGCATCCACCCAGCCAACTTCAGATGGACGACACCAGCACATTTTAGAGAGGTGCTGAAAACAGCCTATTTCTCCTATCCCTAAAGAAATACGTATAGAAGTAAAACTTTAGATAATCTGCTATAGTTATTTATCTCTTATATTTTCTTATATCCTATATTGATTTTAAAGTATTCGCTAAAACAATTATAGCAGATGCGATATAAGAAATAACATTGACTCTCTAACTGCAATCTTGAAAAAAACACATACAGCCTGCAGGAGTCAGGACAGTGAGGAACACAAGACATTCCACTGCATTGCATTTGGTTTTAGCTTGCTTACAGAGATACTCTATAAACTGTGATTGCAATCATATCACAACATCCACACGCCATCACCGGCCCCCTCCCCTCAATCCCTCATAACAAAAGAACAAGCTTTAGACAGTAGACACAAGAACAGATTCACTCTCAATTTACACTCTCAACAGGCCTGGACGAAATTTAAAGAAGAAAGAAAGAATAAACCCAACACCAACCACCAAGACAAGACATGTAATGTATGTAGTAGCTAGAATGAATGTCCGAGTCTGAATCTCAGTCAGACGGCCTCGGGCCCTTGCTTCTTGGCGTGGAACGGCTCAGGCGGCGGCGAGGAGACTCCGCCGACGCCGGGCGGCGGCAGCGGGGTGCCGTAGATCTGCGCGCCGACGCCGGTCCGCATCTCCTCCCGGCCCCTGTGCTTGCCGAGGAAGTAGCAGCCGAAGCCGAGCAGGATGGAGAGGAAGATGAAGGGCAGGGAGACCACCAACACGAACGCCATGCCCTCTCCTCTCTTCTCGTCTAGCTCCTGCCTTCCTTCAAGTCGCAGGGGAGGGAAGATGTAGAGCGAGAGAAGCAAAAAGGAGCAGAGATGCTTTGAAGCTTTGCTTTGCTTTGCTTTGCTTTGGGAGGGGAGATGAGGCGCGGGCTGAGTTAAATAGGCGGCGGAGACAATGGAAGCTGCAGGAGAATCCTAGGGAAGGAGGCGCGGCCGGGCTGCTGCTGGAAGCTTGTGGAGTGTGTGCTAGCTGTCTGACAGCGTAGCGGCGGGTGACCGTTGGTGGCCTGGAGCTGGAGCCTTGCCTTGAGGGGAGAGAGCTAGCCAGGAGCCCAGGAGCGGAGGCAACGGTCGAGTGAGGGATGTCTCGTCATGTGTGACCTTCTCTCCGTTTCTGAGCATGTTTCACGTGGGCATTTGAGATTACGGTTCAGGCTATATGTTCAGTTCCTAAAAAAATTTCAAAAGTTTTCTGTCATATCAAATCTTTAGACACATGTACGGAGCATTAAACGTAAATAGAAAAAATAACAAATTGTACTTTTTATCTGTAAATATCGAGACAAATCTTTTGAGCCTAGTTAGTTCATGTTTGAATAAAATTTATCAAATAACAACGAAAGTGTTACAAAGACTTGAAAAAAATTTGGAAACTTAACACCACCTCAGCAGCAAAATATTTCATCTGCCGAGTGAGCACTGAGCAGAGGGGCAGAGGCCTCCTTGAATGAGGTGACTCAGCTAGCGGCCTTCATGTAAAGTGGGCCTACAAACTAGAGGGTGTTTATTTAAGTTGATGGGTAAAAAGTTTTGAGATATTAATCGCCGTCTTCGCGCTCTTCGCCGCCGCCTGCGGGTTGCTCGTGCTCAGGAGGTTCCTGCTCTGCAATTAGCCAAGATTGCAGCCTTGCAGGTCGGGTGGGGAGGGATCATCAAGTTCTGGCTGGCGTGCCTTCTTGGCACTGTGTTCGTTCTGTGCAGAGAACTGTTTGTTCTGCGAATTTTGGTGTTGGTTTTGTCTGTTTGTAATAAGTAATAAGGAAAGGATTTGATGTGCCAGGTCGGGCATGTTTAGATTCCAAAAGTTTATAAGATTTCACATCACATCGAATCTTTAGATGCATGCATGGAGTATTAAATGTAGGTAAAAAAATAATTAATTACACAGTTTGTCTGTAAATGTCGAGACGAATCTTTTAAACCTAGTTAGTCCATGTTTGGATAAAGTTTATCAAATAACAACGAAAGTGCTATAAGAACTTTACACCTAAATTTTTTCCAACTAACTTCTGATTGTAACAGAGAGTAAATGCTCTCGGGGTATTATGAATTGATGACGATATAAATATGATGTTAATGTCTTTCTTGGTCTAAAACTTAGGATTTTGTTTATTTGCTGAGAAATTCGTACTTGATTCTGCACACGATCCTGGTTCTGAAAGTGAGTTTCCCAGTTTATTTTGCGGATGGAACTGGTAACCTTGTTCTCAAAGTTGGTTTCAGCGGAAAATAGGAACTGAACTTGTGATTGGAGAGTGCAGGGCATTTTGGTTTTCTCACTATCTTGTGAACCACTGTCCCGAATGCTGCCATCCGCCCAACTTCAGACGCCAGACGGAAGCTAACAGCAATTTAAGCAAGCTTTGCACAAGGAAAGAATCTGATGTGTCACCTGTTCAGTACTATACCAACATGTCTTTCTTGGTCAAAAGGTCATACTCCCTCCATCCATTTTTAATTATCATCCGAAAAACGTGTCTGTGAGGAAAAACACGGATTTCTAGAGACAATTATTTAGAGATACAAGGAGTATGTTATTGTCCCAATAAAGTGCTTCTCATAGAAATTGCCAAATTGGAAACACGATGGTGTCCAAGGTAGCAGTTTCCATTTCCATGGCATCTGGAAATTTTTCGTGTTACTATGGACCTGGTAGCTTGTGATTGTAGTGAACAATGTTTTCCATGGAACTGGAAATTTTCCATGGTATCTTTGGTTTTCTGACTTTCTCCCTATCTTGTGAACAATGTTTGAAAACGTTTTCCAGCCTATATAGCTGCGTCCATTATGTTCCCAGATGGACGCCAACAGCACATTTCAAGAGATATATAGGTGCAGCAGCACCAGCAGCAGATGTATCTCATCTCCTACACCTATGAACTTTAAGAGATCTTCTAAAAACAGCCTCCTTTTTTCATAAATAAATTAAAAATACCTCATCTCTCATATCCCTAAGAAATATAGGAGACAAAGTTTTACATAATCTACGGCATACTGCTCTCTTATATCCTAAATTGATTTTAACGTATTCTCTAAAAACAATTTATAGGAGATGTGATATAAGAAATAGCATTTGCTCTCTTTATTATATCCCAAATCGATTTTAAAGTAGTAATCTATAAGACAATTCAGCATTAATTAGAAAGACACATACAATACAGGCTGCAGAAGGAGTCAGCACAGTGAGGAACACAAGACATTCCACACCATTGCATTTGGTTTTTGCTTGCTTACAGAGACATAAAACTGTGATTGCAATCATATCACAACATCCACACAGCACAACCGATCACCAATCCCCGTCAAATCAAGTTCACGTACGTACTCTCAATTTACACCCTCGACGCGGCCTGGACGAAATTAAAGAAGAAACAATAAATCCAACATCACCGCGTACCAAGACATGTACTCCCTGTCGTCGTTGGTGTGTGTGCCCCGTGTTTGACTCAATTTGTAGAAAATATGTGTAATATTTATATCTCTAAATAATTTTGTTAGAAAACTAGATGTAAAGATTTTTCCGATGATACTAATTACTTAGCATAAATATTAATATATTTTAATATATAATTGACGGTAACTTTTTCTCGGGAAGCGAGAACGATACTTGTTTAGGGACGAGGGAGTAGTACCAAGTAGCAAGAATGAATGGAGAGTCTGAATCGCAGTCAGACGGCCTCGTGCCCTTGCTTCCTGGCGTGGAACGGCTCAGGCGGCGGCGGCGGCGGCGGCGGGGTGCCGTAAATCTGCGCGCCGACGCTGGTCCGCATCTCCTCCCGGCCCCTGCGCTTGCCGAGGTAGTAGCAGCCGATGCAGAGGAAGACGAGGAACGACAGGGAGACGACCAACACGACCGCCATGCCCCCTCCTCTCTTCTCGTCTAGCTCCTGCCTTCAAGTCGCAGGGATGCTTTGAAGGAAGCGCCGCGGAGTGAGTTAAATAGGCGGCGGATCGGAGACAATGCAAGCTGCAGGAGAATGAATCCCCTAGGGAAGGAAGGAGTCGCGGCCGGGCTGCAGCTGGAAGCTACTGTCTGACAGCGTAGCGGCGGGTGACCGCTGGTGGCCTGGAGGCTGGAGCTGGAGCTGGAGCCTTGCCTATTGGAGGGGAGAGCTGGCCAGGAGCGGAGGCATGTATACTTGTTGACCTTCTCTCCGTTTCTTCACCCTGAATTGAGAGCATGTTCAACGTGTTGTTTCATCTGCCGAGTGAGAGGCCTCCTCGAAAGAGGTGACTCAGATAGCGGCCTTCATGTTAAGTGGGCCTACAAACTAACAAACACCTCCATTTATGTCACGTTCCAATTTTTAGATGCATGCATGAAATATTAAATATAGTTAAAAAATAACTAATTATACTTTTAGTCTATAAATATCGAGACAAATCTTTTGAGCCTAGTTTGGACAAAGTTTGTCACATAACAACAAAAGTGTTACAGTAACTTTTTCTAAATATTTCGCGAACTGAACCAGACATTAGACCTTGTTTGGCAATCTATTAAACTTCAATCTCTCTCAACTCACGTGGATTGAAATGTATTTATATGTAAACTAAATTAGACATTGTCTATCCCTCTCAACTCATGTGGATTGAAGTGTATTTGTGTGTAGTCAGACAAGATCTTAGATTGTTCGTTTTCCTGACAAAAATTTTAGTCATATCACATCAGATATTACAGCTCTAGTTTAGTCTATTAAAAATAAACTAATTAAAAAATTAATTTATCGACCAGAGGCTAATTCGTGAGACAAATCTGTTAAACTTAATTAGTTTATGATTTTATAATATGATGGTACAGTAAACATTTGCTGATGACAGATTAATTTAGGTTAATATATCTGTCTTGTTAATTAGCATATGACGGTGTAATTAGATTTATAATTAGTTTATTTTTAATAGACTAAATTAGTGCCGCAACATCCGATGTGACATGGCTAAAAAATTTTGCCAACAAAACAAACACGATAATTAGAGTGTTTATTAGTTGATGGGTAAGCGTTGAGATATCGTATCAAATGTTGCAATACTAATTTAGTCTATTATTATCAAATCATTAACTAATTAAGTTTGAAAACCGTCTTACAAAATTATTGAAATATATGCATTTGTCGTGCTACGCGCGGTGGCACGTCTGTCGGCTTTGCCGCGCCAGGCGGGTTGACAACTTGGCATGGCAAAGCCGATCTAAATCAGTCGTGTGTCCCTTCTTCCTCCTCCCCTTCTCTTTCCGGCCACCGCCGCCTTCGCTCCACCCGCTCGTCGGCATCGTCGTCCGCGTCCGCCACCTCCCTACTCGTCGGTGTCGCCCAGCCCGGCCCCTGCTGCTGCCCTTGCCTCCTCCTTCCCCAGCCCGGCCCCTGTCCCGTCCTCCCGCCAGCATGGCCCCTGCCCCTGCTCCGTCCTTCCCCGACTCGCCCCATTCTCCGGCCCCCTACTCCCCCTGCCCGCAGCAGGGTCGGTCGTTGCCCCTCCACCCCAACTAGCTTGCACGACCGGCCAACTGCCAACAGGTAATTTGTAATATTTTTTTTCATTTTGTTAGTTAAGGTTAGTTAGTTACGTTAGTATATTATTATAGGTTAGTTAGTTAGTTAATTAGCAGTTGACAATAGTTAGTTAGTTAGTTATTTAGTTACGTTAGTATATTAGGTTAGTTAGTTAGTTAGCAGTTGACTTTAGTTAGCAGTTGACATTAGTTAGTTAGTTATTTAGTTAGGGTTGACATTGGTTAGTGCAAATAGAATATGAAAGATTATGCAAGTGCACAGAACACCATAGTAGTATTTTATCGAGAATATTTCAAGTATCGTTATTTATATTTTACCACATAGACGCTAGGGTTAAGAATATGATAATTCACTATCATGCATCTACTAACTCAGAGTACTAATCAGACTAAAGCAAGAGTAATTGATATATGATATGATAATGAATGAAAGCATATAAAAGAGAATTTCATGATAAATGTATAGATAGCTAAAGTGAGAGAACAACGAGAGACATCAAGGTTCCTATGCACTTCTTTATTGCTTGGGTTCTAAGCCAACAAAGATGAAAATATATAGCAATCATATAATAACACTTTGGGACATCAGAACACCAACCGCAGAAAGGGATGAGAGGGGGCTTGAGAAGTCTGGCTACGGTCCTACGAACATCAACCCGAACGTGGTGGAATACATCGGCCATCAGGGTTGTCACCACCTGGGGCTACCACAGCTATCTATGGGACTGAGCGCAATCTCAAGTAAACTATAGGCTAGACATCATGTTTAATCTATCGATTACTACTCTAATTATGGCCTATAACTAGAGCACTCGATACAAGCGGAGATCTCATGCCAAAATATAACATGATGTCTTATAAAGACATAAAGTAAATAGAGAAGATAAATATATTAAAGTATAAGTCTTATAAAGAATAGCTACAAAGACATACCACATCTCTGAATACTCCTCCAAAACTGGAGCGTAGCTCCGCTCTCCCTAACTCCCAACTAGAGCTAATCTACTACATTGGAATATCTAGTCTTAATTATTTAGAGTAGAGAGATCATCCTTTCAAAAGGCGCCTCTACAACTCCATATTGATGTGTTGCCTCAGGGGGTCTGGGGCACATTATATAGGTGCGCCTGGCCTCCCCTCCACCTTGAGCAAGCAATGTGGTACTAAACCCTCCACCATATGCACATGGCCTTAATGTGTCAAATTGCGTTGAAGAGTTTTGCTGCATCGCGCCACGGAAAAGGAGGTCAAGTTTGGGTCCTATAGCAGGCTAGGCGCCCTAGGGCCCCATATTCGGTGAGTTGCCTTCTCATGTCTTCTGGAAGGTTCCAGATTGTTGTAGAATCTTCCAAGTCGTATCCATCGAGGACTCTTGCTCCGGGACTCCAAATATAGAAAATCATATATATGTTTCGATCGTCTCGATGAGCTCTTCGCAATGGTGTGCTCTGTTTTATCACTTAAGACGGTTTTATATGGTGAAATATTGATAATCCTGCAAAGCAAGTGAGAGCAACACAACTCATGGAACTTGTTAGAATCAAACCCTACAAATATGCTTTATGATTCATTTCATGTTAATTCATGCAATAGTTGATGGTATGAAATAAACATTAAGGACCGTCAATAGTTAGTTAGTTAGGTTAGTATACTAGGTTAGTTAGTTAGTTAGCTAGCTAGTTAGCAACTGATGTTAGTTAGTTAGTGAAAGGATCAAATCAGCCTAGAGGGGGTGAATAGGTGATTTTCTACAAACTGAAACTTCACAAACTAAAACTTGTAGTTAGATAACAACCGGTATAACCAGTTTGTTTGGGTAGGTACTATTGGGTATGAGACACCAGTGCTACCGACACAAACAAACGACACTACCGGAACCCTAAGGAGTAACTACAAATCCAATATATGTGAGCTACAAATGTAAATCAATGAAATGCCCCACTTCCCTAAGTATCGTAGATGAAGATTCTAGCCTCTCCAAGCCTTGGTCACTTCCCACGGTGTAGATCGAGCCTTCCCAACCTAAGAAAGAGATAGGGAGAGGAAGAACACGAAGAACACAAGTACAAGTCCAATATCCAAAGTAGAGATAACAACAAGCACGCGAGACACAAGGATTTATCCCGAGGTTCGGCCACACCACTAAGGCGCACCTACTTCCTCGTTGTTGAGGTGACCACAAAGGTCGGAGTCTCTTTCACCTCCTTTCCTCACTCAAGCAACCACAAAGGCTAGTTGAGTTTCTCTACTAGGAATCTCAGGGGTAATACAAACACTTCGGGGAGCCCTCACAAATGAATCAATACGGGCTACCACGAAGAACACCTAACCGGCTAGGGTTCAAAGAACCCAAGAGTAAAAACCACAAACCAAGCCGGCTAGATGAGGAACCAAGTGCTCAAGTCGTAGATTGGAGCTTCCCACTCTCTAATCTCACTTCCCTAGCTCAAAACTTGCAAGAGAATGAATCTAGGAGCAAAGGGGGAGAGAGAGGACAGGAGTCAATGCTTGGAGAGTGTTTTGTCAGTTGTTAGGTCAGAATAAATGAATGGAATGAGTGGGTAACGGTTAGAAGTGAAGTGGAGAGCTATTTATAGTTCCTCAGTCCCGAGACTGGTCGGTAGTACCGACCACCCATGGTCGGTAGTACCGCCCAGTCACTAACCGCTTCTACAGATCTGAGTTAGACCTAGATCCAGTCACTAACCGCCCAAGGGTTGGTAGTACCGGCCCTATGGCGGTACTACCGCTAGGCCAAAACACCACGAATAGAGAGCTCCACGAAAAGTCAGCTTGGCCCCTCAGTACCTACCGACCAGGGTCGGTACCACCGAGGGTCGGTAGTACCGGCCATACGGCGGTACTACCGCCAGGCCAAAACGCCGCGAACAGAGAGCTCCATGAAAAGTCAACTTGGCCCCTCGGTACCTACCGACCAGGGTCGGTACCACCGAGGGTCGGTAGTACCGGCCCTATGGTGGTACTACTGCCAAGCCAAAACGTACACCAACAGAGAGCTCCACAAAACTTCCTTTCTACCGACTCGGGTCGATACCACCGAGGGTCGGTAGTACCGGCCCTATGGCAGTACTACCGCCAAGCGATTTTGAGCACGAACAGAGAGGCCCGCAAAAACGACCTTCCTACCGACCACGGTCGGTACCACCGAGGGTCGGTAGTACCGGCCCTATGGCGGTACTACCGCCAAGTCATTCTCGAACCTATCTAGAGAGCATTGCGTGCTACCTTCTTGGTCGGTACTACCGACCCCCATGGTCGGTACTACTGACTGTACAGAAAAACCTCTATGTGTTCGTGATCGTGCAGTGACTCTCAAGCAAACTTTAGTTAGTCGATTTGAGCACTTTTCTCCTCATCTAGTCAACCTAATTTGTAACCCTCTTGATAGTCCGGCTTACCTATAACTCAAGATTAAAGATAAAACATCGATCCATTGTTTGAGCTAGGCATATTTTGTCCAACAACTTTTAACGTGCTTTGTTCACGGGATATTGTTATTTGAAGTTCTTTCTAAGGACTAACACCAGCATACATATCTTTTCAACATCGTTAGCCCCTAATTTGATTGTCATTAATTAACCAAAACCCACATAGGGGGCGAATGCACTTTCAGTTAGTTAGTCAGTCAGTTAGTTAGTTAGGTTAGTATATTATGTTAGTTATTATATTAGGTTATTAGTTTAGTTAGTTTGGGTAATACGTAGTTAGTGAAGATATGTTAAATCATAGTAATGTGATTTATTTGGTTCGAGGTTACTAGCATTTGATGTTAGTTGCACCATTTATTTTGTAGATGGAGAGCGTAGTCAGATTGTTTTATAGAGGAACTGTTAGTAAACAAGATTGGTTGTTTGATGACATGAAAGAACTTGAAATATTCGATGACCCTCCTCCCTTTACGGAGCTTGTGTTGTGTTTGAAGGAGTAGTTTGATGGTGATTTTTCATTGAAAGGGAGGTTTGACAGTGGCAAGACTAGAACACACTTTGTGTTGATGCCTTGCACAACCAGGCCGACTAGACGCGATACCAGAAGATCATCCAGGGATCTAATGTGTGGCGGAACCGTCCTGATTATAAGAGCTCAAGTATTATCTTAGCCAAATCCGTCTGACTTCGACTGATACTTGAACCCATACAACCCCGGTAGTCCGGAAATCTTGAAGGATTTCTAACACCATACATCATACAGGATCGCATCGTTCAAGGATTACATTCGTAAAGATACATCATAACGAAAATGAAACCGAATTTAAAATATCAGAGTGCAAATTTAAAACGGAGTTATTACAATACCGAGTTTAAAAGTGTGGAAGCTGAAATAGTTTAAAGCACGACCACTACACATGTGGTCCAAATAAAACATTGTTTGATAAACCAACTCACACAACTCACTCTTCCCTTTTTAGATAATGTGCCACTTGAAGTCTCAGACCAGCAAAAGAAAAAGGGAAGCTTCTGGACGACCCTGCCCTGGGCCTACTCCTCATCACCTTCCACGGGGTAGAGGTAGTGCTTACAATAGCCAAAGTAGACCTGGCCATCTGCAACAAACGGGATAAACCCTGAGTACGGGAATGTACTCAGCTAGACTTACCCGTCCAACTGAAAATAAAGACTCCAAGGGTATGCAAGGCTTTTGAGGTAGAGCTGGGATCTTTCAGTTGCGAAAAGCTTAATTTTAGATAAGAGGTAATTAATGATAATGATGAGCTATCATTTTTTAGACCTATTCCTTAATTCTAGGTTTTTCACCTATACTAGAGCACTCACTTGAATCTACCAATCAATAATATAACCATATCCAATTGACTTATCCACATTTTAGTTGAACCTTTAAAACATCACATGGAGTTGTATCGTGGTGAAGCTCGCCATAGTTTCCCACTAACCGGGGGAGACGGTGACTCGAATCGAATTCCAAACCAGCTGATGAAAGACCTTTAATACCAGCCCACACTTTTCCCGTCGGGTCCATGCATTGGGCAACCGCTCGATGCTTGTTCGTGGTGGTAATCGTCGCGGTTCAAGCACGGACCGCCCAATTGGAACCTGACGATGGCCTCACGCGGCAGATCGCAATTTCCATACTAGAGGGCACGACACGGGTTGAGACCGGCCCGAACAGCTTCTAACCGGCTTTGGGGTCGATGATTACGGCACCGACATATCCCTAAGTAAAAGGGCGCGTTCAAAAATGAACGAGGGCCAACATCGATACAAACCTACACGATCCAACGGACGGACTGCCCCCAAGTTCCAACTTGGTGCCTTGCCTTCCAGTTGACCGTATTTCATTACTACTCAGGTTCTTTTCCACGATAGCAAATATAGCCAACCGTGATCCGGTAACTACCCATCAGGGTATTACGGGAACATCCTTAACTACTACTTTTATTAAGCAAGCTAAGCAATTCTACATTGTAATTAAATAACAGGATAACAAGGTAGATATTTAATCAATAACCAAGGAATGGTAATGTGACGGAACGACCCTAATCCCATGGCCCACGTGTCCCTGTCAACCTCTGACAGCCGAACCCATGTTCCATGTGATTAAGACCTGTTCGCCACCGGGCTACATCAGCGCCCAATGTCCGCAGGATCATCTCACAATTCGGTTACAGCATTGCATACTTTTACAAATAACATCGGAATAATGAGCGGAAGACTTAAATAACATTAGTTTTACAAAACAGGGTTCCAAGTAGAAATTAAGGTGCAGTTATTACAAACCAAGTTCTGATAATAGAAATAGACATAGGCAACATAGTGGAGAACAGCAAAGATACTTATAATCACCCAGCCCGAGGGTGTACAACTATTCTTCGGCCTCATCGGCCTCTTCCTGGACGATGGTCACACAGCAGGGTGCAAGACACATCGGGGACTCTGTCATACCTGCAGCATGGGTAACAAACCCTGAGTACTGGGGTACTCAACAAGACTTACCCGACTAAAGAAAAAGGGAGAAGACTCAGGAATGAGAGGCTTAGGGTAGTCAAGGTAAGGCTTAAGCAAGATCAAGTATTTTGCAGAAAAGCATTTTTGTAAACCTTATTTTATTTTGAAAGATTCAGTATTCCTCAATTCTTCATCATTCATGATTCATTTTACATTTCAAAACATTCCTAGTTGAGAACCACTCTCCGTTGACAGTCAGTGGACCAAGTCTCCATAACCGAGGAGCAACGTTAATCCGGATAAATAATACTCAGCTGAGGATCCCTATCCACACTGCATATGTAGCACCCAAGCTTGCATATGCCAACTCGTCTACCACGATTCCTCCAAGATTGGACCCTGTCCTACGCCACCCGGAAGTACAGTACACCACTCCTTTCCAGGTACGACGACCACGTGGGTACATGCTACTTCCGCCATCTCTCCACTCCCAGTGCGCGGTTGTCGGTCCCAATCAAGGATTTCTCGGAGCCAGAGCTTTCCGAAGTATGTGAATAGTTACAAGTCTTGACCAGCAGGCCCCCATACGGATGGTCCCTAATTTTCCAGCCAGAACTATACCTTGGTTATATCTCACCCAAGCGTAATAGTCCTGTCAGTTTTTCAATCCTGTCCCGGTCGGTGTCAACTGTTGAGTCCCGGACTACAACATGACGGCACCGTACGCTCGGACAACCTCTCCTCGCTATCGACTAGGTACGGATCAGATACCTAGCCAACAGCCGGGGAGTAAGACCAAAATCCCATAAACATTCCTTAAGTGATCACACTTTTAAAATTGGCATTTTATTGCAAAGTCTAATTCAATAAGCATTGCTAAGCATTTTTTTTCAAATACTTTTGAAAAGCAGGTATCGGGTGTATCAGTGGTCAAGGTGGATAGTGCATCAATTAGGATAGCACACAACTCCTATAAACCTAATACAATAATTTAACTCAAAAGCATTTAAGGAAATCATTTTGTAAATTCAAGGAAAGGGTTAAATGCACCGGGGCTTGCCTTGAAGAGCAAAGAGGTCAGGCTCGAAGGCGGCGGAGCAGTTGTCGGAACTCGGGGTAGCCTCGGGGACAGGTTCGTCGGCGGCTGCCTCGATCTTGACTCCTTCTTCGGTGACTATACGAATGCAATGATGCATGCACATGAGTATGCTAGCATGAACAATGCAAAACAGGGCATACAACATGAACCCTAATCACTCTTTCTATTTTCCTTAATTATTTAAAAAGGTCATTTTATAAAGTTGCTCCAAAAATTACCAAATTAATCACATAAGTTCATTATGGTGTAGATAGATGGCAAAACAAATTTCATAATTTTTGGAGGTCATTAAGGTGCTCAAATAATTCCAGACATTAATTAACAAAAGGCACTATTTAACAATTAAAGATAAATGCTCAAAAATCAACTTATTCCAAAAGACTTCAAAATCCCACCAGAGACTAACATGGCATAGGAAGCTCACAAAAATTAGTCTCATGATTTTTGGAGTTATAAATAATTTTCTAAAAATCCAAAACTATCCATTTATTAATTAAAAGAGGGATTTTACATTTTTAAATTCTTGCAGAAAAGTCAAGTTTCATATTTTTATAAAATACTACACAGTGCATGGAGCATACCATAATTTTATCAGGATTTAAGGAACAACAAATTAATTCACACAAAAAAGAGAAAAAAGAGCACTATTCACATCTTTCAGAAAAAGGAAAGAGCACTGTGCTCCTTCTATGCAGGGCTCGGGCGAATCGCACGGGGCTCGGGCGAATCGCGCGGGGCTCGGTCGAGACGGAAGCGACTGCTTCGTCCGAGGCCTGGCCCGGAGGCTCGGGCAAAGCGGAGAGCATGCGCTCGCCGAGGCTTGGCTCGGGCGAAGCGGACTCGGGCGAGACGGAAGGCTCGGGCGAGACGGAAAGCAAGCGTCCGTCCGAGGCCTGACTGGGAGGCTCGGGCGAAACGGAGTGGAAGCAGAGACCGGAGGCTTCGGGTGCTTACCACGGGTCGGAGGCAGGGCTCGAGGGTGTGGCTCGGGAACGTGCTCGAGGGTGAGGCTCGACACGTGCTCGAGGTGAGGCTCGAGGCTGAGGCTCGACACGTGCTCGAGGGTGAGGCTCGAGGAAGGAGACGACCGCGGCGGCACTCCGGCGAGTCGGCGATCCTGCGCAACACACGAGACCGCAATGGCCTGGTTAGAGTCGCGCGGAGCCGAGGAAGCTGACACAGGGGTCAGGGGAAGATGATCGTGGCCGGAGAGGGAGTATTTGACGAACCCGAGTTCACCGGGTTTCCGCCGGAGATGGGAACGGCGAGCTACGCCGGGCGATAGGAGGCGGGGGAGGTGAAATTGAGAAGGGAAAAGCTTCGCGAGGACACGGCGGAGCTTCTGAGCTAGGTGGTGGAGCGGCGGAGGCACTGGACTGGCCTGGCCACGGTGGCGGAGAGGATGAGGGGCTCTGCCCACCGGCGGTCCCTTTTATAGCCGTGCGCGGGGATGGATAAGCGTCGCGTGCAGGCGGATAAGCTTGGCCGAAGCGTGCGCAATCGATTGCACGCTGGCGGAAGGACGGGCGTGCGCGCAGGGCCGGGTGTGCGTTCGCCGGCGACGGCCACGCGGCGGCGACGCGCTGGGAGCAGTGGGGGACGGGAGAGGGAGAGTCAGCGCTCGCGTGCGGGTGCGAAAAGATGGTGCGAGCGCAGGCGACAAGTCGGGGGCGGCGTGCGGCTGCCAGGCGTGCGGCGTGCGCAGCGCCGGCGCGCGGCCATGGCCGGGCCCCCCCTCTACGATGAGGAAGATGAACAGGGCTATGCCCTAGGGTTTGACTTTTGGCTGATCTCTGTATTTCGCAAATTACTTCCAAAACTTGAACTGAGCAGCAAAAACTCAAAACACCAAAGTTGTTCAGAAAAAGAGATCTACAACTTTGCCAAAAAAGAATATTTTCAAAATCCAAATAGTTTTTGGACCACATTTGAAAACAGAAAAGGGAACACTTTTGGGATTTGAATAAATTCAAAATTACTTTTGATTTTACATTGAAAGTTGGAAATCTGCAAATATGAAAGTTGTTCCTTTTATCAAAACCTACAACTTTGCTGATATACTCTTTTTCTGAAACTCAATAGTTTTTAAATAAATTTTGAAAACTGAAAGGGGACAAAAACTGGAATTTGAATGAATTTGGATTTACTTCAAACTTTGTACAGAAACTTGAAAACTTGTAAATACCAAAGTTGTTTCTCTTGGCCAGATCTACAACTTTGCTTTTTGACCACCACCTCAAATTTTGAATAATTTTTGAATTACAAAAAGAGGGATAAAGTCCAGGGTTTGGAAATCAGGGTTTTGCAAAGGGATTTGAAATCTGATTTTGGTTTTTGAACTTTGGCCAACACAACAAAACTTCAAGACATCCAACTGAACAAGAATTACACAAAGCTAGGCACAGAGGTGAAATTACCATTTTTGCCCTTATAGGAGGTTAGGGCTTTTAGGGTTTTTTTGAAAAGAGATTGCTACACAAGTACTAAGCAAACATAAATGCAAGGCAAGAATGATTAATGACTAATGATGATGACATGTCCGGTTAATTACAGTTAAACACCAGAGGTGTTACAGGTAATGCAGCAGTAGGATTCATTCCAACTCCTAAACCTAATGCATCACAATATAAAAGGACTCAAGTAATTTAATTGTAAATAATAGGAGGCTTAGAATGCTCCGGGGCTTGCCTTGGGTGAAGACCGAGGCCTCGTGGGAGGGGCACTCGGGCAAGTTAGTGTCGCAGGCGGGGTCGGCTTCCTCGGCTTGCTGGAGCTCCGGGATCTGCTGCTCGGCGTTTGCTTCTGGCTCCTGCTCGGGCTCCGGGAGTGTCGATCCTATTGCATGCGACGAATAATAAATAATTACAATGCGGGTGCAAGATGTGAAGGTATGAGAAAGAGCATTTCTTGCAAACCAACAAAACCAACTCGTTGAACCATTGAGGTAAATACTTATTTAATTCATAAAACAAAATCCATTTATTCACCTTTTTTTATTTAATAAATCAAAAGAAACTTAGGTTTGAACTGCAAGTGCACTTTTCTGGACTCAGAAAAATCCACGAAAATTCCAGAAGGCAAACAACAGTTGCTGGACTCCACTGAACAAATTTCAGCCAAAAATAAAATATAGAACCGCAGATACAAAAATGACAAGCAAACAGCCCAAAAGGTACTTTGAACTACAACCCTACTGTAAAAGGGTGCACAACTCTATTTCATATTTTTACCAGATTCTAGTTTACATTTTATGCTTATCAATAAAGTTCCATGAACAGAAACATTATATTATTTCTTACATGAATTTCCAAAGGAAAACACAGAAAAATCCCTTTGTAAAGCAACTTCATATTTCTTCACATAACAGATCATGCTTACATTTTTCTTAGCTTGGACATCATGAACAGAGACTATACAAATTTTCCCATATTTTATTTCAGCATATAAAACACCTTAACACTTATTCTTAAGAAATCAGCCAAAAAGGACTTTAAACCATAACAGAAACTTTTTCCACATAAACAGTGCATCATATATTTTTCACAGGTGTAAAACATGATAATAAACTTACACAAAATTTTCCAGGAATTAACTCAACCAGAAAACATACATAACCATTTATCTTAGCAAGAGCATATAAACTGGAATAAATGAAAACAGTAAAATAAACTTCTGCCAAAAATACTTTCATATTTTTCCATGACAGATCTACTCACAAACAAGCTAACAAAATTGAAAGCACTCCATTTGGACTAACAAAACAGGATCTACAAAATAAACAAGCATTTACTGGAAATAGAAAAACATTTTGGAAAACGTTTTCTCGAAAACACTCGGCGAACGGAATAGGTGTGCGTTCGCTCGAGGCCCGGCTCGAACGTGACAGCGCCCGAGGGTTCGCTCGAGGCCTAGCTCGAGCGAGATGACGGAAACAAACGTCTGTCCGAGGCCTGGCTCGAGGGCTCGGGCGAGACGGAAACAGTCGCCCGTCCGAGGCCTGGCTCGAGGGCTCGGGCGAGACGGAAACAATCGCCCGTCCGAGGCCTGGCTGGAGGGCTCGGGCGAGACGGAAACAATCGTTCGTCCGAGGCCTGGCTCGAGGGCTCGGGCGAGACGGAAACAATCGCCCGTCCGAGGCCTGGCTCGAGGGCTCGGGCGAGACGGAAACAATCGCCCGTCCGAGGCCTGGCTCGAGGGCTCGGGCGAGACGAAAAGCAATCGTCCGTCCGAGGCCTGGCTCGAGGGCTCGGGCGAGACGGAAAGCAATCGTCCGTCCGAGGCCTGGCTTGAGGGCTCGGGCGAGACGGAAAGCAATCGCCCGTCCGAGGCCTGGCTCGGAGACTCGAGCGAGACGGAAAACAAGGGAGAGGTTTGACCGTCGATTCCTCGCCGACGGTGAGGTCGCCGGTGGGGAAGCTAGGCTTGTGAACTTGCCTCGACGAGGCGCATCGAGTGGTGTAGGTGGTTTGGCTAGCGCACGGCCGGAGCATGCCGGCGGCGAGCGGCGGCGCACGGTGATGGCGGCAACGCGCGGCTACGCCGTTTCCGGCGGCGGCCGGAGAAATTTGGGGAGGCAAAAGCTCGAGTGAACCCTAAGGAGCAAGCTACGGGGTTGGTTTGGCCCGGGTGGCTCCAGAGGAGCTTGGCCACGAGCGAGGTCCGCGGCGGCGCCCATGGCGCTCGGCCGGAGAGAAACGGGGTGTGGTAGAAGACGGTAGCGTTGAGACTGGGTGGTGTTCTCACCTTGCCTTGGCTCGGTGAAGCTCGAGGATGAAGAAGAGGAGTCGGTGGAGCTCGGGTTGGGGAAGAACGGCGTTGCGGCTCAGCGGTGGCGACTGACGGACCGAAAGAGGCGCTTCGTCCTCCGGCGGCGTCGAGGCTCGGTCGGGGATGGCGACGTGCGCACGGCGTGTGCACGGCGTAGGCGGAGAGGCTGGCGAGAGGGATTGGATGGTGGTGGTCGGGTGTGGCCGGAACGGTGGAGGGGAGTGATGGTGGTGAACGGTCGGCGAGAGTGGCGGATGCTTGCGCGTTCGTGGGAGCTGAGAGGGAGAGCGGGAGTGAGAGCGGGCGAGCTGGAATGGCAGTGGGGAGAGGGGAGTGCGGTGCGCTCGGGTTTTGATCGGCTTGACCGGCCGGTGGTCGTGGCGGGGCCACGGCGGCGCGGTCGGCGAGGCAGCGCGGGTGATGCCGTGCACGGCGAGCGGGCGCGGCAGGCGAGGCGAGCGGAGAGTGACCGGGGAAGATAGCTTGCATGCTCGGATGAGAGGGGATCGAGCGAGGAGTGGCCGGCGAGGATCCTCGGCAGGATACGGCGGCCACGTGGCGGTTGCGGCCGGCGTACGGCACGGGCGTCAGGCGGGCGGCGGTGCGCGGCGAGCGCGCGAGCGAGTGCGGGAGCGGGCTGGCGCGTGGGCGCGGGCTAGCTGGGCCGAAAGGCCGAAAGGCCAGATGTGCCGAAAGGTGGGGCGCGGGAGAAATCGTTTTCCTTTTTCTTTTTCCAAATTCTTTTCAAACTTTGACCACTCAAAAACAGTTTCAAAAACTCCAAACTAGGTTTTGACCCAAATATGAAAGTTGCTCAAAATAATTTTCTCTACAACTTTCATATAGGACACTTTTTCTGAAAACCATTTTTACAACCTCCTCAAAAATAAAGCCAGTTTTGCACACATAAACCATTTTCTTTGCCTCATTTTTTTTATCTGATAAACTATTTTGAACTTGGTCAAAAACTCCAACTCTATTTTATAAAACTCTTTGCCCAAGCAGAGATCCACTTAAATCATCGAGTCAAATAGAAATCCAAATCCAAATAAATAAACAAAAGACAAAAGCACTCTCATGCACATGAAATGATGCAATGCATTGCTTATGCTTCTTAGTAGCTAATTGCAATTCCTAATGCAGTGCTTGACACTAGGGTGTCACAGCCTTCCCCCCTTAAAGAAATCTCGTCCCGAGATTTGAGTTACGTACCAATCTTTATAAAAAGCGGGGTAGTTTACGCGTAAGTACTCCTCTGTTTCCCAAGTTGCATCATTGGGTCCGTGATTGCTCCAAAGAATCTTGTGAGTCTTCACTGTTCGGTGACGCGTCTCTCGTCTTGGTATCCAAATCTCCTTGGGCTGCTCGTAGTACTCCAGATCCGATCTGATGGTGACGTCTGGAATCCGAACTTCCTCTTGTTCTGGAACTCGAAGACACTTCTTCAACTGTGATACGTGGAACACTGGAAAACTGTGCTCATCTCTGGGGGTAACTGTACTTCGTATGCCACTTCTCCTTTCTTTGCTATGATCCGGTAAGGTCCCACATATCGAGGTGCTAGCTTCTTCTTAATTCCAAACGTTGGACTTTTCTCATGGGTGAGACCTTAAGATACACATAGTCTCCTACTTGAAATTCCAAGGGTCTTCTTCGTGTGTCGGCATAACTCTTTTGTCTGGATTGTGCTACCTTAATGTGTTGATGTACTGTTTGCACAATCTCTTCCGCATCCTTTACGTAATCCGACCCATAGAATCATCGATCTCCTGACTCAACCCAATTTACTGGGGTTCTGCATCTTCGTCCGTATAAAACTTCAAAAGGTGCCATCTTTATACTTTCCTGATAACTGTTGTTATATGAGAATTTGGCAAGGGGTAACCATTTTTCCCATGATTCTCCTGACGATAGAACACAAGCTCTTAGGATATCTTCCAGAATCTGATTCAATCTCTTCGTCTGTCCTGCAGTTTGGGGGTGATAAGCGGAACTCCTTACCAACTTAGTTCCTAGTTCCTTGTGCAACTGTTCCCAAAAATGTGCTATGAACTGGGGTCCTCTATCAGAGACAATCCTTTTTGGAACTCCATGCAATCTCAAGATATTCTGAATATACAGGTCTGCATACTGATGAGGGCGGTGCGTAGTCTTAACTGGTATGAAGTGAGCCACTTTAGATAACCGATCTACGATAACCCAGATAGAATCATTTCCTTTTTGAGTAGTGGGAAGACCTGTGATGAAATCCATACTAACTTCTTCCCATTTCCACTTTGGGATTGATAACGGTTGTAACAATCCGGCAGGTCTCAAGTGTATAGCTTTTATCCTGCAGCAAGTATCACATCTGGCGACATAGGTTGCTACTTCTTTCTTCATCTTTGACCACCAATACCTTGTTTTCAAATCCTGGTACATCTTACTGCTTCCTGGATGGATAGATAACTTTGATTTGTGAGCTTCATTCAGAATTCTTTCTTTCAGCTCGGTGTCTTTAGGAACAACCAACCTCTGATTATACCATAGAATTCCTTGTTCATCCGTTCTGAAGTTCAAAGAACTACTGGTTTCCAACCTCTTCTTAATCTGACAGATCTCTTCATCGGTCTTTTGTCTCTCGATGATGTCACTTTCCAAGGTACACTGAAGAGTGATGTTGTTCACCATAACGGGGTGCATAAGGTTAAATCTATCTTCCAAAAGTGGTTGTAGGGAGTTGCAATGAGTCTAGCGACTCAAGGCATCGGCTACAACGTTTGCTTTTCCGGGGTGGTAATGCACTTCAAGGTTATAATCCTTAATTAGCTCCAACCATCTTCTCTGCCTCATGTTCAACTCTAGCTGGGTGAAGATATATTTCAGACTTTTATGATCCGTGTACACATGACATAGATTTCCCATAAGATAATGCCTCCAAATCTTGAGTGCATGCACGACGGCTGCTAATTCCAAATCATGAGTGGGGTAATTCTCTTCGTGCGGTCTCAACTGACGAGAAGCATAGGCGATAACTTTTCCATTTTGCATGAGTACACATCCGAGTCCAATTTTGGATGCGTCACAAAACACATCAAAAGGTTCCTCCAAGTTTGGCTGAGCCAAAACAGGTGCGGATGTCAACAACGTTCGCAGAGTGCGAAAAGCCGCTTCACACTCTGTGGTCCATTCGAACTTCTTGTTTTTCTGCGTTAAATGGGTCATAGGCTTGGCTATTCTTGAAAAATCCGGAATAAACCGACGGTAGTATCCGGCCAAACCCAAAAAGTTGCGAACCTCAAAAACACTCGTGGGTGCTTCCCAATCCATAACCTCTTGTACTTTAGAAGGTCTACAGAGATCCCTTCCTCTGAAAGGACATGACCAAGGAAAGGTACCTTCTTCAACCAAAACTCACACTTGCTGAACTTAGCATACAACTTGTGCTCTCTAAGCCGGGTTAGAACGACTCGTAGATGCTCAGCATGATCCTTCTCATTTTCAGAGTATATCAAGATGTCATCGATGAACACTACAACAAACTTATCCAACTCTGGCATGAAGACCGAATTCATCAGGTACATGAAATGTGCCGGTGCATTGGTCAATCCAAAAGACATAACTAGATACTCATAGAGTCCGTATCTGGTGGAGAAAGCTGTTTTCGGTATATCTTCTCTCCTGATCTTAATCTGATGGTATCCTGACCTCAGGTCGATCTTGGAGAACACTTTCGCCTTTGACAACTGATCAAACAAGACATCGATTCGGGGTAAGGGATATTTGTTCTTTATAGTTACTGCGTTAAGCGGTCGGTAGTCCACGCACATCCTCAAAGTTTTATCCTTCTTCTTCACAAAGATAGCGGGACATCCCCAGGTGACGAACTAGGGCGTATCAAACCCTTATCCAAAAGTTCTTGCAACTGAACCTTAAGCTCTGCTAACTCTTTAGCGTGCATTCTATACGGTCTCCGAGATATGGGTGTTGTTCCAGGGATTAACTCTATAGCAAACTCCACATCCCTATCTGGCGGTAGTCCAGGCAACTCATCGGGGAAAACATCCGGAAACTGTAAGGACCTGTGTGGCCTAGAGGGGGGGGGTGAATAGGCCTGTCAAAAATCACAGCTTAAAACCAAATTAGATATGCCCAGCACTACCGCCCTGTGCCCGGCACTGCCGCTCCCCGGCACTGCCGGCCTCAGCGCGGTACTGCCGCGCAGATGAAGACCAGAAGCTGCAATTCGAGATCTAACCACAATCTGCAGATTCTATATGAATAGGAATGTAACAAAAGACTATATGAACCAGCAGAAAAACTACTCCAAGCCAAATATGAAAGATAGAGTAGATCGAGCCAAACCCTAGAATATATCACAAGCTCATGAACATAGAGAATGAAACTAAGCAAGCACGCGAGACAAGTGATTTATCCCGTGGTTCAGCTCGCCACCAAGGCTTGCCTACCTCCACGTTGTTGAGGTTGACCACTTAGGTCATGAGCTTTGCAACTCAACCTCGTTCTCAAGTCAAGGAACCAAATCCTTGAGGTGAGGGGTAATCTTACTAGCTGCACAAGTGATTACAAACCTCCCTAGGCCGCCACACAAGTTGGCAAGGCTCTAGGGCGACGCCTAGCCGGCTAGGGTTCCAAGAACCCAAGAGTAATAGAAGCAAATCCACCGGCTATGGCTCAAATCAAGTGCTCTAGGCAGTAGATCTCAGCTAGGGCTCCTCTTTGGTGAAGGTTTGAGCCTCTCAACCACTTGGAATCAATGGGAATAAGATTTTGGTGGTTGGGAGCTTGGAGAGCCTTCAATGGAGAAGAGAGAGCTTGTCTGGAGGTAGGTGGAGAGTTCTGGTCGTCGATGACCGTTGGGAGGCAGAGGGGGTGAAGTAAATACCCCCTGCCATCCAACGGACAAATCAAGTCGCGGCAGTGCCGGCCTTAGCCCGGCACTGCCGCGCCTAGAGCGGCACTGCCGCGCCCACCAAACAGACAGGAACAGATCTACAATGGGTGCAGCTGTCTTTGGTTGGAAATGTGGATGGTTTGAGTTGGTTTGAGCACATGTCATTCAGCCATATCAATGAATTTGCATTCCCCCTTAATAGTACGGCATTCCTAAACTCAAGTAATCAAAATAGAATATCTTTGAAGCACTTTGAGCTCGGAATCGATAAAATGTAGTGTGAGGGGTCCACCAACGCATATACACCATCCTTTCTTATCATAACCTGCTTATCAACTTCATAAATCTTGTTAGTCCTCTAATCATGTGGTCATTATCACCAAAACCCACAATTAGGGCTTGATTGCACTTACATTCTCCCCCTTTTTGGTGATTGGTGACAACACAATTAGAGCTTACAGAGAAGGGCATAAAAACTGAGATTTTGAAGCTTTGTGTTGAAACCTCCCCCAAATGTGTGAATGAGAGCTGAAATCTCAATTGGGCATTAATAAGGCCAACATTCACATATTTGAAAGTGAGAAATAGGTTCAGTTTCACATCTAATAGCTTTGTGGGGTGCAACCAAACTGTGTCAATAATAATACGTGATGCGAATGACAGTTTAAGCACACACCAGAGAAGTTTACTGTCTTCTGCCAGAGCGGCACTGCCGCTCTGGGCGCGCACTGCGGGGCGGCACTGCCGGCCCTGGAGCGGCACTGCCGGGGCCCGGCACTGCCGGCCCTGGAGCGGCACTGCCGCTCAGGCAATAGACAGCAAACGCAGCGGACAGAAAACGTAACCACAAAGCATATAACAAAACTGATCTAAACAGGATAGCACAAGCTAAATAAGCAGGTAAAGATACATGTCCACATCCAAGCCTAAGAAGTAGTACCATAGAGTATTATTACATAACATAGAGTTTTGATCGTATCAAACTCTCTCACAACTCACAACTACAACTAAAGATGGGGACATGAAGCAGAAACAGTGGAGAAACAGTGGATGTACCCCCTTCTCTTCACCTAATTCTCCCCCTTTGGCAACAAGTCACCAAAAGGAGAGAAAGAGAGAAGAGAAGAGTGTCCAAGCACTCAATCATCATCCGAACTGATCTTGTCCCACGCAACTTCTTCTTCCTCTTCTTCCTCATCAACATCGTCGTCATCGGACTCTACCACGGCCTTCCCTGACGGTGTGTGGAACTGGTGTAGCGGGTCGAGGTCGAGGCACGTGTAGAACGACGAGGTGGCACAGGCACGATCTCCTCCTGCTCCTCCTGATCATCATCATCAAATATCATCTGAATCAAAGCTGGAGAGGTCGAAGCGAGGTGGAGAGGGGTGGAGGTAACGGCGAACGTCCCGCCCGCTCTCGCTCGGCGCGCTGCTCAACAAGTGCCTGGTGCGCTGTCTGGGCTGCGTAGGTGCAAGTAGAGAAGATGGCCTTGATCCATCTTGCTAGCTTGCTCTTCTTCTTCCTCTGATAGGAAGGACGGGAGCTCTCGGGTCTATCTGCTGCTGCTGCCCCTGCTGAACCTTTCTTCTTTTCAGCCCGGTACGGCTCATGCAACCCATCCTTAGGAAAAGAATGTCCGGAGACCATCTCTATCATGAACATGACGTAGGGTGCATAAAGAACCGCCTTCCTAGCATCCTCAGCTGCAACCTGTAGTTCGGTCCATATGAAGCTGGATATGGAAAAGGGATTAGCCTGAGGGGCCATCCTAGCCAACATGTTCCTGCCATATCCGTATAAGTTAGAGTGCGAGCCACTCTTTGGGTTGAGCGTCTGCCTGAAAGGTTGTTGAGCATGTAATAAAAAGGTTTTAGCCCCTTCACCAACCCATCAGCCTTGCTAGGGTCTTCATACATGTGGGCAATCTCACTATCTGTCAGGGTCCTTTCATCATGTAGATTGTCAAACTCTCTATCCTCGCTGCCCAGACCGAGGATCCTACTAAAGGTCTCATAAGTGACCTTGTAGTGACGACCCTCAGTCATCCAGTGCATCTCTTCCACCACATTATCAACGTACAGGGTGGCATGGAACTGGTGAACAATCTCTGTGTTCCAGTTGTGGCTGAATCCATCAAGTCATACATGTTCTTTGCTTGCACGCAGCCACTACCCTGTTGATATCACGGTCAGTCTTTGCTTCTAGGTGCTCCCAATCCACATACTTCATGTTCAGAATCTTGGACTTCTTGGCATTGTACAGGACTGAGCGGTAGAAGTCAGAATGAAACTCATTCCAGAACCTGTAGTCAATGCCCATATCCTTTGGAGCATTGTATGGATTATGCTGTCGCTGGGACTTGACCGAGCTGAACTGCTGATAGTAGGACACAGGCTGCCTTGCTCTTGTGTCCTGCGGTGGCCTCTCCTGGACATCCTCCTCATAGGGCTGCACATGAGCCCTGCTGACTTCTGCCAAATGCTCAGGAGTGGCAGGGTAAAGGTCCTCCTGATCTGACGACCCTGCATCTGGAGACGTGCCTCTCTCTGATCTGCTGTACTGCATCTAGCTGCTAGCACATCTCCTTGGGAGCTAGCGCCACACGACGCTGGCTGCTTGCTCCTCCCCCTGAGCGGATCCATCCTTCTCTTAGTCCTCCTTTCATCATCACCTCCGCCCGACATCTAAAACATGGAAACTGTGGATTAGAAGACTGCATAAGGATTGGTAGATTATAGCGGGATAATAGACGTTGATGGAAGCGGTGTTAATTGGATCAGTTCTCTGCACGGCGTCCGGCACTGCCGCTCTGGGAGCGGCACTGCCGGGGGCCGGCACTGCCGCGCATGGCGCGGCACTGCCGCGCAGGCAGACTGGAACTGAGCCAACCAACACCACATCCACCATCTTACTACTCCTCTATCTCTACAAACCCTTCTACAACCTCTAAGAACAATATCCATGGCGCATTTTACAAATCGGGAAAAACTAGGGTTAGAGATTTTGAATCTTCACCTTGGGAAGGAGAAGAGACCTGAGGAAGGGAGAGAGCTGCACGGAGGGAACTTGGAGCAGCACTG
Organism: Coix lacryma-jobi var. lacryma-jobi; assembly: GCA_009763385.1. NCBI lineage: Eukaryota > Viridiplantae > Streptophyta > Magnoliopsida > Poales > Poaceae > Coix > Coix lacryma-jobi. The sequence continues at coordinate 175,819,550 of CM019823.1, forward strand.
AGACTTCGCCGGGAAGGAGCCGGATAGGAATCGCCGGTCGCCTTGAGGTCGCCCGAGGAGTGAAAGGGATAGGAGACCATGATGAGGGAGAGAGAGAGAAGGAGGGACGACAGTGAAGTGGAAAGAGAGGAGACCTGAGAAAGTGAGTCGACCGAGAGAGAGAAGTGAAGGGAGAGTCGCAGTAGAGCGAGTGGAGAATGAGGAGATGAGAGATGAGAGAGAGGGTTGTAGAGTAGAGTTTTCCCATGACCCACTCGGTAACAACGATTCAGCGAATCGGTAATCGCGGCACTACCGCGCCTGGCGCGGCACTGCGGGGCCCAGCACTACCGTGCCTGGCCCGGCATACCGGACAGTTACCTACAGAGAGAGTATTCTCTAAGATACTACAACTTATTCTTGGAGTGGACAGGTACTTCTTGCATGATATGACCAGCAGCAAGTAATCAATACAGAACAATGGTCACACCAAGCAAGTTTCTTTCAAAGATTTTGAAACACAATATGAAAGTTTTGAAATTGTTTTACCTAGGTCAAACTAGTTGATCAATCAAGCATGCTAGGTTTCAAACTAAGTTACGAGAGTCAAGTATATTTAGTTCACTCCTTAAAGCACAAAACCTTGACTCATCTAGAGGCTTAGTGAAGATATCGGCTAGTTGTTTGTCGGTGCTCACATGTTTGATGGCGATATCTCCTTTGATTTCATGATCTCTCAAGAAGTGATGCCGGATGTCTATGTGTTTGGTTCTTGAATGACACACTGGGTTGTTTGCTAGCTTTATGGCGCTCTCATTGTCACACAAGAGTGGGATATGAGTAAATTGACATCCGAAATCACGAAGGGTTTGCCTCATCCAAAGTAGTTGCGCACAACATGCACCTGCTGCAACATACTCGGCCTCGGCTGTGGATAGGGCTACACAATTTGCTTTTTAGAACTCCAAGACACTAAGGAGCGTCCAAGGAATTGACATGTCCCCGAAGTGCTTTTTCGATCTACCTTGCAACCGGCGTAATCGGAATCCGAATAGCCAAGTAGATCAAACTTGGAGCCCTTAGGATACCACAAGCCAAGGTTTGGAGTGTGAACTAGATATCTCAAGATTCTCTTAACGGCCACTAAGTGACACTCTTTCGGGTTAGCTTGAAATCTAGCACACATGCACACACTAAGCATAATATCGGGCCTAGATGCGCATAAGTAAAGGAGGGAGCCAATCATGGAACGATATACCTTGATGTCCACGACTTTTCCTTCCTTATCAAGATCAAGATGTCCATTAGTTGGCATGGGTGTTTTGATAGGCTTAGCGTTCACCATGTCAAACTTCTTTAACATATCATGGGTGTACTTGGTTTGGCAAAGAAAAGTCCCTTCCTTCAATTGCTTGATTTGAAACCCAAGGAAGAACTTGAGCTCACCCATCATAGACATCTCAAATCTTTTAGTCATGATCCTACTAAACTCATCACAAAAGGATTTGTTAGTACTACCAAATATTATGTCATCGACATATATTTGGCACACAAAGATATCTCCATTGACTTTATGAGTGAAGAGAGTAGGATCGGCTTTGCCTATTTCAAAGCCTTGTTTGAGCAAGAATTCCTTAAGGCATTCATACCATGCTCTAGGTGCTTGCTTAAGCCCATAGAGCGCCTTTCGGAGTTTGAAGACGTGGTTGGGAAACGTGGGATCTTCAAAGCCCGGTGGTTGCTCGACATATACCAACTCTTGTATAGGGCCATTGAGGAATGCACTCTTCACATCCATTTGATATAGCTTGAATTCATGATGGGCTGCATAGGCTAGAAGAATCCGAATGGCTTCAAGTCTTGCAACCGGTGCATATGTTTCTTCAAAGTCCAGGCCCTCTACTTGTGTGAACCCTTGAGCTACCAATCTTGCCTTGTTCCTTGTCACCACACCCTTCTTGCTTGTTGCGAAAGACCCATTTGGTTCCAATGACATTGGTATTTGGTCTTTCCACGAGTGACCATACTTGATTGCGCTCGAAGTTGTTGAGCTCTTCTTGCATGGCCATCACCCAATCCGGATCATCCAGGGCTTCTTCTACCTTGAGAGGTTCCAAAGAGGAGACAAACGAGTAATATTGACAGAAATTTGCCAAATGAGAGCGTGTCGTTACCCCCTTTCGTAGACTCCCAAGAATATTATCAACGGGGTGATCTCGTTGAATAGTTTGCTTGAGTCTTGGATGATCGATGGGTTCTGGTTCATCTTCGGCTTCCTCTTCTTCATCTCGCTCGAAGATGGGTTGTAGGTTCACTCCATGAAGTGGAGTAGCTGCAGCTGCTCTGGGTGTGCCCGGCACTGCTTGGCTCCGCGCGGCACTGCCGGGGACGAGCCCGGCACTGCCGGGGACTGTATCTGACCAGTCCCAGCAGAAGCTTCAGCTTGAGGACCATCCTGACCAGTAGCCTGCTGTTCCTGTGGTCTTATATCACCAATGGCTAGTTGCTTGATTGCTTCACAAGGAGGTTCCTCATCACCTACAACCACTTCATCAACTTGCTCTACTTGAGAGCCATTAGTTTCATCAAACGTCACGTCTATCGCTATTTCAACCTTGCCGGAGGCCTTGTTGAAAACACGATAGGCATGCTCGTTTGATCCATAACCGAGAAGAAAACCTTCATCAACTTGGATGCGAACTTAGAGACTTTGGGTTTCTTGTTCAATATGAAACATTTGCACCCAAATACTCTAAAGTAAGACACCTTAGGCTTGTTACCGGTTAGCAGCTCATAGGAGGTCTTCTTTCTTCTCTTGTGGAGGTAGAGGCGGTTGATTGCATGGCAAGCGGTGTTGACGGCTTCGGCCCAAAAGATGTCCGGCGTCTTGTACTCATCTAGCATCGTCCTTGCCATGTCAATGAGCGTTCTATTCTTCCTCTCCACCACACCATTTTGTTGAGGGGTGTAAGGCACTGAGAACTCATGCTTGATGCCCTCTTCATCAAGTAACTCTTCCACTTGGGTGTTTCGGAATTCGGTTCCATTATCACTACGAACCTTTTGATGTTGAAACCGAATTCCCTTTGAGCTCTTCGTATGAACATCTTCACCTTCTCTTGCAACACTCTTATCATGCAAAAAGAATACCCAAGTGAAACGAGAAAAGTCATCAACAATAACAAGACCATGTTTGTTACCGCCGATGCTAAGGTAGGCAACCGGTCCAAAGAGATCCATGTGAATCAATTCCAATGGATGAGTAGTAGTGTCATAGCTCTTTGGTGGGTGAGGTACGCCTACTTGCTTTCCGGCTTGGCAAGCTCCACATACTCTGTCTTCTCAAAATGAACATTGGTTAGTCCTAGGATGTGGTTGTCCTTTTGAAGTTTGGCCAAATTCCTCATCCCAACATGAGCTAGTCGGCGGTGCCATAACCAACCCATGCTAGATTTTGCCACTAAACAAGTCTCAAGTTTGGCTTCACTTTTGTTGAAATCAACTAAGTAAAGCTTCCCTTTCAAACGACCTGTAAAGACAATAGAGGAATCCTCCCTTCTAAAGACTTCCACACCCTCATCCGTAAAGAGACAATTGAAACCCATTCCACACAATTGCGAAACGGACAACAAATTGTAACTTAACGAATCAACATGTAAGACATTAGTAATTGAATGTTCAAGTGTGATAGCAACTTTACCAAGACCTAGCACATCCCCCTTGGAGTTATCACCAAATATGATGTTCTCACTTGCATTTGTAGTTGGGGAATATGATGAGAACATACTCCTTTCTCCGGTCATATGATTTGTACATCCGCTATCAAGCACCCAACTTGATCCACCGGAGGAGTAAGCCTGCAAAATAAGTTTAGTTCCTTGGTTTAGGTCCCCAATTGATATTGGGGCCTTGCATGTTAGTCACAAGTATCTTAGGAACCCAAATAAACTTGTCGGCTGCCCTCTTGTCATTACCAACATACTTTGCAACAACTTTACCACTGTTGTGTGTCCTAAAAAGTAACAAGAGGACATGCTCATTCTTGGAGCTTCTATCTTGGGTTGATGCATGAACTTGTTCTTGGTTACCCAAATAGACTCCTTTGGTTTCTGAGACCCTTGCTTCTGATTTGGCATCTGCCTGGGCTGTGTGTGAGACTGAGCAGAAGGGGAACTGGTAGCCTTCCCTTTCTTGGGGCGCGGCACTGCCGGCCTGGGGGCGGCACTGCCGGGGCCCGGCACTGCCGCCTTCTGGCGCGGCACTGCCGCGGTCTGTGCAGGCTGAACTGTACCAATGTGACCCTTCTTCTCAAACCTCACACACTCATAGCCATTCACCTTCTTCCTTCCATTGGTTTTGCCTCCCTTTACATGCCCCAACCCATCCTTTATGAAAGGACGTCTTCCGTTCTTGAACTTGGGCATGTTCTTGCTTTGGGTCTTCTCACTAGCACTTATAGTAGACTTGACACAACCACTTGCAATAACACTTGTCAATCTTGCTATTTCTTTTCTCATGACCTCCATGTTTGCAAGGTTAGTGGAATAGACATTCAAATCAAGATTATAGCATTTTCCACAACCTTCACTAGTGGAGGGAATAGAAGTGACATTTGCCTTAGGGAGAGTTGAGTTGCTTTCCCAAAGAAGGTTATATTGCAGCTCAAGTTCCTTGTGCTTTTCATCCAAGTCACAATACTTTTCTTGAGTTCAACATGAGCCTTCTTTAGGGAAGCATGTTCATCTTGCTCTTTGGCCAAGGCCTCATGCAAGACATCCAACTCACTTCTCTCTAATGCAAGAGCTTCCTTGCAAGCAATATAGAGATCCTCTGTTTGATAAGAGCATCCTCACTTATTGCTAGCTCGGCTTGTACACCCTCTAGTTCCTCCATTAGCTTAGTGATAAAGAGTTTGGTTTTCTTATCTAAGTTCTTTGTTATCATGTTTATCTCTTCATCACTAGAGCTATCATCACTAGAAGAGTCACTAAGTTCACTACTAGAGATGTCACTAAGTGGAAGAGAAGGTTTAGGAGTATGAGTCTTTTTCACCTTCTCTTTCTTGGCCATGAGACAAGTGTGGGAGTTGCCTTCATCATCATCGGACAAGTTGTTGAATAGCCTTGGTGAAGGAGATGACTTTTGGAATGCAATGGTTGCCATCTTCTCATCTTCTTCACTTGAGGTTTGTGCGGTTGAATCCCATTCATGTCCGATGTGAGCTTCTCCCATGTATCTCTTGTTGTGCTTCTTGTAAGTGGCTTTGTCATCTTTCTTGCCCTTGTTGTCTTCTTCTCATTTGGGCAATGAGCAATGAAGTGCTCGGTGCTACCACAATTGTAGCAAGTTCTCTTTTTCTTGTTAGGAAACTTCCTCTTTACAAATTTGTAACCTTCTTCTTGAGCCCCTTGCGATATCTTCTCATGAATAGAGCTATATCATCAATCTTCTCAAACTCTTCACCATCACTCTCACTCTTGCAAGAGGATGATGTGCTGTCCTCAACCTCTATTTTCTTCTTTTGTTGCTTGGGCTTGCTTGCTTGAACTTGACTTGCTTGATGTTGCTTGTTTGTTGGCTTGCTTGCCTTGAGTGCCACTTCCTTGATCTTCATCCCATCTAGCCTTGCTTGCAACTCTCCAAGCTTCCTTCTTTCATTAGCTTCCTCTCTTGCATATCAAATGTGATAATCCTCCCAAGCACATCACTAGGTGTGAACTTCTCAAACTTCTTCTTGTCTCTAATCAATGTCACTACGGTCTCATTTCTTGGTGAATAAGCTTCCAACATAATCTTCACAACCTTGTGATCATTGATTTCATTTCCACCTAGCCCTCTAATCTTGCCAACAATGACCATCAACCTATCAAACATCTCTTGAGGACCTTCACCATCACAAATCACAAACCGGTTGAGCTTGGCCATCAACAAATCAATCTTGGATTGCCTTACTTTATCAACCCCTTCATGAGCAATATGCAATGTGTCCCAAATCTCCTTTGCAACCTCAACTCCCATGACCTTGTTGTACTCATCACCATCCAAGGCACTAAGTAGCACACTAGTGGCTTGGGCATTGAGATGAATGTTGCGGAACTCATCTTGAGTGGGGTTCTTTGGATCAACCGGTGCTTCAAGTCCATTGTGCACAATCTCCCAAATACCTGGATGGAGACCAATAAGATAGGTCTTCATAATGTGCTTCCACTTGGCAAAGTTGGTCCCGCCGTCGAAACGAGGCAACTTGCCCGCGGGTACATTAATGAGAGGCCTAGAATCATGGTTAGACATAGAAGAATAAGTGTAGGATACGGCTCCGTCGTATGTCTTCTTGGTCTCCTCTCCTTCTTCTTGTGTCATCCTTGAGATGATAGGAGATGTCATCATCACCATCTTCGGTGCTACTTGAGTCTTCACTCAAGTGCACACTCTTCTTAGCTTTGAGCTCTTCCTTCTTCTTTTCTTCTCTTCTCTTGGCTCTTTCTTCTCTTCTAATCTTTCTTTCTTCTCTTCTTTGAGCCTTGTCTTCCTTTGCTTTGAGAGCTGCTGCATCTTCTTTTGCTTTGGCTCTAGCTTCTCTTCTCAACCTTCTTTCTTCCTTTCGTCTTGCGAGCTCTCCGGCCGACACAACCAATTGTGGAAGTGTCCTTCCGCTAGCTATGGAGACACTCTCGCTGCTGCTAGTGGTGTGCACATCCGGATCTTCAAAGGGTTTGGGTTGCACAACACTAGCGTTACCCGTTCCTCCGTCAGTGGCCATACTCTCGCACGGTTAAGTGCTGCTGAGAGACCAGGCTCCGATACCACTTGTAAGGACCTGTGTGGCCTAGAGGGGGGGTGAATAGGCCTGTCAAAAATCACAGCTTAAACCCAAATTAGATATGCCCGGCACTACCGCCCTGTGCCCGGCACTGCCGCTCCCCGGCACTGCCGGCCTCAGCGCGGTACTGCCGCGCAGATGAAGACCAGAAGCTGCAATTCGAGATCTAACCACAATCTGCAGATTCTATATGAATAGGAATGTAACAAAAGGCTATATGAACCAGCAGAAACAACTACTCAAGCCAAATATGAAAGATAGAGTAGATCAAGCCAAACCCTAGAATATATCACAAGCTCATGAACATAGAGAATGAAACTAAGCAAGCACGCGAGACAAGTGATTTATCCCGTGGTTCAGCTCGCCACCAAGGCTTGCCTACCTCCACGTTGTTGAGGTTGACCACTTAGGTCATGAGCTTTGCAACTCAACCTCGTTCTCAAGTCAAGGAACCAAATCCTTGAGGTGAGGGGTAATCTTACTAGCTGCACAAGTGATTACAAACCTCCCTAGGCCGCCACACAAGTTGGCAAGGCTCTAGGGCGACGCCTAGCCGGCTAGGGTTCCAAGAACCCAAGAGTAATAGAAGCAAATCCACCGGCTATGGCTCAAATCAAGTGCTCTAGGCAGTAGATCTCAGCTAGGGCTCCTCTTTGGTGAAGGTTTGAGCCTCTCAACCACTTGGAATCAATGGGAATAGAGATTTTGGTGGTTGGGAGCTTGGAGAGCCTTCAATGGAGAAGAGAGAGCTTGTCTGGAGGTAGGTGGAGAGTTCTGGTCGTCGATGACCGTTGGGAGGCAGAGGGGGTGAAGTAAATACCCCCTGCCATCCAACGGACAAATCAAGTCGCGGCAGTGCCCGGCCTTAGCCCGGCACTGCCGCGCCTAGAGCGGCACTGCCGCGCCCACCAAACAGACAGGAACAGATCTACAATGGGTGCAGCTGTCTTTGGTTGGAAATGTGGATGGTTTGAGTTGGTTTGAGCACATGTCATTCAGCCATATCAATGAATTTGCATTCCCCCTTAATAGTACGGCATTCCTAAACTCAAGTAATCAAAATAGAATATCTTTGAAGCACTTTGAGCTCGGAATCGATAAAATGTAGTGTGAGGGGTCCACCAACGCATATACACCATCCTTTCTTATCATAACCTGCTTATCAACTTCATAAATCTTGTTAGTCCTCTAATCATGTGGTCATTATCACCAAAACCCACAATTAGGGCTTGATTGCACTTACAGAAAGAAACATACTATTGGAATCTCGGCTATCTGCTTTGTCATGATATTGAACAACACTTCGATCTCATGGGGGTTTCGGGTAACTTGAACCGAAAGGTAGACCCATCCTGGACTAACCAATGGATAAACTCTTTCTGCGGTGTCTAGATTAACCTTCCAGAGTTTCATCCAACCATACCCAAAATTACATCCAGACCTAGACAAGGAATGACTATGGGGTCCACTATGGCCTGTTTATTCCCAAAGGTCATTTCCACTCCTTTAGCCATTTTACGCGCGGAGAGAACAGCTCCGGCGGAACTTATCTGATATCCCCGGTCTAACTCTATCAACTCAAGATTACTTCTTATAACAAAATTCTCACTTATGAAAGAATGCGATGCTCCAGAATCAAACAACACAACTGCGGGGCATTGATTAACAAGAAACGTACCCGCGGTGACAGGCTCTCCTTCGGGCACTTCTTCCACGGTGGTGTGATGCACATGACCCGTACGAGGTGGGGGCTGAGTGTACTGCTTCTTTGGACGAGGGCACTGACGTGACAGATATCCAGTCTGACCACAATTATAGCATGGACCAATCACGTACGGGGTCTTGGGACCTCCTGCACTTCCTGCTTTGTTCTTATTCTGCATCATGGGGGCGGTGTAGGGCTTCTGATAATAGGACGGGGACGGATGGTGGTGATCTTCCTCTGTGTGGGGTCGGTATCTGCTCCTGTGACAGGCGGGCGATATGGGGGCGTGCTCGAAAGGGGTCCTCTGCTGGGATGAACCTCCTTCATTTGCACGACGGCGCGTCTCTGTCGCTAGCCGGCTGTCATTGGCCTCTTGATTTAGGCAGTCGCTGACGAAGTCACTGAAGGTGGTGCGGTGACTGTTGCCCATCTTGGAAAGCATGGCGGCACTCATGCCACGTTTGAAGCTTGCGATCTTCTTGGCCTCAGTATCAACAAAGTCTGGGGCGTAGCGAGCTAGGTTATTGAAAACTGTGGAGGTACTCGGACATAGCCCTAGTCCCCTGGGATAACCTCATAAACTCTGCAACCTTCATTTCCATCAGACCACTAGGGATGTAGTGGTTGCGCATAGCGGTGGAGAACTGATCCCAAGTGACACGTGCATTTACTGGCAAGGATGCACGGTACTGGGCCCACCACAAACCTGCGGGTCCTTCCAACATGGGGCGGCGTACTCCGCCTTGAGCTCTTCTGTCAGACGAAGCAGACGGAACTTCTGAGTGATGGAGTTGAGCCATTCATCAGCTTCGAGCGGTTCGGTGGCTTCCTTGAACACAAGAGGACGAGTGTCCAAGAAGTCACGGTAGGAGCTGTACTGGTTGGGCTCCGGGCCTTAACGTTGATGATGCTGCTGTGCAGTGTTGTTAGCGATATTGCGGAGGGTGGCCCCATGTGCCTCTGCATTTCCTCCATATTCCTTTGGCTACCCAAGAACTGGTCAAAGAACGCTTCCGGGCGTCATCGGCGGCGGTGGGGGAGGTGGCAGATTCTCCTCCTGTCCTGCTCCCTGCCCCGTTGGCTGCGAGTGTTGTGCCGGCATCTGCATATCCCATTGATAAGCAATCATTAGGTGATGTTACATCGATCATGAATAAATACTGCGTTGTACATAATTCGAAAATTTAGCACACGACCAAGTATAATTACTCATTTCCATACAACATCACAAAACAATCGCTCGAAATTAGACATGCAAACGACGGATTTCCATAAAAGGTGTCGGATCGAAGTCCGGACTTTGTCCAAAAGCTTACATGTCATCAAACATTTTAAACATAAAACTAGCACATGTGTAGGGTGTTACATCACTTAGCGAGCAAGCTCAAGCTATACAAAAGAAAATGATCTCTAACAAGCTAGCGCTCAGGGGTCTCCAGCGGCGGGCGCAGCGTCCTCTGGTGGGGCGTCGGGACCAAGGACCTCTCCGTCCTGGGGATCCGGGACCTCAGCTGCTGGGGCGGCGGCCTCCTGCGCGGCGTGATGCATCTGATGGACGGCCTCGTGGAGCTGGTCGATGTAGGCCTGCTGTCCATGGATCTGTTGTATCAAGAGGTGGGCTCCCTCTCTGAGCTGGTCGAGCGCGGTGCGGGCCTCATCCCTCTGAAGAGCGGTAGTCAGGTATATCTGCTCTGCAACTGTTCTGGCAGTGGACTGTGCTGCTGCTGTGGTGCGGGCGTCGTCACGCTCCAGAGTGAGCTGCTGAATCCTCTCCTGCAGACGAGCAACCTCAGCGTCGAAGTCCTCCTGTAGCTTCCTCTTGCTCTGGTAGGTGGCTGTGAGGGTGAAGGACATGCTCCCGAGAGTGTGCTCCAAACTCTCACATACACCTAGCAAAGCTCCAGTGGCGCTCATCGCAGGTGTCTCACAGTAGAACCTCTCCTCTGGGCTCCCTGTCAAGACTGACTCCGAAGTCTGCTTCCAGCGCAATGGGAAAAGTGATCCACGGGGAAACACTCCTGCCATCGCACTTGCCAGGTCGGCGGGGAAGCGGGCGATGATATCCTTCAGCACTAGGTATGCTGCCCTGTTGGCTCCATCCTTGGCACAAGTGCCTCTGGTGATCTCCGTCCACCCTGTCCAGTGGGGCTTGGCAGGCAAAGCTTTGACCTTGATCTCCACCATGACCAAGGAATCCTGCCCGTAGATCTCCTTCTGCCATGAGTACCTGGGCTCCTGTCCTTCCTCATAGCCCACGGCCTGCAGAATCCTCCAAAGGATAGTCGACAACCCGAAGTAGGACAAGAACGTCTTCCGGGTCAGCTTGGTGGCCAAGCGGTGACGCGGAACTCCTCTGCCTCTGGTGGCCTTACGAGCAGTCAGCTTAGACCGGGCCATCTGTAGAACAAAAGGGTTTCGAACTCTCGTGAGATGGATATTAAGTTGGCAAATTTTATAGAAAAGAGACAACTTTTAATTTAAGGGGAGGTAATGTAAATGCAAGAATTTAAACATGATGCATGATCGTACTTACGTTCTCACTCACTAATATGACTCGTAAGTCCTAACGTTCTAGTCGGTGGCAAGAACGATCTCTCATGCGTTATCTACACGTTCTACTCTCGTTCGCATAGTTAGTGTACCTGCAAAGATTCATTTCAGTCCAAAGTAATTCCCAATGATAAAACAATTGAGTATTGGCCAATATGCGCAAAATACATAGAAGCCAACACTAAACACCATGCACCAACATAGAAACACCCTTGAAACATTGATACCCTCGTATGTGTCCGCGTGGAGCTCGCGCATACTTGGTATAAGAACTCTCACCTTACCGACGGTTGGACGGTCATGCTCTCATATCTCACAAAATCATTTTATGCATGTTTTCGCGATCGACGCATTCTCTTTTCCCCGAGAATGGACCAGCAAATAAAGATCCAGCATGAAGCAAAACCCTGAACCCTGTTAGCAGTTAAGCCACCTGAATCCTAGTATAGGGCTTAAGGACGAGACTGGGCACACTTAGTAATTGAAAATAGTTTTGAAATACCCATTTAGTTCAAAAATAGCTCTTTACGGAGGTAATCACTTGAACCATGCTCCGATACCAAGCTGTGGCGGAACCGTCCTGATTATAAGAGCTCAAGTATTATCTTAGCCAAATCCGTCTGACTTCGACTGATACTTGAACCCATACAACACCGGTAGTCCGGAAATCTCGAAGGATTTCTAACACCATACATCATACAGGATCGCATCGTTCAAGGATTACATTCGTAAAGATACATCATAACGAAAACGAAACCGAATTTAAATATCAGAGTGCGAATTTAAAACGGAGTTATTACAATACCGAGTTTAAAAGTGCGGAAGCTGAAATAGTTTAAAGCACGACCACTACACATGTGGTCCAAATAAAACATTGTTTGATAAACCAACTCACACAACTCACTCTTCCCTTTTTAGATAATGTGCCACTAGAAGTCTCAGACCAGCAAAAGAAAAAGGGAAGCTTCTGGACGACCCTGCCCTGGGCCTACTCCTCATCACCTTCCACGGGGTAGAGGTAGTGCTTACAATAGCCAAAGTAGACCTGACCATCTGCAACAAACGGGATAAACCCTGAGTACGGGAATGTACTCAGCTAGACTTACCCGTCCAACTGAAAATAAAGACTCCAAGGGTATGCAAGGCTTTTGAGGTAGAGCTGGGATCTTTCAGTTGCGAAAAGCTTAATTTTAGATAAGAGGTAATTAATGATAATGATGAGCTATCATTTTTTAGACCTATTCCTTAATTCTAGGTTTTTCACCTATACTAGAGCACTCACTTGAATCTACCAATCAATAATATAACCATATCCAATTGACTTATCCACATTTTAGTTGAACCTTTAAAACATCACATGGAGTTGTATCGTGGTGAAGCTCGCCATAGTTTCCCACTAACCGGGGAGACGGTGACTCGAATCGAATTCCAAACCAGCTGATGAAAGACCTTTAATACCAGCCCACACTTTTCCCGTCGGGTCCATGCATTGGGCAACCGCTCGATGCTTGTTCGTGGTGGTAATCGTCGCGGTTCAAGCACGGACCGCCCAATTGGAACCTGACGATGGCCTCACGCGGCAGATCGCAATTTCCATACTAGAGGGCACGACACGGGTTGAGACCGGCCCGAACAGCTTCTAACCGGCTTTGGGGTCGATGATTACGGCACCGACATATCCCTAAGTAAAAGGGCGCGTTCAAAAATGAACGAGGGCCAACATCGATACAAACCTACACGATCCAACGGACGGACTGCCCCCAAGTTCCAACTTGGTGCCTTGCCTTCCAGTTGACCGTATTTCATTACTACTCAGGTTCTTTTCCACGATAGCAAATATAGTCAGCCATGATCCGGTAACTACCCATCAGGGTATTACGGGAACATCCTTAACTACTACTTTTATTAAGCAAGCTAAGCAATTCTACATTGTAATTAAATAACAGGATAACAAGGTAGATATTTAATCAATAACCAAGGAATGGTAATGCAGCAAGTAGGATTCATTCCAACTCCTAAACCTAATGCATCACAATATAAAAGGACTCAAGTAATTTAATTGTAAATAATAGGAGGCTTAGAATGCTCCAGGGCTTGCCTTGGGTGAAGACCGAGGCCTCGTGGGAGGGGCACTCGGGCAAGTTAGTGTCGGCAGGCGGGGTCGGCTTTCTCTCGGCTTGCTGGAGCTCCGGGATCTGCTGCTCGGCGTTTGTTTCTGGCTCCTGCTCGGGCTCCGGGAGTGTCGATCCTATTGCATGCGACGAATAATAATAATTACAATGCGGGTGCAAGATGTGAAGGTATGAGAAAGAGCATTTCTTGCAAACCACAAAACCAACTTGTTGAACCATTGAGGTAATACTTATTTAATTCATAAAACAAATCCATTTATTCACCTTTTTCTTATTTAATAAATCAAAAGAAACTTAGGTTTGAACTGCAAGTGCACTTTTCTGGACTCAGAAAAATCTACGAAAATTCCAGAAGGCAAACAACAGTGCTGGACTCCACTGAACAAATTTCAGCCAAAAATAAAATACCGAACTGCAGATACAAAAATGACAAGCAAACAGCCCGAAAGGTACTTTGAACTACAATCCTACTGTAAAAGGGTGCACACTCTATTTCATATTTTTTCCAGATTCTACTTCACATTTTTATGCTTATCAAGAAAGTTCCATGAACATAAACATTATATTATTTTCTTACATGAATTTCCAAAGGAAAACACAGAAAAGCACCTTTATAAAGCAACCTCATATTTCTTCACATAACAGATCATGCTTACATTTTTCTTAGCTTGGACATCATAAACAGAGACTATACAATTTTCCCATATTTTATTTCAGCATATAAAACACCTTAACACTTATTCTTAAGAATCAGCCAAAGGACTTTAAACCATAACAGAAACTTTTTCCACATAAGCAGTGCATCATATATTTTTCACAGGTGTAAAACATGATAATAAACTTACACAAAATTTTCCAGAAATTAACTTAACCAGAAACATACATAACCATTTATCTTAGCAAGAGCATATAAACTGGAATAAATGAAAACAGTAAAATAACTTCTGCCAAAAATACTTTCATATTTTTTCATGACAGATCTACTCACAAACAAGCTAACAAAACTGAAAGCACTCCATTTGGACTAACAAAACAGGATCTACAAAATACAAGCATTTCTGGAAATAGAAAAACATTTTGGAAAACGTTTTCTCTGGAAAACACTCGGCCCCGCACGGAATAGGTGTGTTCGCTCGAGGCCCGTCTCGAACGGACAGCGCCCGAGGGTTCGCTCGAGGCCTAGCTCGAGCGAGATGGCGGAAACAAACGTCTGTCCGAGGCCTGGCTCGAGGGCTCGGGCGAGACGGAAACAATCGCCCGTCCGAGGCCTGGCTCGAGGACTCGGGCGAGACGAAAACAATCGCCCGTCCGAGGCCAGGCTCGAGGGCTCGGGCGAGACGGAAACAATCGCCCGTCCGAGGCCTGGCTCGAGGGCTCGGGCGAGACGGAAACAATCGCCCGTCCGAGGCCTGGCTCGAGGGCTCGGGCGAGACGGAAAGCAATCGTCCGTCCGAGGCCTGGCTCGAGGGCTCGGGCGAGACGGAAAGCAATCGTCCGTTCGAGGCCTGGCTTGAGGGCTCGGGCGAGACGGAAAGCAATCGCCCGTCCGAGGCCTGGCTCGGAGACTCGAGCGAGACGAAAACAGGGAGAGGTTTGACCGTTGATTCCTCGCCGACGGTGAGGTCGCCGGTGGGGAAGCTAGGCTTGTGAACTCGCCTCGACGAGGCGCATCGAGTGGTGTAGGTGGTTTGGCTAGCGCACGGCCGGAGCATGCCGGCGGCGAGCGGCGGCGCACGGTGATGGCGGCAACGCGCGGCTACGCCGTTTCCGGCGGCGGCCGGAGAAATTGGGGGAGGCAAAAGCTCGAGTGAACCCTAAGGAGCAAAGCTACGGGGTTGGTTTGGCCCGGGTGGCTCCAGAGGAGCTTGGCCACGAGCGAGGTCCGCGGCGGCGCCCATGGCGCTCGGCCGGAGAGAAACGGGTGGTAGAAGACGGTAGCGTTGAGACTGGGTGGTGTTCTCACCTTGCCTTGGCTCGGTGAAGCTCGAGGATGAAGAAGAGGAGTCGGTGGAGCTCGGGTTGGGGAAGAACGGCGTTGCGGCTCGGCGGTGGCGACTGACGGACCGAAAGAGGCGCTTCGTCCTCCGGCGGCGTCGGGGCTCGGTCAGGGATGGCGATGTGCGCACGGCGTGTGCACGGCGTAGGCGGAGAGGCTGGCGAGAGGGATTGGATGGTGGTGGTCGGGTGTGGCCGGAACGGTGGAGGGGAGTGATGGTGGTGAACGGTCGGCGAGAGTGGCGGATGCTTGCGCGTTCGTGGGAGCTGAGAGGGAGAGCGGGAGTGAGAGCGGGCGAGCTGGAATGGCAGTGGGGAGAGGGGAGTGTGGTGCGCTCGGGGTTTTGATTGGCTTGACCGGCCGGTGGTCGTGGCGGGGCCACGGCGGCGCGGTCGGCGAGGCAGCGCGGGCGATGCCGTGCACGGCGAGCGGGCGCGGCAGGCGAGGCGAGCGGAGAGTGACCGGGGAAGATAGCTTGCGTCCTCGGATGAGAGGGGATCGAGCGAGGAGTGGCCGGCGAGGATCCTCGGCAGGATACGGCAGCCACGTGGCGGTTGCGGCCGGCGTACGGCACGGGCGTCAAGCGGGCGGCGGTGCGCGGGCGAGTGCGGGAGCGGGCTGGCGCGCGGGCGCGGGCTAGCTGGGCCGAAAGGCCGAAAGGCCAGATGGGCCGAAAGGTGGGGCGCGGGAGAAATCGTTTTCCTTTTTCTTTTTCCAAATTCTTTTCAAACTTTGACCACTCAAAAACAGTTTCAAAAACTCCAAACTAGGTTTTGACCCAAATATGAAAGTTGCTCAAAATAATTTTCTCTACAACTTTCATATAGAACACTTTTTCTGAAACCCATTTTTACAACCTCCTCAAAATAAAGCCAGTTTTGCAACATAACCATTTTCTTTGCCTCATTTTTTTTTATCTGATAAACTATTTTGAACTAGGTCAAAAACTCCAACTCTATTTTATAAAACTCTTTGCCCAAGCAGAGATCCACTTAAATCATCGAGTCAAATAGAAATCCAAATCCAAATAAATAAACAAAAGACAAAAGCACTCTCATGCACATGAAATGATGCAATGCATTGCTTATGCTTCTTAGTAGCTAATTGCAATTCCTAATGCAGTGCTTGACACTAGGGTGTCACATAATGTGCCCATGGCTGAGGTCATGGTAGTTGATGGTTCGAGGAAGCAGACTGAGCCGTCCAATGATGGCTATGAAGGTGATGAACTAGAGGTAGGGGATAATGAGGATGCATCTATGATGAGTATGGACCTTGATGGGCAGCTCACACAGAAGACAGTTCATCTAACTCTACATGCAAACGATGATGTTGGCATAATAAATAATGATTTCGATGTGGCTGACCTAGAGCGGGATGAGCAGGAGGTACAAATGTTTGATGAAGAAGATGATTTAGATGATGACAAAGAAGAAGACGGTTATTTTAGTGTTATGTAGATCTAAGCATTTTGCTGGCCGGGTCAAAAAAAAGCTCGGATTTTGTCTATTAGCATCCACTGGACGAGTCAGACCTGCTCTTTTTAGGCCTTCTTAGACCATGCACCCACCTCTGGCACCGCTGGGACGAGTGCTATGCCCCGTAGTTACGGCGTGCTGGCTTCCTAGTGCATGTCCGTGTCGTCAACCATGGGGTGTTCCAGCTTGACCCGATGCTCATCACCGCGCTGGTTGACAGGTGGCGCCCCAAGACGCACACCTTCCACCTTGCGTGTGACGAGTTGACGGTTTACGTTACAGGACGTGGCTAAGATTTTCGGCATATGTTTGGCTGGGCTCCCCGTGACTGGTATTCTCATCTCCGACACGTGGATGAACATGGAGCAGTTCTGTGGTCGTAGGCCGCCAGACGACGTCGATGCCAAGAAAAACAAGTAAGCTAATCGCAGTCTTCTAATTTCATTACTCTAT
Organism: Coix lacryma-jobi var. lacryma-jobi; assembly: GCA_009763385.1. Lineage (NCBI taxonomy): Eukaryota > Viridiplantae > Streptophyta > Magnoliopsida > Poales > Poaceae > Coix > Coix lacryma-jobi. The sequence goes on from CM019823.1 coordinate 175,836,663, forward strand.
CATTGGTACTATCATGTTCTAAGTTTTTCTTTTTCAAAAATATAGGAAAACTTCAGGTGTGCCTTCGTTGTGGCTCACTCAGCACTTCGGACAGTGCCCCCCAGACACAGACCCGCAGGTGGTCAAGAGGTTTGTCAGGGTGTGGTTGTGTCACTTCCCCGGCGCCTTCTTGCTTCACGATCAGTTGGATGTTCGTCTCGATCCTCATGCAGTCGTGGAGAACATAGCTGGCTACATTTTTTTGGGGGCAGGGGGGCGTTGTACTTGCTTGGTTGTACCGCCAGTTGTGGGAGGGTTGTCGGCGGAAGCAGGCGAGGGTGCTTGGACCTATTACAGGTTTGGCTTATAAATCGCCTCATTATTTTCTTTCGTCCTGTGCCATTTATACATGAGTATTTTAAAAGGTTTGGCTACAAGCAATCTCAGTGGCATTTATTCTAGAGTTTAAATTGGAGGGCCCGGGAAGACTTGTGTAGTCTTGTTCTAGACAATGACATTTTCTCTAGTCTCACCTTCCACATAGACAGGTCACAACGACGAAGCTGAAACAGAATTTATGGTGGTGCACACAAGCATAGTCTTATAGTAACACCATCATTTCAGAGCTTATTAGGCCAATCTCAGTGGGAGTTTCATTTGAGTTTCATTTGCATTAAATAAGTTGCCACATAGGCATTGTTGATGACATGGCGGTGTATTTAAGAAATGAGAGAAGAAATGAGTTTCATCTGGATGAAACTCTCTTGGCACGAATACCAACTCTCTATGAGTCATGAAATTTAATGTCTATGAAACTTTAGAATGAAACTATCACTCTCAATGGAGAGTTTATTTCATATGACATGACAGTCTTGGAAACAACAAAATGAAACTCACCATTGAGATTGGCCTTAATATGGTTAAAATAGATTACTTAATGTTATACTATTTCTCTACCGTGGTGTCAGTGCGCCACGGTAGAGGTAGGTTGTAGGTATCCATCGTCTAGTCAGTTGGACTTATGTGGTTCTTACCTCTATTTTAGAAACAAGTGAGCGAAGAAGATTTCAGAGAAGAATTCAGGCTTCTGCTTTTGCAAGCAAAGAAAAGCTATTCCCCACAAATTAATCAATGGATAATAAATCTAGTTTAGCCTGGTTTCTAATTTCTATTTGGAGTATCTTCTCCGGTTCTTTTTTCCCTGAGTTTGTTTTCCCCTCCCTCCCTCTCTCTGCATTTGCTTTGTTTGACTGTAGTGCTTTCTATTCAATAAAATTTCAGCTGTTTACTCAAAAAAAAAGTGAGCCAAGGATGCCGGTGGCTTGTGGTTAATGGACTCAAAGAACATGGTTTCCCACACAAAACCGAACGAAAGATCTCGACAAAACAAACAAAAAAATTGTGGGCCTTTGGAAACTTCATGCATGTTAGTCTGGTCATCGAGCATGAGAGTTCCACTTGTAGAACTTCTCAGGCTTATACTGAAGAGGTTAGAAGTTGTCATTTCATTTATTTGTTCTCTATCCTGGAACAAAAGTCTTCTTCCCCAGAACATGAGTTAATTGTACTAGAGATACTAAAGTAAAATATATCTTTGTCAATTTGGCAAATTTTATATGCAATGATGCCCTTGGAAGGCTAAGTAACATTTGGCAAAGATAATCTTGTGGTAAAATTCTCGGACCATGCATTCACAGGTCGTTTCTATAAAGCTTCATGACATCATTCCCATAAAAGAGGATGTCATGGCGGTTGTCTCAGCAGTCTGGAACAGAAATTTAAATAACTTGGGCATACGTAACTCAGCCTACATTACCCTCTGTCTAGAAAAGATGGTGTTGGCCCAAGGATTTTCGACCAATAAGCCTAGTTGTAAGTGCATCTAGCCCTTAGTAGGTTTTGGTGAATTGAGTGACAACATAATTAAAGGTCTAACAAGTTTGCTAAGTGTATCCAAGGTTCAACTAGAAATGCAAACTTGATGGTATTCCACATAGTGTTGAAATGAAGGCCAAAATTATGTATTGTTGTATTGGAAGATTATGGAAACAATCTTGTTCAAGCAAAAAACAACAATGCAAATAGAGTTGATGATATGACTTCTATGTTGTGGGATATCATGGCATCATGAGAAAGCAAACATATTTGACAAATGACAAGTGAGACGTAGATTGATGATTTTGGAATGGTCTCAACAATGAGTTGCTTTTCATGAACAAGAAGAGTGATAGTGAACTAGCTTTGATCAATGTTAAAGAATGAATCAAGAATGCACAAGTAAGTAAATGTCAAGCAAAGGTCAAATGACAAGGACTTAACTCATATTGGATATATGTCATCTCTACATTTATTTGCTTGTATGGATAAATATTTGGAGAATCACTTTGCATTGATTTGATCAAGCTAGAAGTATGAAGATGGAGATTGAAGTAAGTGTTGAGTGTCAAGCCAAAATGGAGAGGATATAAAGAACCATGAATTGGCTTGACCATATTAATGATGATCCATATATGTCTCTATGTGAAACTTGATTGATCTCAACATTCATATCTATAAGATGTTCAAGCAAGGATCACAATATTAAAGAAATGTTTTTCAATGGATACTTAATATGATGTGACTTGAGTATGACTTGATAGTGTGAAGATAGCAAGCAAAGGGCTTCGAGGTACTAAGCGAAAGTGAAGGTCAAGGAGACCGAGGTACTATGGCTAGGGTGAAGAAGAGAGTACTTGCATTGAGTCGAGGTACTAATCAAGCTATGAGGAGTCATATTGTATTGAGGATCAAATCATTAGTGGTAGTGACTTGAAGCCATGAAGTTCAACTCACATATGGAGAAATGGTTCAAGTCACATGCTCAAGGGATGTTTGCTCAAAGAGATGAGACAGTTGCAATTAGTTGCAATCCCTATGAAGTGACTTTGAGAAGAAATGGCATATGAAGACATTGAAGACTCAAGTGGTTAATTATTTATATTCTCTTATTCTTGAGTATAGGTATGTCGTACTATTAAGAGAGATTCTAGCACCCACAGTCAAATTGTGATACCAATGCTCAATCTTTGTCATAAAGATATACTTCCAACCATCTTTCTAACCCCACAGGTTTTACCTTGATTTGACTATTTTGGGAGATCGGCAGTGCCGATCATTATGATCGGTAGTGTTGATCATAATCGGACCGTTTGAACACAGATTATATATACCTTTCCAGAAAGCCCAAAACGGCCTAGTTACACCAGTGCTTCTTCCAGCTTGAGATCTGATCGTTTGAAAAGCTCCTCTCTCTCTCTCTCTCTCCTTCATTGTTGCTCCTCAAGCTTTCAAGTGGATCTCTCATTCCAACCAACAAAACTTGAAAGAAAAGACAGCAAAACGTCATTGGAGAGTAGATCCATTGATTCCCAAAGTCTAAAGAGCATTGGTTCAAGTTTGGCCGACAGTTCTAGGGTTTATTACTCTTGGAGCTTGCTCCTAACCGGCTAGGCGTCGCCCTTGAGCTTGCCAACTTGTGTGGCAGCCTAGGGAAGTTTGTAACTACCTTCTTGCAGCTAAGAAATCACCCCTCACCTCAAGAGTTCACTCTCTTGACTTGAGAACAAGAAAAGGGCAAACCTAAGTGGTAAGCTTGAGCCTTTGTGGCATACCTCAACAACGTGAAGTAGGTTAACCTTTGTGGTGAACTGAACCATGGGATAAATCCTTGTGTCACTTTGTGTTTTGGTTTACATTACGTTCTTGAAGTGATTTCTAGGGTTAGGGTTTGATCTAGTGCTTTACACTTGTACTTTCAGTTTCTGGCATACCTGTGAACTGTCTAACCCTGCAAGAAGCTTATCCTCTGTCTGTGTAATATTTCTTCTCATACTCACGAAACTCAGTTTTACACTTTCCTAGATCGGCAGTGCTGATCTACTTTCTGATCGAGTTAAGTTTTGAGTTTTCACAGGCCTATTCAACCCCCCCCCCCCCCCCTCGTCTAGGCCTCCTAGACGACATCAGGGTCCTTTCACTAGTCCACAACTTTGCCAAGTTAATTGCAAAAATGATGGTTAATCGTCTTGTTGGTCGCCTACATCAAATGGTGTCTCCGATTTAGAGTGCTTTCATAAAAGGGTGTTTCATACAGGATAACTTCATGCTGGTTCAGCAAATGGCGAGGTTTCTTCATTAGCAAAAGCAGACCCAAATTCTTCTTAAGTTAGATATTTCAAAGGCCTTTGGCTCTGTGTCGTGGGCTTTCCTCCTGGAAGTTGTACAACAACTTGGTTTCGAACAATTATGGAAGATATCATCAGTGGACTGCTCTCCTCCTCATCTTCAACCCAGATTTTACTTAATGGGGTACTCGGGGATCATATACATCACTGTCGTGGATTATGATAAGGTGACCCGGTCTCGTCAATGCTCTTTTTTTGTAATTTCTTTCGAGATCACGTCCTTCAGCGTGTTTTTTACTAAGCAAAAAAAAGTTTAATATAAAAACATGGGTTGGGTAATACCCTGATTACCCTCCCAGCGCTGAGCACCAACATTGCACAAACTACATGGCTAAGAACCAAAAGAAACTCCTTAGGAGGGCACAAAGATCAACGCCTGGCCACCAGGACGCTGATATGCCTACGGCCAGCCGAGACCCAGGTCACGGCCTCCTCCTGAATAGCCTCCGCCAGCTCCAAGGCCGTCCTCGCCAACCCATCGAAAGTTCTTGCATTCTATTCCTTCCACAGCGACAGCCGATAAGAAACACCAGCGAATCAAAACCCCGGTGGAATGGTTTGCAGTCCTGCTTCTTATTGAGTAGCCACCACTCCATGAACGTCTCCCCCTGCCCCAGCGCCACTCCCTGCAAATGTAATCCACGACTGTACACACAACCCAATAGAATATGGTCGATGGTTTCTGCATCCTGGTCGCAGATGATGCAAGAGTTAGATGCTTGTAGGCCAAGACGGTAACGGCGATCACCAGTCCAGCACCTGCCATGCATGCCCAACCAGAAGAAAAAGCGCATGCAAGGAGGCGCTGCCGTCTTCCACAGCTGCCTGGCACCCAGAATCGGCGATGAGCCAAGGAACATGGCCCCATAAGCCGATGCCGAAGAATACTTCTGATCCGCTGTCAACTGCCAGGAGATGGTGTCTGGGACCTAAGAGAGCTGCACTTGATCAAGCAGGTCGCATAGATGCCCAACTCGAGGAGCATACACATGGAGATGGAGCCTGAAAGATGCTGAAACCAGGCATTGGTAAGAGCAAGGTTAATAAGAACGCCTACAATAGGCTGTAAGCGGGCGGTGTTCCACTGCCACGTCACTTGAATAGTTGTAGAGAGTATTTAATGTTTGTATGTGCACAACACCTCCCACGATCTATTGTGTGCCATATCTCTATGGCCTACTGCACAAAACATATACGTAGGAGCGGGCAACAGTGATGCTAGCGCAGAAGATCAGAAGGAGGAGGGAAAGCGCCGGCCTTTTAATCCGTCCCTAGCTGTAAGTCGGCTTTTCGTTCTCGTATTCCACGCTTCAGCCCGGCGGTAGCCAAAAGCCCGCTCCCTTCTCTATCCTATTTTATCTCTCCTCCCCGTATGATTTTGATGACACGAATTCCCTTACAATCTGCTGACTAGACCTTATAATACTTGCTCTAATGGGTGTGCTGGGGCATATGATCACTAAAGCGGTAAAGCCACCAATGAGGGTCCGCTGCTACCTCTGTCATCTCGTGCCTTGTAGCACCACATTTCTATCTATGTTGATAATGTGGCACTTTTTCTCAGCCCGAAGTTTGGAGATATCATAAGACTATCTGCACTCATGTTCCTCTATTTTCATCATCTATACTGCATGTTCATCAAAATTCTCTCATCTATACTCGTTTCTTCTGCATCCATCCATCCTCTATACCATCATCTATCTACTGTGGACTCACTTATCACTTTATTTAAATATATCCATGAGAGATCTAGTTTTGAAGAATTAATTGTAACGAATTCAATGGTGCAATCGGAATTTAATTTGGATTTTTTGTTAGTGATATATAACATTTTTTGTTAGAAAATATGGTGGGGCCCACCGTGGCAGCAGCGCGCAGGCTCCCGCTCCTCTCGCGCGCGAGTGCGCCTGGCCACAGGCCCACGCGGTCTCCACTAAACCATGCGGTCTCCGCTTGGTTTGTCGCCGCGTACCGGAGATGTTACCGGCTCCTGCTGCACCATGTTTTTCCGGTAAATTTGGGTATCGGAGGCGGTAACGGAGGCCAGTGCAGCTCGTCTAACAACTATGGATATTCTTAATTTATTTGGGGAAGCTTCTGGGCTTAGGACTAGTCTACAGAAAAGTAATGTGCTCCCAAATAGATGTGTCAATTTGGAGATTGCTATCATACAAGGCCTGTTGCCATGTCCCTTCTCAGAATTTCCATGCAGGTACTTAAGGGTTCCCCTCTTCCTGAGAAAATTAACAAGAGAACATGTACAACCCATTATTGACCGTATTGCGGATCAACTTCTTAGTTGGAAGGGAGATCTACTGACACAGACTGGAAGAAGGATTTTAGTCCAATATGTTCTCACAGGGAAACTCATCTATTTGGCTATGGCCCTTGATTTTTTACCGCAAGGTCATAGACTTTTAAAGCAATGGATAAAATTCAGTGTGGTTTCTTTGGAGAGGTAGTAAAGATGTGAAAGGTGGCCACTGTGTTGTGGCTTGGGTCAAAGTCTGCCGCCCATCGGAGCTGGGAGGTCTGAGTATTTTGGATCTCAAGACACTTAGCTGGTCCCAGCACATGAGGCGGGTCTGGTTCTAGAAAACATAGTCTCATCGTACTTGACTGATCTGCACTACATACTCCCTCCGTCCCTTTTTAAGTGTTGTTCGGATAGCGTGTCTGTGAGGGAAACACGGATTTCTAGAGACAGATATTTAAGGACGGAGGGAGTATGCCTGAGCAAGTGAGAATCTACTTACTGTGAATTATATTATGGAAAAGTCACGTAACCCTCTTTTACCCCTCAAACTATAAAACCAGATATTTTACCCACTGAACTTTCCAAAACTGGTCAAATAACCCCCTTATGCGGTTTTAGACGATGATTTTGCTACATTAATGTGATTTTGTATTTTTCTTTTATTTATTTTAGCTAAATCTTTAATAAATCATAGTAAATTATAGAAAAAAAATAAAATATAAAATTCAATTTTGTTGGACTCTACATAAGTAGATCTATACAGTGAACATATAATATAATATACTTTAGAACAAAGTTTTTTGTTGTAAATTTAGATGTATGTTTTTTTGTAATTAATTAAAATAATTCATAGATGTAATTTCTTTCATCCAATTGTGGTGAGCTAATTACTGTATGCTTGCACTGTTGTAAAAAGTGCATAAGCATAGATATAAATCTATAGCAAAAATATTTTTCTAAAGTATACTCTATTATATATTCATTGTGTAGGTCTACTTATGTGGAGTTCAACAAATTAGATTTTTTATTTTATGATTTTTCTATGATTTACTGTGATTTTTTAAAGATTCAGCCAAAATAAATATATATATAAAAGACAAAACCACACTACTGTAGCAAAACCACTGTCTAAAACCGTCTGAGGGAGTTATTCAGGAGTAAAACATCTGATTTTATAGTTTGAAGGGGTGAAGCAGTAGTTGAGAGGATTACGTAGACGCTTTCCATTACATTATTGGAGATGGTGCATCTACTCTCTTCTGGACAAATCGGTGGCTCCCTGGGCAATGCATTGCAGACCATGCTCCTTGACTTTTTGCGGCTGTTCCCAAGAGGAGAGCCAAGCTGCGCACTGTCTATGATTCCCTCGCTAAGAGCATCTCCAAGAGTTTGCTATTTTTCTTTTCCTAAAAGTTGTAGTTTAGCAAGTTCCAAAAAAAATTTGGGAGAAAAAAACAATGTCATCTCCAAGAGTTTGCTAGTTTTACCTTCCAATAACATAAATTTATGGGTCCCACCAGTTGATTTTTGCCGTTTTTTTTGTCACGTGTATATTGGGCGACGTGTGTCTACCTGGCGTTTGTGTCGCCGCCTTCTGCCATCGTGTGTTCCTGCTGCCGGCTTCTGGCTTTAGCCATCACGTGTTGCTGCTGGTAGGCGATACAGTAGCTGAGCAACGACAGAAGCCGATCAGGCATCAGCTTTTGCTGGCCTGTACTAGAACAGAAGCAGATCAGAGCCATGCACTGCATAGCTGTTTCACTAGGAGATGATGTCATGCTTTTGCCGGCCTGCTGGTCAACAACGATGACGATCAGTTTATGCTTTTGACAGCCGCGAAGGACTTGGCTCTGCGCGAGAAGGGAGGCGACGTCACAGCAAACTACGATGCGCAACTATGAGTCTGCGCGCAAATATACGCGCTGAGGCAGGATATTTGTCAAGTTTCTAAAAATGGGAAAGAGAGATGGGAAACTGTTGGAGCTATTTTTTTCTCTTTTTCTCAAAAAAGATGAATGGGGAAGAAAGATGCGGAACTCTTGGAGATGCTCTAACTAGGCCTGGATTTCAGATATATAGGGTGCTCGTACAGTTAGGGTATTGGTGGAGTATCTTCAGCTTTGAGATCTTTTGATGGATTTTCCGCTGCAGCCGGATATCGAAGATAGATATATTTGGAGACTCTCCACTAGTGGACAGTAAATCAGCTAAATCAGAAATTGCTTTTGTTCAATGGTTGGAGTCAGTGTAATTCTCAAAGTTTCCTTGGTTCTGTGTATCGAGGAAGTGGATTTGTCTCCCTTTTTTCTGTCTTTCCTGGTCCCTTAGAGCTCTCTTTCTAGTTAGTTTTTTAGTTTGTTTACTTTTAGTTTAGTGTTCTTTTCTTATCTCTTGAATTTATTTTTCGACTCTCTTTTAATAAATTTCAGTAGGGGCTTTGCCCCTCCTTTTTCTTCAAAAAAAAAATCAGCTTATGATGGTTTTTTTATGGTTCTACAATTTTTAGACCTTGGGAAAGAATTTGGAAATCTTGGGCACCATTCAAGTGCCGCTTCTTCGTGCGGTTGGCTGCGCATAACATGGCTGATCGACTGGCACGTCGTGGACTGCCTCACCCCAAGGTCTGTTCTCTTTTTTTTTAGAGTAAAAGGGCATAGCCCCAGTCTTAGCATTGCGAAGACAGCATTCAACGTTTTACAGCATCCTGGGCGAAACACACCCGATCAAAGGGTCTCTAAGACCAAAGTGACTGACGATACAAAATCAAACACCAAGAAAAACTTAACAGCTACTGAGCCTTGAAATCTTCTCACATCCCCAGACCAAGTAAACTGAACCACATTTTTCCATCACCATCACGAGGGTTAACAGAAAGCTTCGCTCTGACTTCCTCCGGAGCTGAGATAGACGCCCAGTTAAAGGCTTGCTGATACATGTATCTGTCCCATTCATCGTGGACTTGCCTCATCCAGAGATCCTTGTTGGCCGAAGTGCAATGTCCTTCAGTTTCCTCAGCTTGGCAGAAAACTCTCCCCTCTCCCCTTGTGGGCATAGAATTATCCAAGTTTGAAGCATTACTACAATTTGCAAAAGTAGTACCCTCAAATCCTTCCATACGCCTCCCTGAAAACACATCATGTTTCTTAGTTTCCACAACCCCCACAGGGCTGCTGCACAAAACACATTATTGACTAGGAACTTCTTATTACTTAACCACATTTGACCAATAGACAAAAGTCTCTACCGACTTCTCTATCACAGACTTCTGACAAATAACACCACATTTGTCTAGCCAGTACACAATCAAAGAAAAGGTGGTGCACAGTTTCATTTTCTGAACAAAGTAAACAGGTCAAATCATCTTTTTTTTTCCTAATACTAAGATTATCTCTCGTCAGCACCTTATTTTTGATAATAACCACAGGAAGAAATGAACTCTGGTGGAATCTTAAGCTGCCAAACAACAGGAACGTGTACAGGTAAAATGCCTCTAAAGTTAATAACCTTATATAACGACTGAGAAGAATATAAAACATTGGAACTAAATTGCCAAATCAAAGCATCATCAACATCCGAAAAGGTAATGGTTGTGGCCAACTGTATAATATCTAACCACTGGTTTAAAAGTCTTTGATCAAAACCTCTCCTAAAGGTACACTTTTACTCTGTACCATCCCAAAGATCTGCTACTGTTTCTGATTTTTCATGAACTAGGATATACACTTCCCAGAATTGGATAGCTAAACTGGAATGCCCCAACCAATTATCCTCCCAGAATTTAAACTTCCTCCCATTTCCAATTTTCCATCTAAAACCCATTTTGGCAGCAGCAGCTGCCTTCATAATACTCTTAAAAAATTGAGAGGCACCTCTAGTGTTGGAACAAAAAATATTAGGATTATTTGTGTCATACTTATAATCTATGAACTGCCTCCATAACTTCTTATCATCCATACCATATCTCCTAATCCAAGAAGCCAGCAAACAGAGGTTTAGATCTCTTAATTTGGGATTCCTAAACCACCAAAATCTTTATGCATAGCAATATATACTGTCCCAATTAACTAAATGGATCTTATGAGAATTAGCATCATCATTCCAAAGACAGTTTGCTAAGTGAGTATTAAGAATCTTAATAGCCCATTTAGGAAATTTAATAAAAGACATAAGATAAATTGGTATACTAGTCAGACATGCTTTGATCAAAACCACTTTGGCAGCATAGGACAAAAGTTTACCGCGCCATCCCGCTATCCTTCTAAGCATCTTATCTATTAAAGGTTGAATATCTTCCCTTCTCAAATTTTCATAATGTAAAGGAACTCCTAGGTATTTAAGAGGCCCCTAAAGGACAATAAAAAATATGAGCTATGTCATGAGCCAACTCAGTCTATTGACCACCTCCTAGTCCATTGTGTGTTTGCAAGAGAATTTTGGTTATGCCTGTTCAAACAAGTCGGTTTGCAGATCCCGTCTCCTCAACCAACGAAGTTGTCCTTTCACGCCTGGTGGGAGAAGGCTAGCAGTAGCACCATTGATGGGTTAATGAGGCAAGAAGTTAATTCTCTTATTATACTCGGTGCTTCGTCTATTTTGAACCACCGCAATGGATGTGTATTTGACGGAGCTACCCCAAACTTAGTTAGGGCTCTGATTGTTGCAGGCGAGGAGCGTCGCTGGTGATCCATGGCAGGGGCTCGAGGGCTCTCTTTCCTGATTGCCCTCCCTATAGCTTTTGATGTGGTCGGCCTATGTGCTTGGTCGTTGGCAGAAATGTATTACTGCTTTCGTCGGTGTGTAGTGTAAAGACTTGTTTTTGGGCTCTTGCCCTCTCTTTTCTTCTTCTTAATATAATGAAGCGTAGCTCCCCTGCGTTTTCGAGAAAAAAAAATCTTACGATAAAATAAGTTTTTTTTTTTATAAGAACGGTAAAATAAGTTGAAGCCCATTGGAACCCAATACAGACCGTGGTGTGCAAGCCAGTTGATATTTGACATAGTCCAAATGGAGGCACTTTATCAGTTCTGTAGAGAATGCATACCTGGTAGCGAAGTTTTGCCTGGTAGTATGACTTATGAGGGAACCATCAGCCTAATTAAAAGTCTCGTCTACTACACCACAAGAAAAACATTAAAAAGATATGATTGACGCTCAGATGTTGATAATGGTAATATAGAAATGGTTGAAACGCTTATGAAAGGTACATATTGGCATTAGATGGTCCACTAGAGAGATTAGGACAACTACATGCATATCTGAAAATTGGGCACATATAGTCACCGGTAATTCATAAATAAATTTTGTATTTGTCAAACAATGAGCTTGTTTTTGTGAATCATCACAGAATCTAATGCATGAGTAAAGAGATTAAAATGATTTGTTTAAAGATCTATTGGAAAACCATTCAGTTTAGCCAAAATTGCTATGGCATTGTTGAATTAGTCCATAAAACCTATATAGCGAAACAATGTTTTCAGACGTGGAGCACATACTAAGGAATTGTTTGCTTGGGTATACTTTATCTTAACTATCATATGACACATCAGTCTTCAATCCTAGCAATTTGTATTTGTACACTTGGGGAAAAAAAATTGTTCTTATACTGAATTTCCCTTTGACTTCATGTAGGCGGGTTACAGTTGAATTGTTATGGAATCCGTACAGTGACTTTTCTCGAGATGGGATATCCGTACAAGAGTTGACATACTAAGCTCCTGTCTCTACAAACAAATCTGATTATCAAGTGAAATAAAATAACCATTGAATTGTTTCAGATATCCTTACAGGACCTGAACACAAATCTGATTACATATGAAAAGCATCGCATTAGTTTGACACTTCGCGGAGAAGTTTTCGTACCATGACTTTGGGGATGGGGCTGCACAATGTGAATTATTGAGATGTCCATGCAGAACGGCCTGAACCTGACATACTGAACACGCAGTTTTGGATTAGAACAAAATGCCTCTAGGTAGGAAGTAAATTTATATATTCTGCGTTAATTTTTCACCGTTGCACCATCATCAGTAATTGTCAGTCCTCACGCCACTGGCAGTTTCTACTGTCATGAAGGAAACAGACAAAGCGGTCGCTCAAGACTTAAGAGGAAATCAAACGACAAGAAAACGATAAACAAATGCATCAACGAAATCTTATTTACTGAAACCGTCTGAAAGTCGTCAACCGTCACCAGCAAGCATTCATTCATTCGTTATATAAACAAGAGGGTTAGTTCAAAATGACCACTGAGCTTCCCTTTCCCAGCAAACCAAGTGCTACTATTGAACATCAGAGGAGAGGAGGAAGATGGGAAAGAGTGTGTCAGCGCAGCGAGGGCACATCCCGGTGCTCGTCGGCGACGGCGAGGGGAAGGAGGAGCTGAAGAGGGTTCTGGTGCACAGGAGGGTTCTTCAGCACCCCTACTTCGTTGGGTTGCTGGAGCTCGCGGCCATGGAGTTTGGGCACGATCAGAAGGGCGTGCTCAGGATCCCCTGCGACATCAGATGCTTCCACGCAATTGTTCAGCTTATCAGAAGCAGAGCGCGGCGGAGGAAGAAGGTGACGATCTCATGCCTCTTTTTCCTCAAGCTGATCTGATTCTGATGTAAAGATCAGAGACAGGGAGAGTGTGAGGATGTTCAGAGGTTCTCTGTCACCTTTCTGTATTATCTTTGCTATATCCTAGTAGTAGTCATCATCAGTGTAATTAACCTTGTGGTGTGTTGTTGTAGTATGCTTTTTTTTTTTCTAGATTCCAGCTAGCACATCGTATATATTTTGAGCTAGATATAGTGGAAATATAGGGTACTCCCTCCGTATCGCAAATAGAAGACGTTTTGGAAAATGTTTCGGTCAAACATTGAGAATATGAATCATGAATAACTTTTAAATTATTGAGTTTAAAATATAAAAATCATATAAATACATTTATCTTGAAAAGTATTTTCATAAAAGTATATATAAACCACTTTACAACAAATATTTTTAAAGAAATAAATGGTTACAGTTATGTTTTGGAGACCGTGTCAATATCTTAAACGTCTTCTATTTGTGATACGAAGGGGTATATGGTATCTATGCTGTCAGCATAGTACGAGTTTTCTTTTAAACATAATGAAGCGCAGTTATCCTGTGTTTTCGAGAAAAAGGATAGTACATAATGGTACAGACGATTAGTGTCGTGCCGCAGATATATCTGTCATTCAAGTGTTTTCGTTTATCAGAATCTTTGTTTTGCTCCTTCAATTTATTCTCAAGATCTTGGAGCAAGAACTTTATGGGGCCACTGAACCTGGAAATTTGAGCATATGATCGATGAGATCAAGAACCCTTTTTGTCCTCCTTTTTTTAAAAATTAGAATTAGATAAAGGCACCAGTACGTACTACTGTCACAGGAGGGATACCAATTATAGTTGGATACGTATATGGTCATGACAAGCACAGCACAGCACAGCATGTTCTCTGGAAAAGCGTAGCATTTCAGAATTTGGCATAGCCATCACCATTAGATTAGAATTAGATGATCCACAATCATCCTGACAGCATGGATTTGTCGCGTCATGTTCTCTGGAGTAAGGATACTCCAGCTATGACCATCGTCATTTTTTTTTTTTTGATCCGTCCATCGTACCTGACTGCTTGTTCCCCAGCCTAATGGCAGCTTTGCCTTGCGCCAAGCTCGCCCCAGACATCCGATTTCGAGCATTTGGGTGGAGATCCTGATGGCCGTCGTGCTGCAAGGGCTAGGAGGCTACAACCCCCAGGCCCCAAGTAACAGTGTGAGTGTGACAATGCTGCCATGGACCGCAACCATTTCCACATGCAGAACTGCAGCCATGATGTGAGAACCCAACAAGTTTGCCAACACGACAACGGTTAAAGCTTCCCCCAGTCGGCCAGTCCTAACTCCAGGCTCCAGCAACACAATAGCATTCACCAGCAAACGGGTAAATTACGGTCAGAAACTTGGAACCATTAGCACAATTATTATACTTATAAGAGATGCAGACATTCAGACCAACCGGCGGGGCAGACATTCAGACCAACCGGGGGCCAGACACCAGACCAACCGAGGCATTCCCGAACAACCCACAGCCAGTAATCCAGTACCATCAATACCACAATATAACAAGTTTGCAAATCTTGCTTCGTTTACAGGCTCGGCAACCAAACCTCATACCGATACAGCTTCGATAACGCTTCGCCAGCTAGAGTCATGCATCGCGACTAAATGATATATGCTTACAGGAACTTATTAACAAATACCACGGCGGGAGCTTCATCATTTTGATAATAGAATTTGCATCTGACCCAAGGTTCACGGCCCTCCACAGGTCCCTTCTCAAAGGCGGACCAGCTTCAGTGAGCCCGCTCCCGGAGAACCTCAATGTCCGCCTCTGATGGGTCTGTCGCCTGGATCTCGTAGTGGAACCCATCGAGCTCGTGCTTGATGCGGTCCTTCGAGGTGGCGTACAGCATCTTGGCACGGATGCGGGATGTCGATGGGGACCTGGAATAATGGCGGATTAGGTAAAGAGGTTTGGTGAATTGAAATCGGCAGGAAGGCTAGAGTTGCTGCGTTGAACATTAAAGAATACAAGACATCACAAGGATACATATAGTGAAGTCCAAAAAGTCAACCTCAGAATCTACAAACAGATTAACAATTATTGCCAAGAATATCCCTAACTGTTGCAGCACATGCATTTGTTATTCCTTTTGGCCAGAGCTACTGCATTGCTAACTAGTATGGGGCTACCAGCAGACAGCATAAAGTAGATGTGGTGAGTACTGAGTACTATCATAGCAAGATCACATCACAAGATCCAATCTAACTTTATTAAGTACTTAAATAATTAGCATGTAAGTTTATTGTGCTTGGTGCATTTTAGGCATCCAGGTACTTTTTTTGTAAGTACATAGAATCCTAAAATGACCAACTCATCAACAGTTTACCTATTTAGCTATTTCCATGGATCTAGTTTAGTTTCATTGGCATTGGCAGTTGGCACTATAGCTTAATGCAACTGCTAAACATGAATGAAACAAAATAAAGGTACATGCATAAATGATTTGAACCTCACCAGGCAATGAAAAAATCTTGCTTTTCTGCACGTTCTCCCCAGTAACAAAATCAAAATCATAGAGAGCATATCGGCAGTCATTCTCTGGGAGAGCGGCCAAAAAATCATCATAGCTTTCAGTAGTAGCCCCTGTCTTCTCCACAACCACCTGCTTTTGCTTTTCGTCGATTTTGAAGATAACATAACGGAATGCCTTCTTCATTTGGAGCTCGACAAATGTCTCCCTAATGTTAGGAGCAACTCCCATGCCGGAAGATGCATTTGACTGCAGAGAATTGTGCAGACGTTAAAAGAAAATCAAGGCTAAAAACTGAAATACAAGATGAGTTGTTCAATTTTGAACAGGCGGATATATAGAGGTTATAAGTAGTAACTAAAAGATGAACAACATTCCGATCATCCAATGTATGAGCTGGGCATGATTCAATAAAAATTACAACCTTCCACATACAGGAAACCATACAAAAAAATTTATCCGCCGGTCCAGGGTGATACTGCTGCAGAAAGCTTGCTTAATCAAAATATACAGATATACAGAAAATCACTTGGTCAAATGAACAGTCCAGTGATTGCACAATGATGGACAGGACTAGACACAACACCTAAGCAAAAGCTCCATCAATCAAATGCACTGCATCCAATCTAGATGGCCAACTGTGTGAGAAGCATGTTCACCATCCCCACACTAACCTAAAAGGCTGCTAAGATATCAAAGAAATTAACCAGTATAAGAGGCATACTCCAAATATCTCAACTTAGTGAAAGCAGGAATACAAGTATACCCACCATGGCCATCCCTCAGAGGATGAAAAACTCTACGCAAGCAAGAATAATACATTTTTTATATAAAAAATATATAATAAAGTACCCACCTATTGAGCCGACTAATTTGGAGAGAAAAACTGTATCAATTACAGCCACATGTTAAACCAGAAAACCATCAAAACTGGCAGTATTTCATTCAGGGACGAACTAAATGTTCTTGCCTTGCAGAAATGAGCTAATAACATCCCAACTCATAGTAACCAAAAAAAAATAGTGTGGAGGTCTTGAATGCGTACTCACTTCCGCTTGTACAGCTAAACTCCAATCTCACCCCCCCCCCCCCACCCCACCCCACAGTTTCACAGCTAAGACCGTTTTCCAGCACCGATTGTCAATTCGGGTTCTGAATATCTACTAGTGACTTAATGCATATATCTACTTGATTTTACAAATACAAGTGTACTGTACATATAGGCGATGATTAATTGCAGCCAGAACAAATGAACATCTACATCCGGACGAACCGTCAGTAAGGTCAGATCAAACCCTCCCAAGGAGATCTAACCCCGGCAGCCCTCCACGAAGTACCGCACCCGGATCGCGCGAACCGACCCTCTTCTGCTGTTCGCACACGGATCTACACCGCAGCGCGCGCGGATCGAGACAGAGCGCGAGCGGGATCGACGAGAGGAAGGAAGGAGTGGGGTATACTCACGTGGGAGCGCAGGAAGGCCATCGGAGTCGGGGTGGTGCGAGCGCCCGCGCCTCTGCGTCGATCGCACGCACGCACGCAGACGGCAGGCGGGATGCGCAGCGCAGGCGAAGAGAAGAGAGACTCCCCCCTCCTGTTCTTCTTCTGATGCTGGCTGCGGGGGTTTTTTTTTTTTTTTTTTTTTTTTTATATGTGTGCGGCGGGCTGCTGCGGATTTTGGTGTGGTGGGGCGAAATTCTCCGAAGAGATGCGCGTTCATATACGCGGACGCGCCGCTTCGTGCCTTCGTGTGGGTGTGCGTGGGTGGGGGCCGTGTGTGGCGTACACGGCGGGTGGGTCGAGGGAGAGAGTGACATGTGGGGCATCTGACGTGCGGGGTCGGGATGTCGGTGAGGGGATCGCTTTCGTGGGGGCCAGGTGGGGTGTGGAGGCTGTGGACGGTGGGACGTTTGGGCCCACCGAACGGTGGGGCCTGGGCCGCGGGCGGGGGTGTGGGGGCTGGGCGGCTGGGGGATGGACGGCAGTGATGCGTTGGGCACGCTGGATCTGACTGGGCTGGTGGGGGCCTCCAGGGGTGCCGTGATGACTTTTGGGCTCTTTTGAATTGAGAGGAAGAGAATAAAAAGAGGGCAAATTCGACTGTGTGACAGATACAAGTTTGAACTTGTAGAGTCAGCATTTCACGCGTGGACGAAATGGCCATTCTGGTTATTATCCTTACGTGTCAAGGACACTATCGGGAGAGACACGGGACGTACCAGCTATATTACTCCACTTTCTAAAACTTTATTAAATCTCGAACATATTATTTATCTCTCAGCTCATATACAAACTTAAACGATCGCATAGGTATATTCTATTGTATACAATATACACTTGGCACCTATCTTACTCATTCCTCGTGTCAATTCTCACTCAATCGACCTCTGTCTCTCTTGTCTCACTCCCTTTGCCTTATTCTCCTCCACCACCGCTACTGTCACCGCCACTGCCACCACTCAAGGTCAAGCTTGTCTTAGCCACTTTTCCTCACGGTCCGTCAGGCGTCGAAAGCAGTTTTCCACCGAGCATCGCCCCCACGCACATTGAACAGGTGAGTTTGAAAAGAAGGCTTCATCCCCAGTTCCTCACTCTCTACCTATCCCGTCACTCCCTTCCCGTCTCATGCTCTCACTCCGTTGTTGGCCCTTCTCCGTCCACGACTGAGTTTTCCCTCCTCTAGTATCAGGCCCTTCATCGTCGTCAATCTCGTCTCCCCTCCACCTCCCTCGACCGTGGGCTCTTGTTTGTGTCCTGGTCGCACCCCCTTCGCCACCGCTTGAGCTCACCATGACCTCGAGGTCGCCTCAATTTGCCCCTATTTGTGACCCCTACGCTTTTGTCGTTAGAGTTCACCATGAGGAGCTCCTTTTGCTTGTGCGCGGGATAGATCCACTACTGATCCTCATCACCCTACTTCAAGCACTCGTCTGAGAAATCCAACAAGAGCTCGAGAAGGTAAGCCTCGTGGTTGTATTTGTTAGAGCATCTCTAGTTGTTTGGAAAAATTAACTTGGAAAAAAAGTTGTCACTTTAGCAACTTGCTAAAATTTTTGGTAAGTGAATTTTTCATGTATCTCCAATATTTTGGTAAACTAGGCTTAGTAAACATAGAAAAGTAGGCGTGAGAGAAGTGGCGGCGGCGGCAAAAGGAAAGAAAACGCCGGATAGCAAGTGAAGCTGATTTGGTAAATATAACGAGTAGGTTGTCTTCGATTCCAACTTGGAAAATTTTAACAAGTCATATTCCAATCTGTTGGAGAACGTTTTTTTCTTCTTTTCCAATAAAACAAAGATAACAAGTCATTTTTCCAAACTATTGGAGATGCTCTTAGAGACTTTTCTCCGTGTCATTGTAAAACTTGTTCATTATCCATAAGTAATTTAAAAAGTTAAGCTCTCACGTATGCCACTGCTCTGAACTCTTTTATCCTTCACGTCACTTACGGGAGTCTCTCAATTAAAACACGACAAAAACAGATCCGCGCTCTTAAATTGGATGCCGTAGGTACACTGGTGGGCTCTGCTCTGCCTCTATCGTCGTCCCGGGCTCCCGGCCCAGATAACGATTCGGCTCGCCGCTGGGGCACTCGGGCCCACCTGTCATCGAACCATCACGCGCGTTGCTAGTAGCCTGGGCCGGGCCAAAAGTCCGGGCCATCGTGCTTCGTGCCTGGTGGCCTAGCTTGCTACCCGCCAAACAAATCCCTATCCATTGATAGTGTAGCGCACCGAGCGCAAGCAGCGCGCACGCGGCACGCCTCCCTTTCTGAGTTTCTTCACGGAGCGCTCTTCTTCACGCCTCCCTTCATTCCCGTGCCGTCTCTCCCCGCCGCCACCCGCGCCGCCGCCGCCGAAAACCCTAAACCCCCAATGGCCGACGACGGCTTCGCGGCGCCGCGGCTCTTCTCGCAGGGCGTCTCCTACACCTACGACGACGTCATCTTCCTTCCGGGCTACATCGGCTTCCCCCCGCCGACGCCGTCGACCTCTCCACGCGCCTCTCCCGCCGCGTGCCGCTCTCCGTCCCCTGCGTCGCGTCCCCGATGGACACCGTCTCCGAGGCCGCCATGGCCGCAGCCATGGCATCGCTCGGCGCCGCCGCCGCCGTGCACTGCAACACCGAGCCCCACGCCCAGGCCGCCATCGTCCGCGCCGCCAAGTCCCGCCGCCTCCCCTTCGTCTCCTCCGTACCCTTCTTCTCCCCGTCCTCCGCCCCGACGCTCAACGATTTCGCTGGCAACGAGTACGCACTCGTCACCGAGCGCGGAGATTCGCTCTCCAGGCTCGTCGGCGTTGCTGTCGCAGCCGATGCTGCCTCCGGCGAGGTTCCCGTCGCTGTCTCGGAGTACATGCGGCCGACGCCGCGCTCAGCCTCCGCCTCCTTCGACTTCGAGAATGCAGCCGCCTTCCTTGCCGACGAGGGTCTGGATTACGCCCCTCTCGTGTCCGACGATGGTGAGGTTGTCGATCTCATCACCGCCAAGGACGTGGAGCGCATCCGGAGCTATCCGAAGCTGGGCAAGCCGTCTCTTGGAGCGGACGGGAAGTTCGTAGTTGCGGCCTCCATTGGGACCCGTGAGGATGACAAGGGAAGGCTGGAGCAGCTAGTCAAGGCGGGGGCAAATGCTATCGTGATTGATAGTTCACAGGGGAACTCTATTTACCAGCTTGATATGATAAAGTTTGCCAAGAAGATGTACCCGGAGGTGGATTTGATCGGGGGTAATGTGGTGACAATTGCGCAGGCCCAGAATTTGATTCAAGCTGGTGCAGATGGATTGCGGGTTGGAATGGGTTCTGGCTCAATTTGTACCACCCAAGAGGTTTGTGCTTTTGGAAGAGGACAGGTAAATGCTAAAATCCTCATGAACTCTTGTTTTCTCAAAGTATTCTAATGCATCACCGTCAGATTACTTCATTTAGCTTGCTGTCAAATTTGTTGGTTACCCTGAATCCTCTTTTTGTTGTCTTATGGTCTGAAGTTATGAGTTATCTTAGATGACCGTGACCAAGGTGGAAACAAAATTTGTCCATTATTTTGCTAGACATTGTAAACATTCTGAAATCTTTGCTATATTCAGTGCAAGTATATCCAATTCTGATTCGATGACATAAGGGCATTTACTGACTTTGCCTTTCTCAGCTAGGCAGGGGATATGTAGTCCTTGTTTCATATGATTAGAAGTTAGAAGACACTGATGGGTACTTGGTCTAATTTTGAGCTTTTAACTTTACCTTTGAGCTTTTATGAAGTAAATCCTTTAAATTTTGTTATCTTGTGGTGGATAGTGGAGACAAATGACTCCCAGGGTTTTCTGCCTATGATATGTTGTAGAGACAAAATAATTTCAATGCTGCTGCTTGTGTTTGATGTTCTTTTTGTGTTGGTGGAACAGGCAACAGCGGTGTATAAGGTTTCATCTTATGCCAAGGATCATGATGTACCAGTTATTGCTGATGGTGGAATTTCAAATTCTGGACACATTGTGAAAGCTCTGTCGCTGGGGGCATCCACTGTTATGATGGGCAGCTTTTTAGCTGGCAGTCATGAAGCTCCTGGTACTTATGAGTACAAGGTATACAATATGTATATTGATGTTTTT
The DNA here is from genome assembly GCA_009763385.1 of Coix lacryma-jobi var. lacryma-jobi. Lineage (NCBI taxonomy): Eukaryota > Viridiplantae > Streptophyta > Magnoliopsida > Poales > Poaceae > Coix > Coix lacryma-jobi. The sequence goes on from CM019823.1 coordinate 175,857,828, forward strand.
GCTGTTCTGAAATGGGTTAAAGTTCTGGTTTTGCTTTTCGTTTAAAATGATTACCATAAACCGAATGTTTGAATGCCTTTTGGTCTTTTGGACTTAGGCGATGACTGTCAAAGTCCCTACAGCCATGTAGAGCATGAGACTCGATTCATACTGAAGATCACATGCCATGAACATGCAGATGTCAAGCCCATGTGGCCACTGCAATGAAAAATTCCTTCATGTATAAACAACAGTCTAATCAGATAGCATAAAAATTAACGATTGCTATGACAGTGGTTTATGATGCCTGAATGGCACCTCGATGCATTTCTTCTAAATTTGCATTGTGCATGGGTAATTGTCCTGCCAGAATATCAGATATTTCAGGCTGAAATTACTCCCATCGGTCCCAAAATAAACTAACTTCTAGAGTTGCCTTAATCAAAACTTTCCAAGGTTGACCAAATTTAATGAAAAGAGCACCAATATTTATGACACCAAAATTGTATCATTAAAATGTGTGTCTACAATGTTTTCTGATCGGCCTATCATCTCTAATCGGTCTGGTACCGATCAGGACGATTAATCGACCTCTGATCGATCTAATCGTCTAGCATAGGACTATATATATATATATCATATATGTATGGTATATATACCATATACTATATATTTATATAGTAGACATCGAGCATCACGATTCAAGATTATATTCCTAGTTAGTTGGTTACTTACATGTGAGATCTGATTCCATATTCTTGTCCCAGCCTCCATATTTTAGCCCAGTAAACTGAAGGAGGTCATCTGCCTATTTAGTGTTGATCGGCCAATAGGCCTAATCGGACGATCAGGTTTCTGATTGCTCTGATCTAATCGAAGGCTCTAATCGACTGTTAAGTACCGATAAGGACGATTAATCGCAATTAATCGGACGTTCAGAAACATTGTGTGTCCGTAGTGCACTTTTTTGTTTTCGTAGATCCCTTCTACATAAAGTTGGTCGAACTTAAAATAGTTTGATTTAGGATAACTCTAGATGTTGATTTATTATGGGATGTTCTCAGTATATGTGTATGTATTGTTGTTTCATGTCATTTTGCCAGTTATAGTCTATGCTGACTGCTTATCAAGTGCAAATACACCTTATAGTTCAACATTTTTGGTATTGGACCTTTTGCACTAGCGGCTAGCTTCCTAGATCTCTATAGTTTATTGTTTTGGGGTCATATATTATATAAGCTATAACAATTATATAAGGGCACTCAGTCTCCAAAAATGTTTTTTGGATGATGCCACACTTTATGAATCGTTCACGGTTTATTGTTTTTGATGTATTTTTTGTGCCATTCTATGTCTGACACATGAAATTTCCATCTGCTCTTTCATGAAAATGTTGAGTTATAACTCTTGACATGCTGCTTTTAGGACGGCCGCCGAGTCAAAAAATACAGAGGCATGGGTTCTCTTGAAGCCATGACAAAAGGGAGTGATGCAAGGTACCTCGGTGATACTCTCAAGCTCAAAGTGGCCCAGGGCGTTGTTGGAGCAGTAGCTGACAAAGGTTCTGTACTGAGGTTCATTCCTTACACGATGCAAGCAGTTAAGCCAGGATTCCAAGATCTTGGTGCAGATTCTCTCGAGTCAGCTCATGATCTTTTGCGATCAGAAACTCTCAGACTAGAGGTATTTCAGGCTGCACACAAGTTATCTTCCAACATGTTTTAGATTTTAATATCAGATTGGAGAAGTTCATCTTGCTCATTTACAGAAAGATTGTTTAAAAACAATTAAAGTTAACCTATGTTACTACTTACAAGTAGGTTTGTTTTGGGGACCAGCTCCAAAGATCAGTAGATTATTTAATATTCTTTATTAATCCATATGAATAGTAGCATTTTCTTGAAAGATTGAAATGTTTGTGCCCAATTTGGAGATTTAGGTTGGGTATGGACAAGGAGCTTGAATTATTGCTGGTTGAAATAGTGAATGTTCCGCACCGGTGTTTCTTGCTTGCTAATTGCTGGATAGATCGAGAAAGCACACTGAATAATTTATCCCTTTTTTTCTTCAACAGCTTGTTTGGAAGTTCTGTATCCATCTTTATTTTCTGAAAACATATAATTACTAGCCAGAAACTAAGCATCTTTTTCCAGAAAGCATATTGACTTTATTGGTCATCCTTACTAGGTGAGAACCGGCGCTGCCCAGGTTGAAGGTGGAATCCATGGGCTGGTTTCATACGAGAAGAAGGCATTCTAGTTCCATAACCCAACAAGGGAAGAATTGGAACAAGAGTGGTTAGCTGCATGATATGGGGGCGATGATGCTCATTATCGCACCTGGCAAAAGCTCGGCAGCTTGTCAGCAAAGCTTGTCAGGTTGGGCAGCAAGTGTACCATCTTGGTAGCGTAATAATAACACTAATAAACCTTTGGCATCGGAATTGCTGTATAAGCCATCGAAACTTTGCCCCCAGTTTTGCTAAGAGTAAGACTGCTGTTTAGATTTTTAAAATGATTGGATCTGGTGATCGATGTACTCTGCCCTGCCATGTTGGGCCTATCATCATGTCGTACACTTGTACTCCCTGTGTTCGAAGAAAGCTGTCATGGCTAGTGGGCCACTTACACTGCTTCAACAAATTTGAGCATCCAAATTATGAGTTGCACTTGCAACTGGACGTCTGGACCTGTTGAAGCTTTTGAGCAAAAGTGTGTAATCTAAACGTGATTCAAATCAAATAGAAAAAGCAGATTTGTTTGAGAAGCCACTAATCCTCTAGCAGTCTGCAGTCTGTTTTTTTGTTTCAATTCTATTATTACTATATTATTGTAATCAGTCTTATCTTTTGCCTTAGAACTCATGTAAAAGAGCAGATTTGTTGTTTCGTCCTTCTCCCAAGGATCCATGGTAGCAGTTTCGCCACGTAAGCAGTGAGCAGGACTGTTGACCGATCGCTGTGTACGATAAGAAGGCATTTCTCCTTGTGAAAACTAGAATGTAATGAGTAGTAATGAACTTGTTCTCATTGATCTTGTGTTTACATATTTATACATGGATGGAATAAGCAACTGCTCTTGGCATTTAACATCGAGAGAGAGGGAAGGAAGCGGTTCTTTGATGGAATAAGCAACTGCTCTTGGCAGTTTACATCGAGAGAGAGGGAAGGAAGCGGTTCTTTGAGAGAGCGGTTCTCTGATCTCTGATGAGATCAACTGCTTCGTAAAACTCCCCCTTTGATCGAAACTGCTTCGTAACACTCCCCCTTTGATCGAATCCATCTTGAGATCAATGAATAGTATTAATCCTCCAAAAAGTCCTGTAAGATAAAAACGAGGAGAAATACTTTGATAGATATGCTGTTAAAAACTTCTTCAAAAACCCAGTGGGAAAATAAGGAGAAAGTGATCCAGCATATATGATTATTGTCTCATTGTAAACTCATATGAGAAAACCTTTGCAGGAGAAAAACCATAGATAGTTTAGAGGACAATATACGTCATTTGATATCTCCTTAAAAACCCTGGTAGGGAAAACAGGATATATGACATAAGCTTATGCTAATATTGCCTATTAAAACTTTATATGAGAAACCTTGTGAGTAAAACCATACAAAGAAAAGAGTACAATATGATGGTGTGGACAAGGCAACAATTAGGTAGATCTCTCCCCTGAACCTTGCAAATCCGAAGTCGCCGCATAATACCAATTCCTTGAACACATTTTTGGAACGAGGAGCTGGTAATGACTTAGTCAACAAATCAGCGAGATTATCGCATGACTTGGTTTGCAAGATATCTATTTCACCATTTGTTGTAATTCATGAGGGAAAAACAACTTAGGAGAAATATGCTTGGTTATGTTGCTCTTAATGTAACCTGTCCCCATCTGTGCAACACAAGCAGCATTATCTTCATAGATAATGGTAGGTGAGTCAAGAGTACTCATTCCACATGACTGTTGTATGTGGTTAATCACTCTGCGAAGCCAAACACATTCTCGTGAAGCTTCATATAGTGCAATTATTTCAGAGTGATTGGTGGAGGTAGATACAGGGATCTGTTTTGATGACTTCCATGAAATGGCAGTCCCCATGTAAGAATACAAAGCCTGTCTGGGATCGGCCATTATGGGGATCAGATAAATAGCCGGCATCAGTGTACCCAATCATATTGGATTCTGGGTTCCTTTGAAAGAATAACCCAAGATCTCGTGTGCCATTAACATATCTGAGGATATGCTTAACTCCCGTCCAATGACGTTTGGTAGGAGCAGCGCTGTGTCGTGCTAGCAAGTTCACTGCAAATGCAATATCAGGCCTGGTGCAATTTGCAAGATACATGAGCGCTCCAATGGCACTGAGATAAGGGTAATGGGCTCCCAAAACCTCTTCTCCTTCATCCTTTGGTCTGAATTGATCAGTCTTCATTTCTAAAGACCGAACAACCATAGGAGTATTGGAGGGATGTGACTTATCCATGTTGAATTTCTCCAACACTTTCTGGGCATAGGCAGATTGATGCACTAAAATTCCAGTGGGAAGGTGCTCAAGTTGTAGACCTAAGCAAAATTTGGTTTGACCCAAATCCTTCATTTCAAACTCCGTCTTTAGATGATTGCGTGCTTCATCAACATCTTGTGGGTTGCCAATGACGTTTAGATCATCAACATACACTGATATGATGCAGAACCCCGTTTGGGATTTCTTTATGAATACACATGGGCAATCATCATTGTTAGTGTATCCCTTCTTTAGAAGGAACTCACTAAGTCGGTTATACCACATTCTTCCCGACTGCTTTAAGCCATAAAGTGACTTTTGAAGCTTTACACAATACATGTTGCGATTTGCGCTCTGATCCGGTATAGAGATTCCATCAGGAACCTTCATATATATATCCGAATCAAGTGACCCATAGAGATATGCAGTCACTACGTCCATCAACTGCATAGATAGACGATTTTGTACAGCCAGAGATATAAGATATCGGAACATTATTCCACTCATAACTGGAGAATATGTATCATTGAAATCAATGCCGGGTCTCTGCGTGAACCCTGGTATCTCCGCTTGAATTGCATCTTTCCATTGGTTCTAGTCCGAGCGCTTTTTGCACTCTGCCATGGACTTAGAATCTGGATCGCTTTGGATGATTTCTGCAATTGTTTCAGCGAAATATATGTCGACAACTGTAGACTTTCTATCATATGATTCTCCAGATTCAATGAAATTGATGGAAATTTCTTGTACCCCTGGAGATGTATCATTATTTCCCAATATGATATCATCAGGGTGTTCCGATGTCCCAACATCAGGTATTGAGTGCACTGTTGATGTGGGATGTGAAGGTTGAACCTCCACAGGGTGTTGCTCAACATGAGGTTGAGTTGCATTTACTGTGTTGGAAGATTTATTCTTCCTTTTCCTTTGCTTGTTGGAAGCTGTATCCGTGGGAATGGTCGTACTTCTCCCCCTCTTACTTGGGAGTTGAGTAGTTTTATTTGGTACCTCTACTCTTTCCGGCACATTTCTCGCAGGATTGTAGGATTTGGTAACACCCTTATAATCAGCAAATGCGTCTGGCATATTATTTGCAATGTGTTGCAAATTGATGATCTTCTGAACTTGAAGTTCAGTCTCTGAAGTACGTGGATCATAATTGGTGATGACTGAGGCATCCCAATTGATTTCCTAGCATTGTTTGTGGTTTTCTGTTTCTCCCCCTAATGCCGGAAAATGTTCTTCATTGAAGATACAATCAGCGTACCGGGCAGTAAATAGATCCCCTGTAAGAGGTTCCAGATACCTTATGATCGACGGAGATTGATATCCCACGTAGATCCCCAACTTCCTGTGTGGGCCCATAGATGTACGCTGCGGTGGTGAGATCGGTACATAGATAGCGCAACCGAACTTCCGCAGATGGGAAATATTTGGAGTATTTCCACGTACTAGTTGCAACGGGGAGGTTGCATGGTATGCAGTTGGTCGCAATTGAATCAAGTCCGCAGCGTGTAAGACTGCGTGACCCCAACATGATGTTGGTAGATTACAATTCTGTAGTAATGGTCTAGCAATAAGTTTCACTCTTTTGATAAGAGATTCTGCCAACCCATTTTGAGTATGAACATATGGGACCGAGTGCTGAACTTGAATTCCTAGTGCCATACAATAGTCATTGAATGCACGTGAGAAAAATTCAGCAGCATTATCCATGCGGATGGATCGGATTTGATGTTCAGGATATTGTGCTTTAAGTTTGATAACTTGTGCAACAATTTTGGCAAATGCATGGTTTCGTGTGGAAAGTAAGCACACATGAGACCATCGTGTAGATGCGTCTATTAAAACCATGAAATACCTGAACGGCCCAGACAATGGTTGAATGGGACCACATATGTCTCCTTGAATGCGTTCAAGGAACTTTAAAGGTTCGGCATGAATTTTGAGGTAAGAGGGCCTCAAAATTAATTTCCCCGTGGCACATGCGGTGCACACAAAATCTGAGGATTGGGGAAATTTTGTATCACTTAAAGTGTGACCAACAGAATTGCTTATAATTTTCCTCATCATCTCGATGCCAGGATGGCCAAGGCGATCATGCCAAGTTTGGAATGCGTTAACATTCTAGAAAATTACTTTGTAAGCAACATGTGGTACGGGTTTGATGTATGTGTAGTACAATCCAGACGGGAGTGAGGGAACTTTTTCAAGTGTCTCTTTGCCATATCCGTGATCTCTTGTAATGAGAAGAAATTCCTCGTTGTTGTCCGTATGGGTTTCAACATGGAACCCATTATTTCGGATATCTCTATAACTCAGTAGGGTACGCGTTGAATCGGGATACAGTAATGCATCCTCAATTGTTAGCGATGTACCCATAGGGAGCATAATAGTGGCACGTCCAGTACCAACTATTACAGCATCGCGCCCAGCGATTGTTAAAACATTTCCTTTATTCTTTGTCAGAGTTTGGAAATATTTTATTTCCCTGAGTATAGAGTTAGTGGTACCACTGTCCACTAGGCACATTTCCTCATCCATCAGATTGACTCCCGTACAATCTATACAAAATGGAGAATTCAAACATGTAATTCTCAACAAATATATATAGAATACATACAATATATAGGTATCAAATGTGCTTATTACAATACCCATTGTTCTAAATAAAATACGGACAACTTAGTAGCTTATTACAACATCACAATCAAATAACATCCATAATTAAGATAGTAGCAATAGATATCAAAGTGCTGGAGTCTAGTGGAAGTCTCCAAAGAGATCATCGGAGGTATACTCCACGATCATGTTGTCCATCCCATCAGTGTTTCCATCAGGTGGTGGAAGTGCCTTGGTGTTGCTTGGACCCGCAGAAGCGGAGTTGGAGCATCCAGGGGCATCTTGTTTAGGGATGTCGAGTTGGAATGTCTCTTCCATGGTGACATCACCCTGGGAGTTGAAGTGTGCTTCAAATTGTCCACCTTGATTGGAATTCCCTTGAGTGGAGGGTCCACGTCCCACGGATTTCAAGTATAATTCCACCAAGTGCTTAGGGGTACGACACTTCTGTGTCGAGTGGCTGTAACAGCCACACTTGTCACAAGTGTTAGACTTGTAGAACTTTTTGTTCGATTTAGGAACATTTGTACCCTTGCCCTTGTTGGCACCACGAGACTTACGCTGCCTCTTGCGCTTGTTCTTTCCTTGGAAGTTTCCAGGATTGCTAGAGGTAGTAGCATTCCTTTGTTGTTTGTTCTGAGCATTAGCATTAGCATGTACTTCAGGCAAAGGCTTAGTTCCTGTGGGACGCAGGTTGGAGTTCCATAGAAGGAGCTCATTGTGCCTTTCTGCATGTAGTAATGTCTTAATGAGCTCAGAATAAACAGTGAAACCTCGTTCACGGTATTGTTGCTGAAGGATCATATGTGCAGGAAGCATTGTAGACAATGTCTTTTCAATCTTTTCTGCATCAGTTGGTTCCTTTTCGCAAAACTTCAGTTTAGAACTGAGTTTATGAACAGCATGATTGAACTCTCCCACAGATTTGAAATCTTGGATACGGAGATGGTTCCATTCATTGATAGCCTCCGGAAGGATGACTGTCTTTTGCTGTTCATACCGTGTTTGAAGAGCAAGCCACAGAGTGCGTGGGTCTTCCTCCATCAGATACTCAGCTTTGAGATTTGGATGGATGTGGTTCCTTATCAGAAATAAGGCATTATACTGGAGATTTGGAGCCAATGCATCTACACCCTGTTGGGGTGGTGCAATTGCTTCATACAGTCCGCGTAACGCAAGACTCACTTTGAGGTCCATTGCCCATGTGGGGAAGTTGTGGCCATCAAGAGCGAGAGGCTCAAACTCTTTGGAAGCCATTTGTGCCTACATAAGTAGGGCCAAGATTTGTAAAAAATCTTTGGCAAAGTTGAATAAGCAAAGCAAATGGAAATAATCAAGGTAAACTTGAATAAGAGGGATATTCTCATGTTGAATAACACTGTTAAGCACCTGATGGTGGTAACTCTGTGATTCATTTTTCAGCATTGGGTACGTACGTTGAGGATAAAATTCCACAGTAGTACTATGGTACTACCTTGTGTATGGCCAATGTGAAAGAGAATTATGGTAATCACTCAAGTGTCCCTTGTATAATTTATTTATCAAATTGGGTACGCACGTTGAGGATAAAAATCCTGCAGTAGTACTAGGGTACTACCTTGTGTATGGCCAATTTGAAAATAAATAAAGGTAGACACTCAAAAGTGTAGATCATATGTTTCAAATTTGATATTGGGTACGCACGTTGAGGATGAAAATCCCGCAGTAGTACTAGGGTAATACCTTGTGTATGGCCAATATCAAACTGAGAAACATAGTGTTATTTAAAACATGAGAAAATCAACCTATAAGCATTTGCATATATTAAGTGCTTGTATGAAAGCTGAAAACTTAATATATAAATTGCATAAAGTAATATGCAATATAAAATTCATGTCGTAGGGAATTGCGTAAAGCAAATGCTAAACACATGAATTTAAAACATGTATAATATATTCATGAAATAAACACGTATATATAAAACATGGATACATCAGGGATCTAAGAATTGAAAATTACTTAGACTAAACCACTGATTAACAATACTGCGAAATTAGCAACTAACAGATAGGGGTTAATTAAGCTAATGAAGTACTTAGTAAATAAAAGGAAAAGAAATGGCAGCAGCGGCCTGGCCTGCCTAGTCCGCAAAACTTGGCCCGGCCTGGTAGCGAAGCGCGGCCTGCAGCAGCGCATGGGCACGGCCTGGCTTGCGTTGCGTGGCTCGCAGCCGGGTATAAGATGGCAGCAGTTAGGGTTGCAAACCCTAACTACCTATTCCCTCCCCGGCCGCCAAACTGCCTTGCCGCCGCCGCCGCTTAGCCTCCACCACCGCCATGTCGTTTTCTACAACCGGATCAGGTGCTCGCCGTGAAGATCTCCACTTCAAGCACTATGGAGGAGCGCCGGCTTCGGCCGGAATCGCCAGCACTCCTCCCCCCCGAACTGCGCTTAAGCCGGTGGTGGTGCGCGGCCTCCATCCTCGTCAGAGGAAGAAGCCGCGGCCCCGCTGGGCCCGGCGTGGCCGTTGGCAAGGGTCCGAGCCGCGGTCGCCGGCTCGGCGTGGCCGTTCGGGAGGCTCCGCGCCGACTCGCCATGGGGAACATGGATCCAAGTAGGGCGGAGACCAGGACGACGGTGCGCGGCGTCCCCAGCATGAGCCCGACGCCGGAGGATGTCCATTGGCGAGGGTGGAGGAGGCGGTTCGTCGAGCTCCGGATCAGAGATGATGCGGCGACGAGTTGCGGTGGCTGGGGCTGGGGGGGGAACTTCGACGCCTCCTCAATCCCGCTACTGTGAACCCCGGCGGTGGCGTCGGGGGCACCTGCGCCTCCACCTCCATCGCCGCGGGGCCGACCCAGTTAGAGGGGCCGGCTTCATCTTGTGCCGGTGGACGCACCGGCCTCGGGGGCGACTGCCTCGGTGGCCTCGGTGGCGTCTCCGGCGGGCACGGGCCATGGCCGTGCTCCCTGCAGTAGCGAGGGAGCCATGGCGGACAGGGCCCAGGAGCGTGCTCTGGGCACTCCGGCCCTGGATCGGCTCCGACGCGTCGACGACGTCCACCGCGGCCGCCGACCCGGATCCGAAGACCTCGCCCCCTCCTCCGGCGTTCACTGAGGGCGTACCGGAAGGTGTCGAGGAGTTCGGCACGCATCGCCCGATGGTTGAAGGGGAAACCATTGTCGGCGGCGCGCTGGAAGATGAGGAAGACGAGATCGACGAGAAGAATCGCCGGAGGTACGTAGCGCAATGGTGGCATTGTACCTTCGATCCGTGTTCTTGTCGTCCTCTGCACTGGCCTTCGCGCCAGTTCTTCTTCTTCTTCTTCTGTCCCCCCCTCTCGGAAGAACAGAGGCAAGAGCAAGATGCTGATAACATGTGAAAACTAGAATGTAATGAGTAGTAATGAACTTGTTGTTCTCATTGATCTTGTGTTTACATATTTATACATGGATGGAATAAGCAACTGCTCTTGGCAGTTTACATCGAGAGAGAGGGAAGGAAGCGGTTCTTTGAGAGAGCGGTTCTCTGATCTGTGATGAGATCAACTGCTTCGTAACACTCATGACGAATCAACGAAGAATCGGGACAGGAGTGGTTAGCTTTGCTGCTGACCATCCTACCTGGCAGCAATCTTCAACTGGAAGCTCAGCAGCTGAGCTCGCCGCGCCAGCAAAGCCCCTCGACTCCTAGAGTTGGGTAGGGGAAAACAAATGCTGTACTAGGCTGTGGCATCGAAGCAGTCAATAAATTAATAGGTGAAGTGTTAACGTCTCCCCACTGTTTTTGGTAACCATGATTGGATCGATGTGTCGCTAGGCCTGTGAATTGGGATCACCTGGCTATCTAAACGGGTACTATAGTACTCCGTACCATGTCCTTAGCTTCCTCCCCCAGTTGAACTTGAACCTAGGTGTCGTATAGTCGTGGCAAGCAGATAAGCAATAGTGGGTTCTAAACTCGTCATGATAAAGTTTAGCTTGTACTTTGAGCTAGTTCGTCCCCAGCCACAGCCATGCATTAGTTGGTGCCACTCCATGCCACCCTCTGTGTGTTCCCTACCTGAGAGGCCCCCGCCCAGCATCCAGCAACGTACATGAGCTGATGAGCAACATTGCTGGTAATTGGTCCTTGTCATTCCTCTAAGCAACAGCTACGTCGATCTGTTGACACGCAGCCGTCCAGGCGTTGCTTGCATTACCGCCCAAGCGTCGCTATCCGCTGTCTAAATAGCCGCCATAACCACACATCTAATCATTGCCTGGTGTGGTGTCTGTCTCGTAAGCATCGCTGCTCAAGACGAGAAGAGAACAGCACAGCACAGCACAGCTAGCACACAGGGGGCGTCGTCCACAGCCTACAGGCTCGGGTAAGCTTGTCTTTTTGGGCCCGCCGTTCCGTTACGACAGCCTGCCCACGTGGGCCCACGCCCACCCCTGGACCCAAAAAGTCGCCAACACCAACAAAATCGAGGCTAACGTAACGACCTCCAGAAACTCCCCCTAAAAAAAAAAGAAATCCAGGAAACGGGCCCTGCAGCCGTCCGATCAACAAAACGCACGGTGGAGATGGACCAGCTCCACCGCCACCACTCGTCTGCGCCTGGGCCCCTCTCTCTCTCCAGTCTCCACCCACCGGGCACGGGCCGCCACAGCACCCCCTCCACCCTCCTCGTCCTCCTCCAGCTCGAAATCTCGAATGCTCCATGCCCCACGGCAACAGCATAAAACAGCATTTCAAATCCGTCCTCACCTAGACCGGCTAGACAGACGGACGAGACGAGACCGGTGCGGCCGCTTCCCCTTCTCGCCTCTCCTTCCTTCCCCGACACCGGCAGCGAGGTAGCAGGCAGGCAGGCAGGCGTCAGCCATGAGGGAGATCCTCCACATCCAGGGCGGGCAGTGCGGGAACCAGATCGGGGCCAAGTTCTGGGAGGTGATCTGCGACGAGCACGGCGTCGACGCCACGGGCCGCTACGCGGGGGACTCGGACCTCCAGCTCGAGCGCATCAACGTCTACTACAACGAGGCCAGCGGCGGCCGCTTCGTCCCGCGCGCCGTCCTCATGGACCTCGAGCCCGGCACCATGGACTCCGTGCGCTCGGGGCCCTTCGGCCAGATCTTCCGCCCCGACAACTTCGTCTTCGGCCAGTCCGGCGCCGGCAACAACTGGGCCAAGGGACACTACACCGAGGGCGCCGAGCTCATCGACTCCGTCCTCGACGTCGTCCGCAAGGAGGCCGAGAACTGCGACTGCCTCCAGGGTACCACCATTTTTTATTATTTGTTTATATTATACTCCGCCCAATCCCACATGCCTCGCTCTCTCCTCTCCGATTTTTCGTAGCTTTCCCCTCTCTTAATTATTACGGTTAGATAGACATCCTGTTGGGTTGGGGTTGGGGGCGTTAAATCTAGGCTAGATCTGGGCCTGTGGGGATCTGAATGACATTAAAGTGCCCTCCAATTGGCATTTCATTTCGGCGAGGTTGTTTTTTTTTTCCTCATCGTTGGTCGCATACTAGTCGGTTTTGTCTCTTGTGCTGATGAATTCGCCAAATGGCCCGTGTTATTGTTAAGCATTAGCCTCTAGCCCTCTAGGTAGGTTGTTACTAATTGTTATGGCAGTACATGCATTGGAAATATTGCTTGTCACTGTGGATTCTGCCATTTTTTATACCTAGCATGATGGAATGATAATTGATAATTTACAGTCTGCGTCAGGTCACTTGAACAGAAAAAAATCATAGCTATAGTAATTATCGTGTTTGGTCTATTTGTGGTTATATTGGCACTTTCAATGGAACTCTGTAGATGTTTTCTACTCAATTTGTCTGTCTTCAGCTCTTCATGTCATGTATACTCTTGTTGATTCATGTTGAACTCATGTATGTTTTCTCTGGGCTAAGTAGCTGGACCAACATCAATATTTTACTAATGTAACATGAGTGTTGGGTGTGTTTGCTTGGTCGTATTTACTAGTCAGTTTTGTCTCTTGTGTTGACGAATTCGCCAGGTGGCCCATGTTATTGTTAAGCATTAGCCTCTAGGTAGGTTGTGATGGAAGTACATGCATTGAAAATATTACTTATCGCTGTGGATTCGGCTGTTTTTTCCTACCTAGCATGATGGAGTGATGATTGGTAAATTTTGTTATTGGGTAAGCATAAGCACTGTCTGAATCAGATGATTTGAACAGAAAAAAAAAACAGCTAAGTAATTATCATGTTTGGTCTATTTGTGGTTATATTAGCGCCGAGGTTTTCTAGTCAATGGAACTTTGTAGATGTTTTCTAGTCAATTTGTCTGTCTTCATGTATACTCTTTTTTTGTTTGACCAGAACTTCATGTATACTCTTGTTGATTCATGTTGAACTCCTGTACCATTTCTATGGGCTAAGTAGATGGACCGACATCAACTGTCGGTAGGATGGATATTTTATTATTAATGTAACATGAGTGTTGGGTGTGTTAGCTTGGAGTTCCACTCTGGGAGCCTACAACTTCTAATGACCTGTTTCCTATTAAAAGATCAAATTAAATATTGTGTCGTAGCTGTACTGAATTTTCTGGACAACACCAGACAAAATTATAGCAGTCAGTGCTTAACTTTATGTCTTTTGAATTTAATTCCTATATGATTGTTGTGTTTTGTGCTATAAACTGTGGTGTGACCAAGTGAAGTATTTGGTAGCATGTCAAGATCGGTTCATCGGCTACCAGAGCCAGAGCATTGTCGGTAGTATATTGTGAAGTTGACTGAATTCAAAATGTCACTTAACCGTGGTAACATGAATACATGCTTGATGATTGTTAACAAACTCTGGTCACATAGAATGCATCCTGATATCCTTAGACCTTCAAGTGTTGCTGTATCTTTCCACTCATGTAGTCCGATTACATTTTTCATGCCGGGAATACTGTTTGTGTTTGTGGATAATTGGATGACTCGTTTGATTTACCTTACAGGTTTCCAAGTTTGTCATTCCTTGGGAGGAGGCACTGGATCTGGCATGGGCACCCTTCTTATTTCCAAGATCAGGGAGGAGTACCCTGACAGAATGATGTTGACCTTCTCTGTATTCCCATCACCAAAGGTTTCAGATACTGTTGTGGAGCCTTACAATGCTACACTTTCTGTTCACCAACTCGTTGAGAATGCTGATGAATGTATGGTGCTTGACAACGAGGCTCTGTATGACATATGCTTCCGCACACTAAAGCTCGCTACGCCTACCTGTAAGTTAATCCTCACTAATTCTTTAAATTTTTTGATATCCTGTAGTTTGTATTCTATTGAAAAGGTTGGTACTGATGGTGTTTCGTAACGAATTGACTCTGCAGTTGGTGACCTGAACCATCTTATCTCTGCTACCATGAGTGGCGTGACATGCTGCCTGAGGTTCCCTGGTCAGCTCAACTCTGATCTGCGCAAGCTTGCTGTGAACCTGATCCCGTTCCCTCGCCTCCACTTCTTCATGGTCGGCTTCGCTCCGCTGACCTCTCGCGGGTCACAGCAGTACCGTGCCCTTACGGTCCCTGAGCTGACCCAGCAGATGTGGGATGCCAAGAACATGATGTGCGCAGCTGACCCCCGCCACGGCCGCTACCTGACGGCCTCGGCCATGTTCCGCGGGAAGATGAGCACTAAGGAGGTGGACGAGCAGATGCTCAACGTGCAGAACAAGAACTCGTCCTACTTCGTGGAGTGGATCCCCAACAATGTGAAGTCGAGCGTGTGTGACATCCCGCCCAGGGGCCTGAAGATGGCGGGCACCTTCGTGGGGAACTCCACCTCCATCCAGGAGATGTTCCGCCGGGTGAGCGAGCAGTTCACGGCCATGTTCAGGCGCAAGGCCTTCCTGCACTGGTACACGGGCGAGGGGATGGACGAGATGGAGTTCACCGAGGCCGAGAGCAACATGAACGACCTGGTCGCTGAGTACCAGCAGTACCAGGACGCCACCGCCGATGAGGAGTACGAGGATGAAGAGGAAGAGGAGGCCGTGGCTGAATAGCTATGAACTCCGGTGCCGGATGCCGCACCGACAGGTTGTCTCTGTGAATGATTTTCTTTTCTTTTCTTTTCTTTTCTTTTCTTTTCTGTGCTTCTCGTGGCTTGCATGATGATGGGTTGGTAATTGGTTACTCTTCCGCTGTTGCCGTCGAGGTTTGCGCCTGTGCTTCGGCTGCCGTCACTGTAATGTATCTACTGTAATAGGTCGCCGTCCGTTTATGTTTCGCGTACTTTGGGTCAAGTAGCTTACGGCTTTGCACTGATGGTGCTCTCCTTGAGCTGGTGCTGGTCGCCTGTAACTCCTGACGAGTATTGGTAGTGAGTGGTTTTTCATCATTTTTTTTTTGTGAAAGCATGTGTGCACGAGATAAGCAGATCAGTTTTATAAAGGCATCAGGAGTTGACCTAGAAACGGGCGAGGCCTGATCGGGTCTCCTGATCCCTCTGACGCATGAACCGGTCAGGTGCACATGCTGATGCGGTGGGCGCACCCAGCAAACAGCCATGCCTGAGGCGTTGGGTAGCAGCTGACGAGTGACGACGGCCAGCAGATTTGGGGGGCGATGCGATGGAACCATTTCCGAGAGGATTTGCATTTGCTGGTCTCTCTGAACGGTTCACGTGCCGCGCCCACATGTGCCGCACATGCCCCATCGGTGGCAAGCGGCCCCCAAAACCCAAGATCTCAAGCCGCCGCCCACCGTTCTACTGTACTTACCACAGCATGGCCATAAAAGATTTCACAGAAAATCGGCACGAACGGCATGGGTTTCTTTTGAAGATTCCCCTAGCTCCAGACGTGCTCACAAGTCATAAATGGTTAAGGCCAGTAAATCGCCAGTAAATCAGTTTTGGTAGCAAGTACCAAGTGCGCTTTGCTTGCAGCGCACCAGCCTTGCCAAACAAACAAATAAACAAACTTTGGCGGGTCACCATTTACAGACGTGTAGCTCAGCATGCAGTGTGCCCCATCGCGAGTTCACACACAGCAGGGCACAGCCCAATGCCAAGCTGGCGGGAGGGCCCCACCTCCCTCTGCCTGCCGCGCTATTTGAGAGAGCGAGAGCCCTTGGCGGATCACCATTTTACAGACGCGCCCTCGCAAACCCCCGCTAATTGCAAACCCGCGCCGCGCACGCAGCTCAGCCAGCAGCGGATCGATCTGGCGGCAGCAAGGCAGACTGCAAGGAAAGCCTGGAACTGGAGAGGAGGGGAGGGGAGGAGGAATTTATTTATTTATTTTTGTTTTGGCAGATAGCCCCCCGCGTTTGCTGTCTTATTCGCCGCCCGGCCCGCCCGTGCCGCCCGCTGCTCTTCTCCGTTTCGCTTTCGCCCCCCTCCCTCTTCTCCTCTCTCTGTCTCGCCGCCCGGGGACTGGAGAAGGAGGGCTCCCGTCCGCCGCTCCGCTCCCGGGGAAGAGCCCGCCATTGCCGCCGCTGGTGAGTTTCCCTGATCCCACTCCCTCCCCTCTATGGCTCTCTCGATCGCATCGTTCTAGTCCGCCACACGTGGCCCGGCCGCATTGCACAATGTCGCACAGACGCCGGAGAGATTTTCGGCGCTTGGCGGCTTGGGCGGCGCCGGTGGTTTGAGGATCCCAGTGCCTTGGATCTAGGCCGGGATTGCTCTGCCCGCATTTGTTGTTGCCACGGTGTTGTACGGAGTCTGTTCAGATTCGTACAAACATTTGACTGCAAAACATTAGGACTCGCACACACACACACACACACACACACAAAAACCGTCTTCACAGTAGAGGCAGCAGGTATGCTCTTGTGACACTCAAGTACTGGTAGTTGCCAAATTCGTGCGAGCATCCGCTGTGGGCGGTTAAGTAAGGCGATAAAGATTGCCTGTTGTTGTGTACCGGAGCCACATGCCGATGAGGCGATAATTGCCCGATCCGTGGGCAGAGGGGAAAAAGGTGGCAATCATGATATCCTCACTGGTGGGTGTGTGTATAGGCCTCACGCAGTCACGCTTGCTGGCTTCCCTGGCTACTTCGGCGCGTCTCTCTTCTCCATTGTCATTCGCGGTTGGTTCTGCTCGTCGCCAGCCACGAGTTGCCTGCCCCCCTGCGCGCACTGTTGGAGTCGGAAACTGTTGCTCTCTGAATCTGTGTCTTTGCTTCCTCACTGTTGTATGCGGTATGTGATGTGTGAGATTCTGTGGTGCAGGTGCAGCGCTGACTGGGGAAGATGGTTGTCCAGGAGTTCACAGTTGATCTCAACAAGCCCCTTGTTTTCCAGGTACGCTTCACTCTTTAGTTGCTTCTTTGCGATGATTGTTGTGAATCTTAGGGCTTTTGTGGTGTAGCTCATGGGATTGTCTTGCGCACTTTTCAGTTCTAGTTGCTTTTGAGCTTGTTTAGTGCAACTTTGGGTTTTTTTCAAAAGGGAACCAGGTCTAATGTTATAGACTGTGCCTTTTCCTCGGAAATAATTGTGGCAGACATGGTGCTGATGGATATTATGAAACAACAATCTCATGTAGCTGTAAAATTCTGAGTTTCTGAATCGACGGTGTCCAGTTCCTTTACAGTTGACATTACGTTCTTCTGGCTGCCTCTTAATTTTGTGGATGAAGGTTGGCCATCTTGAGGAGCGTTACCAGGAATGGGTTCACCAACCTATTGTCAGCAAGGAGGGTCCACGCTTTTTTGGAAATGATGTCTTGGAGGTAACACATTCTATCGTATTGATATCCCATGGGGTTTTGTTGCGTGAACCGTTCTAACAAACTTTTTTGATTGTCCAGTTCTTGACTCGCACAAAGTGGTGGGCTGTGCCAACAATATGGCTGCCCGTTGTTTGCTTCATGTTCGTGAAATCTATTTTGATGGGTCATACCATTCAGGACGTAGTGCTGATGGCTCTATTTGGAATATTTATTTGGACACTGATTGAATATACTTTGCACCGCTTCCTATTCCACATTGAGACCAAAACCTACTGGTAACAAGAATACTTTCAACCTTCAAGTTAGCAATGTCTCATTACGTCTTCCTTCTGCTCTTCAAACTGTTGCCGATGCAATGTTGCAGGTGGAACACCGCACATTACCTTCTTCACGGATGCCACCATAAGCACCCTATGGACTCGCTCAGGCTTGTTTTTCCTCCTACTGCAACAGCAATTTTGTGTTTCCCGGTATATCCTTGAAACTGTTATTCACGCAACAAAAGTACTAAGACTACGCTTCAAACTGGATTTGCTGAACTGGAACTTTTGGCCATTCGTAGAAACATGACTGATTCAACTGAATTCTCTGCTGTTTTTATTTTCAGTTCTGGAACATGGTCGCATTCTTCGCAACTCCATCTACCACACCTGCATTATTCGGAGGTGGTCTGTTGGGATATGTGATGTATGATTGCACTCACTACTATCTGCACCATGGGCAACCATCCAAAGACCCAGCAAAACATCTCAAGGTGAGGACCTGATGCCTCGTAAAAAAAGTCATGAATTAGCCAGCTGCTCCATTGAAATTGCCACAAGGTTTTGATTCCTTTAAACTTTGCCTGATATGCAGAGGTATCACCTCAACCATCACTTCAGAATCCAAGACATGGGCTTTGGCATTACCTCATCGCTTTGGGACGCTGTCTTTGGGACATTGCCTCCACCCATGACATCTGGGAAGAACTGACGCACATAGCACACTTCTTGGCATGAGAAATTCTAGGGGATCTGTAATATATATTCAAGCCAGGGACAATCCTGGATCTGTCTTCGTGCGATGGGTTGACATGTCCATTCAGTTCAAAGTTCATGTGGTGTACTGATGTCTGTTGATCTATTCTGAATGTGAAGATAGTATTTCGCTGCCTTAGCATTGTGTGTGTTGTCAGCTGTCTCGAAAATCGCATGTTAACTCTTTCCGTCTAGTTCTCAAAACCAGAGCATCAGCTTGCAAATGCAAGGTTCTCTCTCTCGCTCGTTTTTTACTCCTCTGGGTCCCCGACTCCCCATCATGAGTTGTCTCAGTCTGACAGCAAGGAGCTTTACAGTTGGAAGACTGGGTATATCTGATGGATATTCTAGGCTTGGGTTTACAGATTCAGGACCGCAAATTTTGTGCGTACGAGAAAGCAATCATTGCCGTGTACGGTGTACCAAATGTCATGTTTATGTTAACTCAATCTTTTAATGATAATAGAGAAAATGTGACCAACCTAGGAAGAAATAAGGCTGTTTTCCTCAAGAAGAAAACAGGCATCTAAATTCAAGGTGAGGGAGGAATTAAATCTGGGTGGTTTAGTAATGCTCACAGCTCACTTGCTACTTGTCATGATAATTAAAAGGAAATATGAAAAAGAAGGCAAGAGCAGCATTCTGAAGTAAAGAATTCAGACCATTTAGAATTTGTTATGGCTGGGCAAGACACTTATTGCAGCTGCAGATGGCACTGGAAAACCAGTAAAATTATAGAGCCTATCTACCAATTGGGTGTTTAATTCGCACGATATAAAGCCCGGTTCTGCAATGTTTCATTACATTTAGGGTGCTTTTGGCTTCGGCTTTTGGGAAAGCCAAAAGCCCAACCAAAGGGGGGGCTGCTGGAGGCGGCTTTTTTAGAAGCAGGTGTTTTTCCATAGTTCATTTTTGAAAGCTGTTGTAACCCTGCTTTTGACTTTTAGCTTTCAGCTTTTCAAAATAGGTCAAATAAAAAACATTTTCATAATTGTTTCAAGAAAAATAAAGCTAAATGATATATTTTATACTTGTTTAACCAAACAGCTTTTAGCTTTTCTACAGCTCACAACCCACAACAGCTTTTGCACAGCTCACAGCTACAACAACTTTTCCCTACAGCCACAGCTCAACCAAAGGCACCCTTAGACACGTTATGAGATGGGGCGGGAAAGCACATGTCGATCATTCGGATTCAGAACTTCAGCATATTCCTCTCAGAATAATGTTATCTTGCAGTCTTGCACACTCCAGATATCATATATTTGAATATTTCGACAGTAACCAGGTGATACAACATCAGTTCAGATTAAGAATGAAGTTGATCTCAAAGAAATTTGAGCTTGTAAAGAAATAAAATGTATAGAAATAAAACTAACTCGGCAAAAACCAAAACTGATGTCCTAGAAACTTTAGCACAAGCCAGTGGCAATACATGAACAGACAGGCTCAGCAAGCTCACTGCCCACATAGTACCAGCATTCTTCAAGAGCGAATCATACGAGGTGAATTTTTAGGTCGCCTTCTCTTTCCACTTTTCTGGATTTTTGGTTGACTGGTCACCAGTGCATACATTTTGACAGCAAATAGTTCCTCCGGGAGCTCCTTTTGGTCCTGTTTCATTTGCAGGATTAGATGGGTGATGGGAAAGATGAAGAATAAACTAAATAACATCAGCACTTTTGAATGTTTATTACCTTAACACTGAGGATATATAATCCACACCTTTTAAACAGCTCCCTAAAGTATGTGTCCGATCTAGTGACACTGTTATCCACCTTGTCTAACACAAAACCTGAAAAAACATACATTGTGTTCTCAGAGAAACATCAAGCATATGATCTTCTTGAAGTATAACATTAGAAACAATGCATTGTAACAATTTCCAGTTGAGTACACCACACTAACCATTTCTTGCAATGTTCTCAAGAAAATATGTTGTGGTAGATAGACAAAATACATGGTACAAAAAACTCACCATTTCTTGCAATGTTCTCTTTCAGAACAAAAAAACCATCAGGTTTGAGCCCAACCTGGGAAAAAAATTAAAGTATATGCCTGATTAGGATGCATTAGAATTCGACACTATGGCGCTAATAATAGGCACACAAACAAGACCATTTGGAAGGGTTCGTTAAATTGTGTATCTAAGGAAAAGGTAGTATGATTACAAATAGTGGTGCTTATATGAGTGAATTGACATTTTCTTAGAACAAGATATACAACCAGAAGTACAACATTTGTCCAGGTAATATCTGAAAAATATATATACAGGAAATCTTTCTACCACTGCACCAAGAAGTTCATCTGTAAGCCATTATTTCCATGGAAAAGAATTCCATAAAAAACTAAAATTGTAGTATAGCACTTATTTGCCAATACAAGTGTCAAATTTGCACTTCAAGTACAACAAAATGTTTTGATATTGATACAATCCAACAAAAGAGCAGTGTAGGATTGAAAATAAATTAATGAATTCATAGTCAAGTCACCTTTGCACGATTAAAAAATGAAATGAAATCATCATCAGGAAGTTGACCTATGCACCACTGAACCCAAATCACATCATATCTTCCTTCCTCAGGAGTGAAGTCCTGAAGCAAGAAGTAAACTATATTATACACAAAGAAAGGGAGAATATTTTTTTTTTCAAAGAATACCTAAAGAGAGCACGGTACCCACCTGAAGAGGCACACAGTAAAAGTTGGCAGCCTTGTGTGAGTCTTCTCCTTGGTCCATAAATCCAGTAAGATTTTCCCGTGCTGCTTCAAGAAAATGAGATACTGGCTCCACAAGATCTACCTGAAGTCCAAATTTTCATAAATAAAGGACCAAAACATAAGAATTAAGAAGAGTAGAAGACACAACAAAAATGCCACAGATCAAGCAAAAAAATAACCATTTAATTGTGTAGACATCAGAAGAATGGAAATGGGTCGTTTGTTGCGAGTATCATGGTATGGTATGCCATAGGCAAGCATACATCTACAAGATGCTGCAATTTCTGAGTATGCATTTATCTCCAGGATTAAAGGAGCATAACCAGAGAAGACAAGTTCCATATATACCTCGTTGAAATGCCTAAGAAGAAAATTCTTTGTGACACGTCCAATACCCGAGCCACAATCTGGCACAGTTTGAAAAATTACACATAAGAACACCACAGATTGCGCACAAGGATTCCATAAAATGAGCACTGGAAAGAAACAAGCTCTAATGGCACTAGCCAAGACTTCCTTGCAGTAATAAACAAACTCACCAAGCGCAACCAGATGACGCTTCGCGGTGCCGAACCGGTCGGCGAGGAGAGGGCGGAGGAAGGCGTCGCTGCCCTTGACATCCACGTCGTTCACACACCCATAACCTCCCAGGACCCCCTCGGTCGACGCCTCCACGCCCTACGGCACCAATTCGAGCAAATTCTAAGCTAAATTTGTAGGCATGAATAAGCATCTGGATTGGGGGTTTAGGGTTCAGGGCCTCGGGGAGGAGTAAAGGGTGGGTGCTTTACTTGCCAGTAGGCGATAGCCTTGGAGTACCACTCCTTGCGCTTCCCATCTCCGGCGCCCTCCCCGCTGGCGCCACCGCTGCCTTCGGTGGCAGCGGCGGGCGCCGGGGTGGCTTCAGCTTCCTCCGTGGCGGTGGAACCGAGCTCTTCCGCCCACATCTCGGTGGCGCTGGAGAAGACGCGGCCAGCTGAATCGAATCCGCGGGAATCCATCACTCCGGCGGCGGTGGCGGCTGAGTGATGGTTGCTTCTGCTTTGCGCGCGTCCTCCTCGAGGCGAAGGGGAGAGGGGGTTCAAATGTGCTGTTCCAGGTTTTGCGAGGGGCATTTAGCATATGTGAACTCACGCCGATTCAAGGTTTCTTTTTTCTTGAACACGCACCGCGTATCATTTAGATTAAGAAAAAAATGACTTTTTTTTGTCTTTTTTAGAAAACTCCCCAATTCAAGGTGTTTGTCATTAGCGTCATTTCGATTTTGAGATAGTCCACCTAGTTGGTTCTTCAGTATTTTTAATAAATCACAACAAACATCTCTATGTCATTTGAATTTTAAGGTAGTCCACTTGTATAGTTGACAAAACACACCCTATGCAAGGTGTTTGACCGTTTCCACCAGTTTTCACTGACGCAAAGGTATTAGACACCATGCTAGATTTTTTTTTTAATCCGTCACCGTGCTAGATGGGTCCCAGTGCTCAGATTATGCTTATTCATGATGTCGTGATAAAGAAACTGTGCAAATAGGCAAAACCTTTAGAAAGTACTCTCTCGCCAGAAATGCTTATTCATATGGTGGGGTGATTTTTGCAATAAAACAAGTGGGGTCTTTGCAACAGAATGTCTTCGGAAGAATGACTATAGCATTCTTTTCGTTGCTTAACCATAGTGACATATGGGGTGTTTTTTTTTTTACTTTGCTCTTTTTGAAGGGAGTACTAGAATTAACATTTCATCTCCAGACCAATTGGTCCTGTTCGAGTGATAGTTTCTGAAAAACATTGTTTCGGTTGATTTGTATGAGAGAAAAAACATTGTTCTACGGCTACAAAATAAAGCTGATTCTGACTGATCAGTTTAAGCGAACAGACTAATTAGCCCTAACTAATCTCTCGACCTCGCAAAACTTCAAGCAAATTTGAACAAAATGCTGACATCCAATATTTTTCTGTCATAAATACATTCGACCTGCTGTTATTCAGAAAATGAGAGGCAATATATCTCGAGTGATCCATATGGCCACCACTGGTATTAGAAGAGAACCTACACTGAAGAACTATTGCATGGTGCCTTTCTCATAATTTAACAAATGATACTCATACAGAGTGAGCCATCATATTTTTACTCATAAGAAAAGAAACAATGCTTGTAGATCAATAGTCGGTGGTCAAGAGGCCAAAAAAATATCACAGTAGCAATATGTATTCTGTCTAGTACAAATTCCTGTGTTCTAAAGTTTTTTGCTACTATTGTTGTCACACGTTGAACCTGAAAAGCATGACATCTCCTTCCTGCACAAGATACTCCTTTCCTTCCAACCTCAACTGCAGTGACAGATTAAATAAACAAGCAAAAAAACATATTTTTAACTGCATGTTTCAAATCACTGAATGTAAGGTGTAGCAGCGCAAATATTTTTACCAGCCCTTTCTCCCTTGCTACTCCAAGAGAACCAGCTGCAACAAAATCATCGTAGGATACCTGAGGTATGGTAGTAATCATTGTACAATTAGTAAATACCAAACGAAAATAGAGGGTCACAGTATATTCAAATTCCACAGAGGTGAAATATCTGCATTTGTAAGTGCGATATATCATAATATGTAGACTGAAATATGAAATTTGGTCACTAATTATCATCATTTTGTACACAGCTTACAGTTTCAGCTCTGATGAATCCTTTCTGAAAGTCACTATGAATAACTCCAGCTGCCTGTGGTGCAGTCATGCCTACATGTACAATTACATGCATTTATTACGATTACAACAACTTCTTCAAATATTACAATAGAATAATTGTGAGGAAGAAGAAGGAAACCTGAAAGAATAGTCCAAGCTTTTGTTTCCTAAAAGGACACAGTTAAAGGTCTGTCAGTTTGTGTTAACAACCGGAAGAAAAACCTTTAACAGCACAAAAGATGCACCTTGTCTCCGGTTGTGAAATAAGTTCTTAGTCCCAATAGATTATATGTTGCTTTTACCAAATTTCCTAGTCCACTTTCAGCAACACCAAGAGATTTTAAATATTCTACTCTCTCTTCCAAAGGTAGCTCAGAGAGTTCAGCTTCAACCTGTTTATGCATTCCATGATTTTGTTAGCATAGATAGAGCACATATGGATTGGCAACACCACTCAGGCAAAAATATGCAATTATTTCACAGAAATTTTTTCAAAAGCTTCTTGTAGTTTAGATGCATACAACAAACCTGAGCTGATATTGTAACCATACCAGACTGCAAGTCTGATGCCGCTTTAGCCACCTCTTTGACATGAGGATTGCTATCAGGTTCAGCAAGATCAGATTCTGTTACATTAGCAACATAAATGACAGGTTTCATAGTTAGCAGACAAAGATGTTGTATAGCCTCTTTCTCATGCTCAGCTAAATCAACCGATCTTGCAGGCTTTCCTTCCATAAGTGCCTGCTGAATTTTTTCCAATCCTGATTTCTCTGCTTGTTCCTAAGTAGTGAAAACAGTTAGGACATAGAACAAATAGGTCATCAGAATGAAATAATTTGTATGTCTTACCTTCACTTTTACTTGTGCATCTTTAGTTTTGCTCTTGTTAAGCTTATCTAGCCTCTTTTCTATCTACAGTTATTACACAACTGTCAGCAGTTGGACATGATCATATATAGCAATAGAAGTTTATTTGAAATGCATGATAACAAGACAAATGGAAATTCATTCACCAAATTACCTGTTCAAGATCCGAAAATATCAGCTCTAGGTTAATGACATCGATGTCTGATCTGGGATCGACCTTGCCATTTACATGAACTATATCGTCATCCTCAAAGCATCGCACAACCTGAGAATCCAGTAAAAACAGATGATTAATTAACCTAGAACCTCAACAGCTAATATCTTATAAGAGGCTCATCCTATAATATTTCGCTATCTTCAACAAAGAAGAAATGATAATGAAGCACCACCAGTGAGTTGCAGTGCTGGATAAGGATAACAGAGCAGCCCCAGTTTTACTTCGCATATCACATATCAGTAAAATTGGAGGAAAAAGGGATATCTGATAGACTGTAAAGTATAAAGATGACAGCAGGATGCCGCACAGTAACTGACATACGCTAGGACTTGACAAATATATGAGAGTTTAAGCATAGAAGTACAAGAGGCCAACCTGAAGTATGGAATCCACTTCACGGATGTTTGAAAGGAATTGATTTCCTAGTCCCTGTTGTCAATTGTCAACAATAATACCACTATGTATAAACTAATCTGAAACCATCTAAACTTTGCTTAGCAGAGTTGGAGATGTACTGCAGGAAAATTGGAGAGAATGACAAAACTGGTACCTCTCCTTTGCTTGCTCCTTTGACGAGACCTGCAATGTCCACAAGCTCAATGGATGTTGGGACCGTCTGCTGTGACTTGCTTAATTTTGAGAGCACCTGCAAACGAGGATCAGGGATAGCCACCACACCAACATTTGGGTTGATGGTGCAAAAAGGAAAGTTTGCAGCTTGTGCCTTCCCGTTTTCAACCTGAAAAAAAAAATTGAGAACAGATTAACATTAAATTATTTATGGGAAGAACGTGTCCTATGTATATCACATACATTTCTCCATTTGAAACATTTTACTGCAACAAGTCCAGAGGGCAACTTGTGCAACTTTATTGACTCTTACAAATTATACAAACCTACAGTGTCAGCCGTTCCACAAGAATGTCAATGTGGCAAAACGTCGAACAGTTGGCGTCCACCGAACATACACGCTACAATTCCACCCTATACCGAGCTAATGAACGAATCCAGAAGAATATATAGAGAGAAGAAAGAAACCAACACATTTCTCTCCCATCTAGAAATATCCGGTTATTATGAGTTCTTGACAGACAACACGAATTCCTCTCAGGAACAGGACGCAACGAAACAGGCAAGCTTAGTTACTCACAATGGCGTTGAAGAGGGTGGACTTGCCGACGTTGGGAAGCCCGACGATTCCGGCGCGGAGGCTCATGCTTATCCGTGCCGAGCGGCCGGACGAGAACCGCCGGGCGCGGCTGGCCCGGCTCCAGCGCCAGTGCTGGAGTAGCGCCGACGAGCCACACGGGGAGGAGGGCAGGGTCGTCGCGGTCTGCGCCGCCGTGGGTGCCCGCGCAAAGCCCGCGAATGCAGAGCCGAGCGCGCGCGACACCGTCGTCATGGGCAGCGCCGAGGAGGAGGAGTTCGTGGGCGGCGCGGGAACACGGCGGCGGTGGGGGCGTACGGTTGTCAGAGACGAGAGCTGAGAGATGGATAGATGAATGGCACGTGAGCGGCGCGTGAGGGCTTTCAAAACGCACGTGCCAGTCGGGGAGGGGGATATTGAACTTTTTATTACCCCGTTTGCTCCTTGAGGGGCCCGTTTGTGTACCATAAACAAGGCATGCTGTCTCAATTTCCACATCAACAGTTCAACATAGTATATCAATATCACGACATGTCTTGTAGTTTGTTAGAGAGTATTGCAGAAGCAATCGTGGTTTTTTATCTGATAAAAAATGAAACAGCAATCCAAGCACGCATTGAAGGCGAGGAGCCACACAGGCGATAGCTCTCTTCGGCAAGACTAATAAGTCGATTAATGAGTTGAATGAGCTGATTTGTTATGAGACAAAAACACTATCCTAACGATTGATAAGCTAAAGTGAACAGAGTCAATGATATCTGATTCCTAGAGACCACAGTTACCACAGTACCACCGTCTTCCCTTCCAAACTGTAAAGTTGAAAGCAACGTTTTAGAAGAGAGAAGGATAGTGGTGGGACTAAGAGGTACTCCCTCCGTCCCAAAATAGATGTCATTCTCGCTTCCCGAGAAATAAATATCGGCAGTTATATATTAAAATATATAAATATTTATACTAAGTAATTAGTATCATCGAAAATATCCTTAAGTCTAGTTTTTTAACACATTTATTTAGAGATATAAATATTATACGTATTTTATACAAATTGAGTCAAACTTGTGGCACGAAAACCCAAAATGACTTCCTTACTGAGATGGAGGGAGTATATATACAAAATGTAGCTTATATTATGAGGATATATGTCTGAACCAGTCTATGCCTACATAGAACCATCATGTTTGGTGAAGCTAATGCTCCTATTATCCTATGTTAATGGTGCCATCAAAAACCACTATATAAGAATAACATTTATATTTATGCCACTAGTGAGAAAATCTTTTTATTTAGTTTTTTTTGCTAATTTAAACCACTATATAAGAATGACTAACTTAGGATGAGTAGTACTCAGGGCTTTATCAACACAGAGTGTTTGGTAAAGTCTAGTCTGTGTCACATTGGATGTTACAATACTAAGAGCATCTCCAGCAGTTTGGTAAAATTTACTTGATATATCTTGTGATTTGGCAAGTTGCTAAATTATATAGCAAGTAGAAAAAAAGACTCTCTCCAATAGTTTGCTATTCCAACTTTGTATAATTAAAAAAATAGGCTTACAAAGTAGAAAATCCAACCGGCCAGGCCTCAGTCACCGACGCGATGCCCATGACTACGATGTGGATGACGAGGCCGACGCTCATCCGCTGCAGCAGCAAGATGCCGCGCGGGTTCCCCGTGACCCGGCGCGTGAACGGCATGAAGACGCGGTCGTAGAGCATGACGACGACCAGCATGGAGATGGTCACGAACCCCTGGAGGCTCGCCGGCGGGATCTTGAAGTGCGGGCCGATGCGGCGGTCCAGCGTCGTCCCCTGCTTGACGAACAGCGTGTTGATCTGCACCATCATGGCGCTGGGCACGAACGTGATGGCCAGCACAGGGAGCATCTTGAGCATCCGCTTCGTCTCTTCCACCTGCATCTTGAGCGGGGCCGGTGGGCCGCCTTCCTCTTGGCGTAGTGCTCGTCGTCGAGCTCGTGCAGGTCGCACGGGTCGTAGATGAAGACGAGCATCCCGAACAGCCCGTGCCCGTAGATGATCGGCAGCGTGTCCGGCAAATCCACGGTCACCACGTTCATCACCCACACCTCGATGAAGACGAGCGCTGGGGAGAAAAAAAAACGCCGTCGAAGAAAAAAATATCGCGATAGGGTATAAATGGCCATGCAGCCCGAGGCCCGGCAGCCCGGCCCGAAGCCCGGCATTTTAGCCCGACCCGAGCACGGCCCGGCCCGACGAGCAGCGGGCCCGGGCCAGCCCGGCACGCAGCACCAGGCCGTGCCTGGGCCGTCACTCTAGCCCGCGGGCTGGCACGGCCCGGCACGGTCATTTGAGGGTGGCCCGGCAGCGGCCCGGCAGCCAGCGGCCCAACGCGGCGCCCCACCCCGGCACCCCCTCTCGTATATAAGCCGAAGACGGCCGCCCGCCCGCCCCTAACCCTAACCCTAACGCACTCTCACTCCACGCATCCGCCGCACGCACCTCTCCTCCGCCGCTCCGTCGCTCGGCGCTCGCAGCCGGCAGCTCGCCTCAGCGCCTCGCGGCCCTCGCCGGAGCCTTCACTCCTCACTCCTCAACAGCTCAGCGCCTCAGCGGTGGCCTGAGCCTGAGCTTGACGTCGTCATCTTGGAGACTTCGACCGACGGTCTCGGTCTGTGCCTCTCGCACCGACGGCCGCCGGCGTGTGCAACTGCAACTGCAACTCCCTCTCTTCCTCTCTCTTCTCCCTCTCCTCCCCGAATCCTCTCCCCATCCCCCTCTCCCCCTCTAGCCCTCTCTAGATCTCAGTGACAGTGATATGTGAGTTTGTTGTCCCCATCTGACCCTCCGCCACCGCTCGCCGTCGTTGCTAATAGTGTGTCGTTCTCGGCTTCTCTGGCCTCTGGGTCGGCGTCTTCTCCGGCACCGGGCTCCGGTTGCGCAGGTTAGCCCTAACCCTAACCCTAACCCTCTCTATTCTTCGGTTCTTCCTTTTTATTTTGTTCTGATGCTTTGATTCGTTGGTGCTTGAATCGTTGGTTTTGCAGGTCGGTAGCTGACGCTTCGTCCTCTAGCTGCGGCATAGAGCGAGCGAGGCGGCCACCCGTACCGTCGAGGAACGGAGCTGGAGAGACCATGGCCCAGGACGATGGCCTTCTCCCTCCTAGCATGGCCCCAGAGGGCGAGAACGACGACGACACTACAGCCGACGCTGCTGCGCTGTTTGGTATTGATCTTGGGGACGGCTCTGCTGCTCCCAATCCGATTGATCTGGACGGCGACGGTGGCGAAGGACCAACGGTGACGGTAAACTCCAATGGATCTGCTCCTTCAGTTGCTGGTAATGGTAACACTGCCACTGGTAAGCGTAAGTCGACTGTGTGAGTTGATTTTGATGAGATATTTGAGGATGTGAATGGTGTTAAGACTTGCACTAAGGCTGTTTGTAAGATGTGTAAATCCACCTTGTCTGCTAGATCTGCTGCTGGCACTGGTCACTTAAAGAGACACCAAAAATCTTGTAGGCTTAAAACTGATCAACGTGCTAGGGTTCAGTCTAGACTATCTTACAATCCTGATGGCTCTGTGCATAACTGGGACTATAAACCTGATGTTGCTCGTGCTGAATTGTGTCGTTTAATTGCTAGACTAGATCTGCCTTTAAGTATTGGTGAGTCAGATGCTTGGGAAGAGTACATTGTTCGTGCTCATAATCCTAGATTTATGAAAGTATCTAGACAGACAACCACTAGAGATCTAAACAAACTTTTTACTGAACGTCGTAACATTATTAAGAATAATGTGTTGTCTGGTGTGTCCTCTGTAGCTCTTACATCAGACATATGGTCTGGTAATGCTAAGGAGGACTATATAAGTGTTGTTGCTCATTATGTTAGTTCTGACTGGGAATTGCAGAAGAAGGTAATTGGTCTTCGTTTGATTGAGGTGAGACACATTGGTGAAAATATTGCTGAACGAGTTGCTTGTGTGGTTCAGGAATTTGGTTTGCTTGATAAGATATTCTCTATTACTCTAGACAATGCTTCTTCTAATGCTAAGGCTATGGAAACTTTAAATCCTATGTTTGCTGGTTATTTGGGTTCTGATCCTACTCCAGTTCCTGGTGATCCTAATAAGTGTAAATATCCTCTTATGCATCAACGTTGTGCTTGTCATATTATTAATCTCATTGTTAAATCTGGTTTAAAAAGGTTCAAACCTTACACAGAGGATTTTAGAACTGCTATTAACTTTTTGAATTCTTTAAATCAAAGAATAGCTATGTTTAAGAATTATTGTCATGCTCAGGGTGTTAGACCTAGAAAGTTTGGCCTGGATATGGATGTTAGATGGAATGCTACATACTTGATGCTTAAACACTTGCTTCCATATAAAGATGTTTTTTCTGTGTTCATTAATTCTAACTATGGAGTTGAGTTGTTAACTTCAAGACACTGGTACATTGCTGGTAAGGTACTTGAGTTCCTAGAAATTTTCTATGATTCAACAGTGGTCCTTTCTGGTGTGTACTATCCAACTAGTCCTCTTATTATGCACCATTTGCTAGAAATTGCTACTCATTTGCATGCATGTGAAAGAGATCAAAATCTGATAGCTGTTGTATATCCTATGAAACTGAAATTTCTTAAATACTGGCAACATATACCTTTGTTATATTCTTTTGCATTCATTCTTGATCCAAGAGGTAAGATGAGAGGTTTGTTTAATGTTCTACAAATACTTCAAGAGAAAACAGGTTGTGAATACAGTTCTTATTATGCTGATGTGAAAACTGAAATCTATAGTCTGTTTAACAAATATGAGGCTAAGTATGGTGCAGCTAGGTCTCAAAGAAAGGCTCCTCAGCCTATGAGTCAAGGTAGAAAAAACAGGCATGGGGAAGGATTTTTGGAGGTCCTGGATCATCTGGTGTTGTTGGACCACCACCTGTCTCTGCTCCTACTCCTTCTATCTCTACTTCTGCTGGAGCTTGTGAGCTATCAGCTTACCTGAACAGTGACAATGTCACTACTTATGAGGATGAGTTTGATTTACTTCTCTGGTGGCGTGACCACAAACTAACCTTTCCAGTTCTTTCTATAATGGCTAGAGACATTTTCTCTGTTCCTGTTTCTACTGTGTCTTCAGAATCTTGTTTCAGCTTGACAGGCAGAATTATTGAAGAGCGGCGCCGAAGACTCTTGCCTGAACATGTGGAAATGCTTGCTTGCATAAAGGATTGGGAGTTGGGTGACAAAAGACTACAACATTCTGTTGATAACCAAGAGTTAGCAGAGTCTTTTGAGATTTTATATCTTGATGTGGTTGAAGATGGATCTAGACCTCCTTCTGCTAGCACATCAGCAAGTATAGCATCTGTGGCTTCTGCATCTCCTTGTGCTGGTACTTGAGTGTTGAGTGATGCCTGAGAGTTGCTAGTTGACAGGATGACAGTTGAGAGTTGAGACTTGAGAGTTGAGACTGATCACTGATCTGTAAACTGTTGTATGTGTGATGTACTGATGTGTCATGTGAACATTTAAACAATTTTTTTAATTATAAGAGCTGTGCTGCACTCTTTTTCCCTTTCTGGGATTTCTCACAAGGGTGAGTTTTACCCAGAAAGGTTTTTAAATGAGACAGCATTGCACACAACTCAGTTATCTATTAAATCCTTCTCATTGTTTCTGTTTTTTACTTGTGGTATATTGATTTATGTTATGGGTTAACTGAGAACTTGTATTTTTTTCTGGAACCTAAATTTTTTTCTGTATTTGGAGAGGTGTTTCTTGTTGCATGGGCCACGGGCTGGCACGGCCCGCAGTTTCTGGTCGTGCCCAGCGGGCAGCACGGCCCGAAAATAGGCCCGTGGGCCCGTGCTTGGGCCGAGGGTAAGGCCCGTGGGCCACTAAGGCACGGCACGGGAGGCCTGCGGGCCAAGTCGGCCCGGCACGACGCGGGCCGTGCCTGGCCCGTGCCCGGGCCGGGGCGGGCCGGGCCGGCCCGATGGCCAACTATACGATAGGGAAGTTTTCCGCGCGCGGAGATATATGCGCCCGAGCCCCAAAGATAGCAACGTGTTTTGAGGAACTGCTGGAGAGAGATTTTTGTGGTTTTGCCGAAATATTAAGGATAGCAAATTGATTTCCAAAACTGCTGGAGATGTTCTAACTTGATATATTTAAAATAGACTAATTATAAAACTAAATACACCGCCATACTATAATTAACAAGACAAATCTATTAATCGAAATTAATCTGTTATTAAGAAATGTTTTCCGTAGCACTAAATTATCAAATCATGGACTAATTAGGCTTGATAGATTTGTCTCGTGATTTAATTTTCGGCTGATAAATTAGTTTTATAATTAGTGTATTTTTAATAGACTAAATTAAAACTGTAACATTTTTAACATTTGATGTGACATAGACTAAACTTGAATACCAAACGTAGTCAATTGGGTGGGTTCGACATCATGATAATGGGCTTGCTGGCCCATATACTAACAAGTAACAACATGCTCAGACCGACCTAGAACGTCTGCTCGTCGATAAAATTAGCAAGAAATAAGGGCCTGTTTAGATCTTAAAATCTCTACATTCTAAATATTTTGACTATAAACTTTATATATTCTAAAAGTTTATAAGTGTTTAGTTGGTTGTAAACTTTTATATAAACTGTTGCAAATAAGACTGTATAATTGGTTCTATAAACTGTTGCAAACAACACTGTATAAGCTTTTGGACCTCTATGGTTCCAAATGTTCAAGTTTTTTTTTTTTTGTTAAACTTTACAGAGATCCAAACTTCTAAAAAGTGACCTAATTGGAGATCCTAAGTAAATCTTTTCTCATCAAGTCATTAGTGGCAAAATATAATATAAATTCGGCAAGAAAATGCACAACTTTCTTTGGAGGAAGCCATGGGTATAAATAAATAAGGTAAAGTACCAAAAATTGGAGAACTGATTGGTTGCAAGATCCACCGTGTGTCCCAACCAAAACCTGAAACCACAACTTCATAAAAACCTCGCCGCCGCCGCCGCCACCGCCGCAGATGACATCGGAGGAGCGCCCCTCGCCGGTGTCCTCGGACGCCAGCACCACCAGCGTCTCCGACAAACATCTTAATCCCCCGTCGTCACCTTCGACATCCTTCGACTCTGCCCCCGAATCCGATGTCTCAGCCGCGTCTTCGCTGCTCTCGGACGGCTCTTCAGGGCCCGACCTCGAGCCCATCGTTTCCAGGAAACCCCGCCCGCCACAGCGCTCGTGGCCGGACTCCGACGAGATCGCGCTCCTCGAGGCCGTCGCGTCGCACCGGCAGAAGCACGGGCGGTTTCCGTCGCGCGACGACCTCGCCGCCGCGCTGCGGGGCCGCCTTAGCGCGGAGGACCGCCTCAGCGCCGAGCAGGTAGCCAAGCGGCTGCGCGCGCTCCGCACCCGGTACGACAACGCCGCCGCCCGCCTCAAACGCGGCATAATCCCGGCGAAGGACGGCGACGTCACCATCTACAGGCTCTCCAAGCTCATCTGGGCGCGCACGCACACGGGGAAGAGGGAGAAGAAGACCCGTGCGCCCCCCGACGCGCGCAAGGACCCGAGGGGGTTCGGCGAGCTGGCCGAGCTGTATCCTTGCCTCTCCGCGGAGGCGGAGGCGATTGACGCGAGGTGCGGCTACGGGACGCTGAAGAGGGCGTTCGGGCACATCGGTGACGACACGGCGGCGCGGCTGGAGGCGAAGCTGAAGAGGCAGCGGGTGGCAGAGGCCAGGGTGAGCGCAAAGCTTGACCAGCTGAGGACGGACGTTGCCAAGGCGCTTCAGAGATTTATCAAGTGAATGGTGATCTCTTCATCTTCTTTCTGTTCGTATACATGGATTGCCGTAGAAAGACACACACAGTAAGATTGTCTCCTTGGCTTGTTGGTTTCATGATTGAAATGTTATCAGATTCTTTGGGTGGCAAGTTTGAGGCACCATCAACTGCAAAGAATCTGAAATGTCATGCCGTGAATGGTTGGCAATCCGTTTGTTTTGCACTACCATTGTCTGAACTAAGAACCGGTTTTCAGAAGGAAAGTAAATTTTCCCTCAGCAACAAAACTCGAAGTACAGAAGTACACTGATGCTCTACACCATCTTATGGTTTGTTGGTTTGAAGCTGTTAACATGCACTATGTAATGCAAATAGTAGTTACAGCATGACACACACAACTTATGGCCAAAAGATCTCAGGAAGCCCATCTAATGCAAATGCAAATGCAAAGAGTGATGATATTTCAGGCCTAATGCTGTGTGTTGTGTCGATGGCCAATTTTGATTACCAAATAAAGTTAGAGAAGTGTTTGGAAGGGCTTCTGCT
The DNA here is from genome assembly GCA_009763385.1 of Coix lacryma-jobi var. lacryma-jobi. Classification (NCBI taxonomy): domain Eukaryota; kingdom Viridiplantae; phylum Streptophyta; class Magnoliopsida; order Poales; family Poaceae; genus Coix; species Coix lacryma-jobi. The sequence continues at coordinate 175,892,596 of CM019823.1, forward strand.
CCCAGATTATCATCTAGGGCAGCTGGAGCTGGGGCACATTCCAAACACTTAAGGATTCAGAATGCTGACCTTTTTGCTCTTTCTTTTCCTATGTCCTTTTAATTGTTATTACATAACGAGCTCAAAGTAGCATGATCAGTAGCGTAGTGCTAAAAAGGTAGCATGATCAGTAGCGTAGGAGGTTTGATTGTATAGTCCCCTTGTAGTTCTTGGAACTTTGATTACCTCCAGGGTTGCAGTTTTATGATCTTTACCTCAGCAATTGTAGTCTGGGTGTTGTGGACAACTTATAATAAAATGTCTATTGAGCACAAATTCCCCAAATTCTGTACTGAAGTTCTGCACAAAATTGTTCTGGCTTGCAGAAGTGGTGGATTTTGTTGAAGGAAGCTGATCATGGACGTCTGGAGGATTATTACACACGGCAAGTGAAACTGGTTTTAGTATTTTGTCAAGGAGAGGAAGCTACATAACATGGAGGACTTGCTACTGGTTGCTTAGTTCTTGAGTCGGAGTTCTGCACTTTTGCTAGTGGCTGTTCCTTTCTTTTGCTGTTTGGATGTTTGGCTCTAGCTTTTTTGCCTGTGTTGTGCTTCTCTCTAAGGGATTGTTTGGAACCAGTAGCAATCCCCTTCAATCCAAATATACTTATTGGAAGGGACTGAGGTGGAACATAACTTTATTTTCTACACTAATCCATATGGATAGGGAGGGATTGAGTTTATCCAAACATGCCCCAAGTTGGAATCCCAGCAATATAGTTGTAAGAGCTAATTTTATGGCCTTCTATAAAAGCAGTGAAAACCTTTTTTTTTTTCCTAAAGAAAAGTAGTGGTTGATTGCAAATGTGCTAGTTAATGAGCATTCGGACTTGATCTTCACGTGACAGTGCTGAAACACTTGTCGAATCTAAATGAGTTAACAAAAAAATGGCGTTTAGCTGTTGCCTAAGCTGCCCATACCTTTCTGAAGCGCAAAATAAATAAATAAATAAATAAAATAAAATTGCGGCTTGCGGCGCTCTCCGGAACCTGTAAACTCAAAACACAGAATATGAATCAAGTATACCAATTCTTCAAATTGTAATGCTCTTTGCTGTCTGATTTAGAGAGAATCTTTGCATCTGCAAATATCTGATGTGCTGATTTTGATAGATTTTTTTAGGATCAACCGACAACAGTATACCACATGAACTTTGAACGGAATGCACGTATGAACCCATGGCAATGTCCCAAAGAAAAGCGTCCCATGGCAGTTGAGGTATTCTTTCACAGTTATTGCCCAGAGAGAAACCACAATCTAACATTAGACCCAGTTTTCAAAAACCCAATGTGGTACTGATTTTAAAGTGCACAAGACAGTTCAACAAGTTACCTGTCTAAAATACACGAGACAAACAATCACATCAATCATTGCAAAGAATGAAATCATATCTGGAAAACAAGAGGCTTGTTTTTTTTTTTTTTTTTTTTTTTTTTTTTTTTTTTGAGGGGGGAAACAAGAGGCTTGTGTTGAGATGAACTGTGACCTCCTGGACAATCCCCTGTCTGCGGGCTAGGTGATTGCCTGATTGGGCTGCATTATCCTTCATGGGCCGATTCTATTGCCCTTTCGGGTCCCCTGTGAGGAGCCTCGCGGGGGAAATCCATCATCCCCTGTCCCCGACACACGCCACACACGATCGCCCGCTGCAGTCACGCTCGGGCAGTCGGCCGCCTCGGTCTCTCTCAGTCCTCGACGACGACAGCCTCGCCGCCGTCGGTCGCCAATTCACCATGCGCCTCTCTGCTCACCGCGGCGTCAAGCTGCCGCGGCTGCCATGCTGCTCTACCACCTTCTCCACTACCGCGGCCGTCACGGATGTCCCCTCCGCGGACCGCCTGCTGGCGCTCCTGCGCGGCTGCGTCTCCGCGGCGCACCTCCCGCTGGGCCTCCAAATCCACGCTCGCGCCGTCGTGTCCGGCGCTCTCTCCAGCCACACGGCGCTCCACACCCGGCTCCTCGGCATGTACGTCCTCGCGCGCCGGTTCCGCGACGCCGTCGCGGTGTTCTCCGCGCTCCCGCGCGCCGCCAAGGCATCGTCGCTGCCGTGGAACTGGCTCATCCGCGGGCTCACCGCGGCGGGGCACCACCGCTTCGCCGTCCTCTTCTACGTCAAGATGTGGACCCACCCCGCCGCGCCGAGCCCCGACGCGCACACCCTCCCTTACGTCGTCAAGTCCTGTGCCGCGCTCGGAGCGGTGTCCCTCGGCCGCCTGGTCCACCGCACAGCGCGGGCGATCGGGCTCGCCAGCGACGTCTACGTTGGGAGCGCGCTCATCAAGATGTACTCTGACGCTGGCCTCCTCAGGGACGCCCGCGACGCGTTCGACGGAATGCCATGGCGGGATTGCGTCCTGTGGAACGTGATGATGGACGGGTACATAAAGGCTGGAGACGTGGGCAGGGCGGTGCATTTATTCCGGAACATGAGGGCGTCCGGTTGCGAGCCCAATTTTGTGACTCTGGCGTGCTTTCTGTCCGTGTGTGCTGCTGAGGCTGACTTGCTGTCTGGGGTGCAGCTTCACTCTCTGGCGGTGAAATGTGGTTTAGAGCCAGAGGTGGCAGTGGCTAACACATTGCTATCGATGTATGCCAAATGCCGGTGCTTGGATGATGCATGGAGGTTGTTTGAACTGTTGCCACAGGATGACTTGGTAACCTGGAATGGAATGATCTCGGGATGTGTTCAGAATGGGCTTCTTGATGAAGCATTTGGATTGTTCTGTGAAATGCAGAAGAGTGGTGCTCGACCAGATTCAGTTACGCTAGTGAGTTTGCTACCGGCTTTGACCGACTTGAATGGTCTCAAGCAGGGTAAGGAGGTACATGGTTATATTTTTAGGAATTGTGTGCACATGGATGCCTTTTTGGTGAGTGCTTTGGTAGACATCTATTTCAAGTGCAGGGGTGTGAGGATGGCACAGAATGTGTATGATGCGGCTAGGGCTATCGATGTGGTTATTGGCAGTACGATGATATCAGGTTATGTTCTTAATGGGATGAGTGAAGAGGCACTGCAAATGTTCCGGTACTTGTTAGAGCAGTGCATCAAACCAAATGCTGTTACTGTAGCTAGTGTCTTGCCAGCGTGTGCTAGCATGGCTGCTTTGCCTCTTGGTCAGGAGATCCATGGTTATGTTCTAAGAAATGCATATGAAGGAAAATGTTATGTGGAGAGTGCACTGATGGACATGTACGCAAAGTGTGGCAGACTTGACCTGAGCCATTATATCTTCTCCAAAATGTCTCTGAAGGATGAGGTGACATGGAACTCAATGATCTCAAGCTTTTCACAGAATGGAGAACCACAAGAAGCTCTAGACCTTTTCCGTCAGATGTGTAGGGAAGGAATAAAGTACAATAATGTAACCATATCTTCTGCCCTATCAGCATGTGCAAGTTTGCCAGCTATATATTATGGGAAGGAGGTTCATGGTGTTATCATGAAGGGTCCTATTAAGGCTGACATATTTGCTGAGAGTGCTCTGATAGACATGTATGCGAAATGTGGGAACATGGAGTTGGCTCTTCGTGTTTTTGAAATCATGCCTGATAAGAATGAAGTATCATGGAATAGTATAATTTCTGCCTATGGGGCTCACGGTCTTGTTAAAGAGTCAGTGAGCTTCTTACATCGTATGCAGGAGGAAGGATACAGGCCAGATCATGTAACATTCCTTGCTTTGATATCTGCTTGTGCTCATGCTGGGATGATTGAAGAAGGACTCAAACTTTTTAACTGCATGACTAAGGAGTATCTGATTGTACCTCGAATGGAGCATTTTGCTTGCATGGTCGATCTATACAGCCGTTCTGGAAAGTTAGATAAAGCTATACAATTTATTGCTGATATGCCTTTCAAGCCAGATGCTGGCATTTGGGGTGCTCTTCTCCATGCTTGCCGCGTGCATCGCAATGTTGAACTTGCAGACATCGCTTCCCATGAACTGTTCAAGTTGGACCCCGGTAATTCTGGTTATTATGTCCTCATGTCCAATATCAATGCAGTTGCTGGGCGATGGGATGGTGTATCAAAAGTTAGAAGATTGATGAAAGATAATAAGATCCAGAAGATACCTGGGTACAGCTGGGTAGATGTTAATAACAGCAGCCATTTATTTGTTGCATCAGATAAAAGCCACCCTGAGTCTGAAGATATCTACACGTCCTTGAAGATCCTGCTTCAAGAACTAAGAGAGGAAGGTTACGTTCCAAGACCAGATCTATGTCACCCCTTGCACCCAGATAACGACACACAGGTGTGATTTGAAAAGTACAAAAACCTTAATTACTTCTTGAACCAAATGATACCAACTTTCTCGAATAAAGTGCTATTTTACTCATCTAAGAGCTCCTATTCCTGTCTTGCTGCTGATCCATGCACAAACTTAAATTTAATCAGATATAGGAATCGTGTGTGCCATTAGGCCACTGACTGTAGGTAATTGTTATAGTATAAATGAACAAAATGGCAGCATATGATTTCCCTTCAAGTAATTTGTTATAGCAAATGATCAGAGTGGCAGCGTTTTCCCCTCAACTTGTAGTATGCTTTCTGTCTTGGAAAAACAAATCGATTTTAATCTAAATTAGGCATTAGTCTACTTTGTCGTGCTTTTGTGGAATCTAGACTCAGTTAGATACTGATACATTTGTAACTTGTAAGACATATATCTATGTATAACTGCAGCTCAGCTGTCATCTCCATTGCGACATTAAGTTTAATCCGTGTATCATTATCTTATTGAAGGTGCTGGCAATATGATTTGTCCCAGTGACACTGATAGGCCCTTTTGATGGAAATTCAAGGAAGGAAACGTTGTACAGACAACTACCTGTTGAATAGCAGTATGTGTATTGCAGTTTGACATTTTCTTGAGAAAAAAGGTGGTAAGGCATTAAGTTTAATCCTTTTGTTTGCAACTTCATATGTTAGACTATTTATACTCTCAGACTGGATAAAGGCATTCAAGTTTCCTTTATGTTGCTAATATATGGTGTTTGAACTTGGTCATCCTCACCTGTGGCAAAGATATAACTAGAAGTTATGAGAAGTAAAATTTTCAATTTTTTCTTTTTTTTTCTGTTTAAAATCTTCTGAAGAAATTTAAATGGTTCCATGGCATGCAGACAGGACAGGACAGTGTTGTCCTACATTTCTTTTGCACTGATAACCAATTTATCCTAGTCCGAAATCTCTTTCAATTTATAGCCGCAGTCAATGGTGATGACAACTTTCTGCGTAAGCTGTGCCTTGATTTTTGTCTTGAACTTCTGCAGTGCTTCATTTTCTATTGCTCTATCCCCAAGGTTTCAATGTTATCTGATGAAGCAATTTATATATTGTGCCCTGTAGGGATATATGCCTATTCTCATCTCAAGCATGAGAAAGACAGAAGGCCGACGGAAAATCTGTGTAAAGGCAATTGGTAGTTTCAAGGTGAAGGTTGACATATTCAGATGTCTTCCTGTGAGGCTGCAATGATGGTTTTGCTGCTTTGTTGCAATTGCAAAGATACAAGAATGAAGGCAGATGATATTCCTTTCATGTGAATCTGTGAACTGTTGAGCTGGTAATGGTGAAACAAAGGTAAGCATGCACTTTATTAATGAGTCTGTAATACCGTGTTAGATGATCGGCTTTGGTACGCAAATCCACTACATGGAAATGTAATTGCTTCGGGTACATATATAACCGATATTAAAGCTGATGTTCTGATCCATAATCCGAATAAACCTAAACAGTAGCAGTCTCACACACTGAAGTTGCACATTGTTATTTACAAGACATAGCAGGGTCACTTTATACAACACAAAATGTGGACAGGACAGGTCAGTGTTGTCCTACATTTCTCTTGCACTGGTAGTGATAGCACTTAATATAACTTCTCAAGCTCTTTCAATTTATGGGCGTAGTCAACGGTGATAGCTTTCTGTGTAAGCTGTCCCTGCATTTCTGTCATGAACTTCTGCAGTACTTCATTTTCTATAACACTATTTCCCCCAACTCTTTTATGTTATCTGATGAAGTAACATGTATACTGCCTCCTGTAGGGATATGCCTATTCTCAAGCATGGGAAACTCACGGAAGACCAGGGCAAAATCTGTGTAAAGATATTGGTAGTTTCAGGGTGAAGCTTGATGTATTCAGATGTCTTCCTGTGAGGCCGCAATTATGGTTGTGCTGCTTCAGTTGTAAGGTTACAAGGATGAGCTGGTAACGATTGAAACAAAGGTAAGCATGCACTTTATTAATGAATCTGTAATACTGTTCGATGATCAGCTTGGGTACGCAAATCCACTACAGGGAAATGAAACTACTTCAAGTACCTATTATACATATCCAATATTTAAGCCGATGTTCTGATCCATAATCTGAATGAACCTGAACAATAGCAGTCTCACACACTGAAGTTGCCCATTGTTATTTACAAGACACAGCAGGGTCACTTTATACAACACATACTGTTGACGTTTCTTATTTTCTTCAACTCTTGTATTCCCGCAGAGTGAATTTGACTCATATCATATGTCATCATCCAAAACTTTGATCCCCCCACTGGCAAGCCTCCGGCGCTGCATCTGTGCGAGACTCTGAGGATTCCTTATCGCGTCCAGCATCCTGTCGAGGAACTGAACGAACTGTTGGTGCTCATGAGCAACCTGGGGATCTGAAAACCTGTCGACATGCGGCTCATGTTCCTCCTGCACGTTGGTTGCGAGCAGTGGGCATCAGAGTAGTTTTATAAGCAGGAAAACTATGGACATGCACAACACAGAAGAGAAAACGAAAGGTGGTATCATCAACAAATACAAATAGCCAAGCAGGAATTATCTGAAGTCATTCATTGTTCAAATTCAAAGGTACGCAAAACTGTGATGTGCCAATATCTAACTCTATGATTCTGGGATTGAACTTGAAACGGCAGGAAAGGGAACAGACCTTGATCATGGTGTCCGTCTTGATGATTTGTGGCCCGTACGCGTTGCTGCAGACCGATCGATCCCTCGCCGGCGGAAGAGGACAGCGGAGCAGCCGCGGGCCACGGTGGGCGCCGGAAAGACGGCCGGCCGACTGGATCCTCCCGAGCAAGAGAAAGCGCGACGCCATGTTTGTCTGTTTGTCTGTCTGTCTGTCGAAGAGAGGTCGTGGGTTGCGTTGGTTCCCTCGCCTTCGCCTACCTTTCCCCTTCCGCCAAGTATGCAGGCAGGCAGGCAGGCTGCTCGGCTGCAGCATTATTAGATACTACGCGGAGGTAGGACGCGAAGCATCGCGTTGGTGCGGACGACGACGGCACGAAACCGAGTCGGTCATGCGAAACATAGACGACCTCGTCTCCTCTCTTTCGGCGTTTCGACTGGACCTGCCGCGTCGTACCGAGTTGAATTTGACATTTGAATCGACCGCAGCACGCACCGTACAGGTGACGACTTGTGTGTTGTGTGTATTCTAGAAGTTTCTCATTTTTCTGCCTGAACAGCGTACGTGTCCCTTTCGTTTGTTTTGTTTGCGTGGAGGAATGACTCATGACGGCTGGTCGTGATTCGTAGCTAGCGATCCTGATGATAATTTATTGCAAAAAATGGTCAAATTATAAATGGTTTGACTTACACTCTCCATCCTTAAATAACTTGCGTCATCGTCGCGGTACGTGCTGTAAGTTTGACTTAATTTGTAACGAATACGTGTAACATTTATATCTCTAGATAAATTGTTAAAAAAACTAATCTAAATATCTTTCAATGATATCAATTATGTATAATAGATATTAATATTTTTTAAATATATATTTAATCAAAGATGTTTTTTGAAAAGCAAAAATGACAGTTATTTAGGGACGGATGGAGAATAATTTTGAGAAATAGAGGAACTCAAACTTCCTATTTTGAAATAGGGGAAACAAAGATGACAGAACAAATAGAAGAAAAGGGACTTCGAGAGAAGCAAAAGGAACTTTCAAAGGATATAACTTTTTCTCTAAATTTCAGTGCTAACATGTCATCAATGAAGAAAGTATGCTCTTGGCACTGAAAAAAGAAAAAAAAAGGAGAAAACAAGTCAATGAGTGGCAGGTTGAAGCCGAGCGAGCGATGGATGGAATCAATAGTTGAAGCATGGTGATTTGAGTAAACGGTGGCAGGACGGCCGGGGCTTTGAGGGTTTCAATAGAGTAGCAATGGCAAACAGCGATAGGGGAAAAGGGGGAGGTGAAGGGGCCCACAGATGAAAAGGAGATCTATTGGCAACTCCAATTAGAGTGCGATTGGTTTCTTGTATCCGACCCAACTTAGCTTTGTGAATAAACCTTGCGGGTACTTGGTTTGCTGGGCTGAAGGTTGGGCTAAACTCTAGTGATACAAAAACATCCCCACCCACCCTACGGGTGGCCCTAGTGCCAATATTGCCACCCACCTACGCACAGCCCAACACGTGCTCACACACACACAAAAAAAAACTGCTAGGATCACTACCCTTCACAAGCTCCACTTCCTCCTATTTATCTCGCCGCCGCTAGGACTCTTTGTCCCAGTCTCATTTGCCTGTTTCTTGCCCAGAGGTAAATCAAACTCTCTCCTATGTGCTTCTTGCCTCTTCTTTCCCTTCTCTAGCATCTCAACTTTTATCCATGGTGCATCCCTTGATCTCATGCCTCTCCTTTGTGGCGTTCTTGCAGTCGTTGAAGTATAATTGATGTTGTGCAAAACAAAGGTAAGTTGTCCCTCTCTAATCTTCATCCCTTTCTTTGATTTTGTTAGATAGGGAAGTAAATCTAATGAGTTTGGTTCATGCCTCGTAGGGTTCTTTGATTCGTGTTGTTTGCAAAAGGCAAGTATTTCCCCTTGTTCCCCTTTCCTTCTACTCACTCCTTGTAAATCCTAACTCGATTCTTCATGTCCATTTTGTTGTAATGTCTTCAGATCCATGGTGATTTACTATTTTGTAATTTGGATTAGGTATTTTTTCCATTTTAGGCAAAGATCCAAGTTCTCCTCTAGTTGTTCCTCTTCGTGCTTGTTGCTTTGCTTCAACGGTAACCACAAATAATTTTCCCTCCTTGTTATGTGGTCCTCTTGTTTGTGTTTCCCTTTGTGTGATTTTTCTTCCTATGTTGATGATAACTTGGTTTACATTCTCATGCATAATAGTTAGTTCTATGTGGATTGCAAAGTGTCTCTGTTGCTGATGATGTTATTATTCATTGTAACTAAGCAAGTACCTCTGGCTTTTATGTCATTTATGTTTATAATTGAGCACTTTCCACTGCCTGTGATGCTAATAGCTGAGCGCATGACACTACTTACTTTTGCCAAATATTTGCCAATAATCTAACCTAAGTAATTCCTATATTTTTTCTTGATGTGTTTAGATGGTTTCATGAAACACTAGGAGTGCACTTACTTTGCACTACTATGGTCACGGCTATGTATGCATTATTATTTTTTAGTAAAATTAGATTGGCTAATAAAAATTCATGTATCACTCATGCCCTATGAGTAGGGACGTAGAACACCAAACACACATGAACAAAATCTACCAGTGCAATGATGTAGAATATCTGTAAACATGTTACTTATGAGGAGAAAACTTTTTTTGAGCTATGCAATTTGTTAGGGGCGGGAACTTGTTACATGATATATAGCATAGATAGCTTTGTTGAGGGGCAAATAATTTTGCAATGTTTCTACATGTGGTGGGGTATACCTAGTGGTTTAGGGTGATCAACCAATACTTTGTGAGATCCATAGAGACTGAGTAGATACTTTAAGGAGGTATTGTTTACTATTGGTGAACTTAGACAGGAGATGACATCGAATGATACATCGGCGGATACAAAGGGTATTTCTCGTATTCCCGGGTATCTTTTGTAGTATTTTTACTTATTTCAGTCTAAAATCGTAAAAAAGGTCTCTCAATCTAGCTCTGTCATATTTTGTAGTATTTTCACTCATTGTAGTCTAAAACAGCTATTTTTCTTGTTAATGCGGAAGTAGGAATATCCAAGTTTGAAATTCTGGCTCTGCCACTATCATGTAAGATCAATACCAGATGTAGATGGTATTCATACATTAAGGTGTAGATCAGCTATACTTAAGTAAAATAGATAGATTTGTGTGCATATGCTATGGGCCATAAAATGTTAATGTTCACCATATGGGCACCATGAAGGACTCTGTGGGTTCAATTGATGGCACCCATGTGCATGCTAGAGTTCTTAAAAATATTTCAGTAGGTTGTCTAGGTAGAAAGCAATGTAGCATTCAAAATATGGTAACTGTTGTTGATTTGGTACTAGGTTTGTGGTACCATAAGAGATGGGCTGCTCCTTGTTGAACTCGTGAATGTATTTATGTCTATTGCGCTGGCAAGATCATTCTTATTTAGGGTAGGCTACATTAGTTTGTGTATAAATATTTTCTTGGCCTTACAAAATGATAAATTTATTTTCTACTCTCTTCAATAAATTATTTTTCTGTATTTATATGTCCTTTGTATTCGCTTGGCCAAGAAATTGACTACAAAAAAAAGAGTTTCTTTTAAAAAAATTGATGATAACCGTTTTACTATTCTTCATTTCCATATTTCCCAAGTCACATGTGCACAGTAAATAATTTAGTGGTAATCTTTAACACTACAGTCTACCATGGGCAACCTCTAACAGTTAGTAATCCTGGTAAGTTCAACGTAAATGAAGGAATTTAAGGTAATGCTTTCATGTTTTTAACTATTACGAGTACGAGATATGAGGTTTAACAAAAGATAACATAAAGAACCAAGCAATTTTGAAATATTTTCTCAAAAAAAAATAAAGTGCATAGAGTTTACCAATCTGACTTATGGAGATATCTACAACAAAGTGTCTAGATTTCACCAACTCGACCTGCCGTTGGGAAGATTTGTTATTGGAAAAACAATTGTAACTATACCCATCATTCCTTTTTTTTATTGTGGTTGCCTAATAAGGTTATATAGTACAAACTATTTATATCTAGAGGAAAACATTCATCGTTTGGATCTCATAGCAACAGACAAGTTTGTTTACCATGTATATAGCAATAAAAAATTTAGTTCTCGATTTTCTAGTGAAGCACATTCAAAGCTCTCAAGTATCATACTGCTGAGCATAGACAATGCCACATTTTCAATTGTATAGAATCCAATACTAGAAGCACCTAGCTCAACCACAAATTGGGAATAAAAAGCAATTGTATGCAAGTATTTAGCTTTTACAATCAAGCTCTGCTCTACCTAAGATTCTACTACTATAGCAATGTTTTGGAGCATGATTGTCAAAAAAATAAATGACAGATACTTAGCCATATATAATTGTTTTTATATATCAATGTGGTTGAGGTAGGTACTTCTATTACTAGATTGTGTACAACTGAAAAGTAGAATTATATATGCTCAGCAATCTGATACTTGAGAACTATGAAGGTGCTTCACCTGTAAATTGGGCAACTTGTTTGTTGCTATCAAATGATGGATGTTTTCCTTTAGATATAGTTAGTTTGTGAAAATCAACGTAGTTACTGTTCTTTTCTCAATGACAAATCTTCATGTCAGGTCAAACTAGTGAAATGTGTGACACAAAACAACGTTGTTGTAGGTATCTTACTTAGTCAGATCCGTGGATTATGTATACTTCATTTTCTTAAGAAGAAAATATTTAATAGTTACTTAATTCTTTCTATTGTATTTCCTTAGATCCTAGATCCAGTACCAATAATAATTAATAAAAAATATTTTACCTTATTTTTGTGCTTGGGGTTGGATATATGGTGATTATTGCTTTTTTAGAGTTGAATTATGGCAGGCTACAAGCACAACCACTAAATTCATTTACTATGCACATGTACTCAGGTGGGAATTGTGGAGATAAAGAATAACAAAATAGTTCTCATCACTCAGGTGCACAATTAAGTAATGACATATAGGGTTGCCTAATAGATCTCTTCGTGAAATAAGTCAGCGAACAATCAACAATAATCATATTGTTTTACAGTTTATACAATTTTAATTTTCCTCTTCAAAAAATGCTAGGTAAATTTTAGGCATTCAGCTCACAAATAGTGATGAATGGGACAACTAACATAGTGTATATCTTGTTTTGCATACCTGAACTATAGAAGATCCGTACCTCATACTGTATGTGGTCATCAAAGCATGACATAGGTCTCTTAAATTGAATCTACGTGGCTTTTGTTACATCCACATTTCATTAAACACGCAGAAGAAGCTGTTGTAACTTTGGCAATGGTGCATGTCTTTCTTCTGCTCAGCTTCTAAAGCATCCAATTCTCGTGCACATAGCACTGTTACTCGTTAATCATGCCTATGATGTGGCTTATCAATGATTCTTGGGCTATACACGTGAGGTCCTATGCCCGGCTGCCCGCACATCTTAATTAAAAAAACAGAAAGAAAGTCCCTCCTTTTAAAAACTTGATGTAAAATTTGGTCGACACTGAAACTCGCAAATAAAATGTCTGCACATCTTAATTGGTCTTGATGTAAAAAAGCAGAAAGAAAGTCCGCACATCTTAATTCAGGATAGGACTTGCATGTTTGAGGACAAAAAAAAAGACCAATCATGTCAAATAAAATACAGGCAGAAACAACCTAGTTTACTTGAACTCCATCGGTTTGGATACTGGCTACCATGTATACTGGAACAGGTGGCCTTGGGCAGAGCTGGCCACACCTACGCCTACACCGACAAGGCAAGGGTGACAGGGTGAGGAGAAAGTGCATGTCCCCCGGACCTCCACCATGCTGTCGCCCCCACCTTTGGCCTCCAAGATACATCTCTCTCCCCTTTGGTTGTTGCTCGATAAGGCCACACTAAAAAATTTCCTTATTTCCTTATGTTTAAAAGGTAAAAAAAATTCCCCAAAAGTTTTAAAATACCAAGAATAGAAAACCAAACAAAACCCAAAACCATGTTAATACCAGTAAGCAGCTGCATATATTACATATGGTAACGAACACAACAGTCCAAAACTTATAAATCGCCAGAGAGACTGAAACCCAAGAAAACCATACGGAAACAAGCTTTCTTTGCTTGAACGTTTCTTGCTATGCATCCAATCTCGTCCGACTGTAGCCCACTTGAAAAAATACAACCACAAGAAACAGACAAACCATTAGAACCAATCATATCCATCAACTGCAATACATAAACAAGCAACCCATAATAGTGCAGTCTAAGTTTCATTGGATGCCTTGCAATGGCACACCCCCAACACACACGGTAGTGGAGCACATAAGTGTATCCTCCGCCCCTATGCCGTCAAGAAAGCAACACCACATCTTCACAAACATTCCCTCGAACACCTCCCTGGCACCAAGCACCAGCATAACCTCGTGGTCATTCCATCGAACACCTACTCGGCGCATGGCCCGAAAGTAGCCTCGCGCCTGACTGCCCCCACCCAAGTGTCCTAGCACGGCGGCGAACTCACCCAACATATGTTGCACCCAAAACCCTAAACCTAGCGGTGGGTACGCCATCGCAGCAGCGGCCACGGCGCGCACAATCAATGGCAGTCGTACAAGCGTCTTTCGTCCAGTCTTTGCCCAAACAACCCCAATGTGACAGGGTTGCACTATATGGTAGCCGAATTCCAGAAGACGGCAACCAAAAAGACGCTGGAAGAAGAGCGAGAGGAACAAAAGCGGGAGCAGTGGATACCGGCTGAACGGACGGAGAGGAGAGACGTGTTTTTGCTGTCCAAACCCTTATTAAGAAGAAACTGCTGGACGCCGCTCCCAATGTCTCTCTGTGCAGTGGGCCCAGCAAGCGTGTGCACCAATCGTAGCTGGGTAGATAGCGACCTTGCCCCGCAGCGGTGGCTCAGGACTCAACACGGCCTCCGGGCCCGCAGTGACCGTGGCAGCCAATTCTTGGTCAACAACACCCTGCTGGAATAGTCGTGCCACACTGCAACGACCGACCGATGCCACCCCCTTCCGCCGCCAAGTGGGCCATATGATAGGGAGGGCCGCCCGTCAGCCACCTGAGTGGTCGAGCGCCAGTGGCGAATCTAGACGAAAATCTCGAGTCATCTCTATTACGTAATATAAATTTTCTTCAACTTCAACAGTAATTTACTAAAGGATTTACATATTTTATCGGGGTCGGTGGACCCCGATAAGCAGCTCTAGATTCGCCACTGTCGAGCGTGGCACCCCGTCGATAGGCCCTAGCCGGAGCAGGCGTGCCGCTCGCATGCGACCGCGGCACGCTGCTCGCCCACCTCTGCCATGTGGGGCACAGGGAAACTAGGCCGTCTGACAGCCTCTGCGCCAGTGAAACGCGGGCACCGTCGCTTGTACGGCGGAGCGATCAGCCATCAGATGAAGGATCAGACGGCGCACATTAATCACGGCGACGTGTCTAGGCCGAGGCCGCGTTCAGGCCAGCTGTCACACCCGGTTTTAAGAACAAAACCAGGTATACACCATATGTGAGCCCAGGAAGTCAAATCTCACATATAGCTACAAATAAAGGGTAATATCGAAAGACAATGCTCTTATATAACATATATAAAACAAAAGAACATAACCTTAAAGAGCAGACAGCGGAAAGACACTCCGATCTTCAGATGGAGACACCACTTCACAGGGAACAACTGACTGGTTGATCACAAGCCTAAGCTTCTCCAAAGTTTAACTCTCTGAGGTGTGGGGAAAAGCAAGAGTGAGTCCATGTCGAACTCCACAAGTATAGCAACAAGTGATATAGATCCCAAATTTCATGATCAATGTAACATAAATAATGAATAGCATAAAATAGTAAATAATGAACATGTTAACCAACAAAAGTCAGAATCTTAATGTAAAAGTCTTCAAGGCCGCTCGTGTCCTTGAGCAAGGCTGATATATCAGTTTAATAAACTTTGCGCAAAGGTGTACACTTTCACTGCGAGACGTGAATTGCCCTTTCGCCCGAGGTGATCAGCCTCTTAACTCACTTCCAAGGAAAGTCGGCAGGGTTCACGATGAAGCCTTTCATAGGTTCGTCTAACAAGTTAGGGCCGCTAGGTTTCCCCATCAATAAGCATGAATCTCCCCTACAAGCGGTGACTAACCAAAGACAAAAATGCACCAACTTGGTCGGCCAAGACCATACAGATCGGAGCCCCTCTTGCGCCTTTCGGTAACCTCTAACAAGCTAGAAAAGGTCCTCATACTGAGCTAAAGCCAGAGCCATATAACCCCCAACAGTTGCACTGTAAATCCCGAAGGTTCTTGTACAGATAATTTCTTAAGTTGCTAATAAGTCATTTTTATCATTCGATGCATACATTAATTAAGTAACATGATCATGATTGCGAAAAGAACACTCGATTGCTATACTTGCCTTAAACTCAAGATCCTTCTTCTGTTGACTTATATACTTCCAAAGGTTGACTCCTGATCACGATCTCTGGATCACGAACCTCTTCTTGATCACCAACGTATAACTCACCGACTGGACATACGATCACAGAACACCACACATGCATCCAAAAGCAATCATGCAAAAGCAAACATAGCCTATTATTAGAACAATACACCAATAAATAAATAAATAAATAAATAAAGAGTTTTGAAAACTGATCTACGATTCGCTACGAACACACAGACGCGAAGATCACTCTAATCGGAGCTATAACGGAAAAGATATAAACTAAACAAGATACAAAACACTAACTACTAGATTAGTTTTAACTCAAATTTCAATTACAGAAAACAGTAATCAATTTTATATTGTTTGAAAGATCTTTTCGAAACGAATCTAACGCAAGTTGAACGGACTAAATCGGAGTTAAAACAAAGAAGTTATAAGCATTTGAAATCAGTGGCAAAACTGTAATTGATTCAAACCTGATTTTGTAATTTTAAATAAATAAAACGAAATCAGAATTTCGGCTGGACTGCGCCTCATTTAAGAGAAAACGCAGGGGCTTATACGGAAGATTTTACAGACTCAGTGAATAGGGTCGACTGGACTGCGGGTTTAGATCTGAAAAGGTGTAAGGGTTTATTTGCAAAAATGTGATCGAAGGGGTATCGGGCTTTCCTAGACGTCCGATTCAAGATGGAGTGCTCAGATTAGATCGGAGCGCACGGGCGGCGCTGCAGACCGGAGAGAGGGGAGGAGACGGCGGTCGCCATGGTTGGCCGGCTCAGAGCTCGCCGGAGATCGACGAAACGGCGTTTCCGGATGCCAATGACCTTGGGATCAACACGGGGAGAAAGAGGAGACAAAGGGGAACTCACTGAGGGCAAACTTGTGATCGGGAAGTGTTTGGAGACGGCGCGGAGCTTCGAGAAGCGGTCAGTGGGTCTCTGTAACATCCGGCGAGATCAAATTAGCCAAGTTAGAGGGAGAAAGAGAGGAAGGAAGGATGCAACAGCTTCGTAAGCTCCTTGCGAAGCTTGGACAAGTACTCACGGAGGCGGAAACCGACGCAAACACACGGATGGCGGCGGCTTTGAGTTCTTGTTCGGCGAGATCCAACAAAGCGGTGTGGGCAGATTAGGGCTCGGGGTGCTTCAGCTCTAGGACAAAGGAGGGCGGCGGACCCCACCTCCCCCTTTTATGAAGACCTAGGCATGCAGGAGGGGCAGAGACGGCGGAGGCGTGCACGCATTGGACTCGGCAGGGAGGAGTCCGTGCGGTCGACGGGAGGAGGAGGACGGTACTGACGCTTCCGGCCCACCTGTAAGCGGGTAAGGGAGAGGGACCAGGCGTCAGTGAGAGAGAAAGGAGGGGGAAGAGGACGCGCAGGCCTCTGCTCACTCAACTGGGCCGGGGAGGGAATGAGCAGGCCGCTTGGGCCATTTCGGGCCGCGAGGGAGTGGAGGGAGGCAGGCCGAGAAGGGAGAGGGAGAAACAGGCCTTCGGGCCAGAATCAAGGAAGGAGTGAGGGAGAGAAATAAAATGCTTTTCATTTTTGATTTCAGGTTCTCAAGGGGATTTTCAAAAGGGATTTGACTCATTTTGAAATCCCTTGATGTTTGATTTGGATCTTTGAGAAAAGAAAGTTTTTGAAACTTTGAACTTTTCCAAACTTTTGAAAAATAAACAAAACCTTTATTCATTGTTTAAAATATTTCCAAACCATTTTGAACTCAAATAGAATTTTAGCCAAAACCACCCATCACAAAAACTCAAATGCACCAACATGAATGCACAAACATGTTTCTAAACCCTAGGATAAATTTTAATTTATAGAAAAGTTTTATTTCTTTATATTTTATGAGCACAGAAATTCATAAATAAATCATTTTAACTCTAATTCAAGAAATGCAAATTTCAGGGTGTGACACCAGCGCTTTTAAAGACGTTAAATTTTGTTGCGGAGTAAAGCTCATTGTGCATCCTTACACTAGCACATCAAGAAAATGAAGAAAACTGAGCAAAAGTACACGTGCCTAGAAAAATAAATAAAAAATTGCCTTCATACTGCATTTCTTATACCTTTTAGCAGACATCCCAGCGGACAACAGCTAGAGTGGACTTCGAACGACACCACATTACCTGGTACAAGTAGCTACAATTCCACTACTCTTTCAAAATGCATCTATATGCATTTTTATTACAAGGAGGAATGCAACTACCGTGTACATCCGTGTATCATGGAGATTGCCAAAGACCGTGTTGTTACACGTAGTCATGCCAAATATTATTTTCCTATAATATTAGTTTCAGTATAGTCCATGGTCCGCGGATCGAAACCCTTATATATGTTTGTCAATCATAACGTAAACTAAATGTGGCCGAGACGCCTTGCAGTTTGAATATGCGATTCTAAAATTTTGGTTATCATGTAACCTGAAACCCTGAACATGTGTTCTAAATTATGTCATGTTGTAAACTGAAATTCTTAACTTTCATTTGTACAATTTAGGATGATGCAAGACCTGGAACATCTCAATATATATAAAGAGCTACATGATATATGCTGTAAAGTAGTAGATGAGCCTGCAGAGGACCCAGGCCAGTGCCTCGGCCAGTTGTTCCAAGTAATGCACTGTTGAAAAACATCAAATTCAGATTGATCTCCAAGCACAACAAAGGATTCGACAGCTGGTTGCTCTATATGCCTGGAATGGAAGCTGTTTCGGAGTTCTTCAAGTCAGCAACTATAGTTTAGAGGAGAGCAGAATCGAGGTCGGGGATGGAAGATATACAACATATCACGTGCCCATGCAACTCCAGAACAGCTGCAGTATGCTATTTATATGAGTGTAAATAGCACATTTCCCCTGATTGGACACGTGTTATTATTAATTACAACAAACATGTATCACTGTAATGTTTAGTTGGATGGGGAAAAATTTTTGCGTGTCACATCAGATGTTCCACCACTCATTTATTAGTCTATTAAAAATAAACTAATAAAAAAATAAATTACATATTCCGTTTAGAAACCGTGAGATGAATTTATGAAGACTAATTAATCTATCATTAGCACATGTTTACTATAGCACAACATTATCAAAATATAAACTTATTAGGTTTAAAAAAATCATCTCACAAATTACACGTCATCTGTGTAATTAGTTATTTTTTAATTTATGCTAAGTACTACATGCATGTGTCCAAACATTTGATGTGATGGATAAAAAGTTTTTGTAGTGGAAACTAAACAAGGCCTGTTTATTTTCCCTCCACGAGAAAATACAATGAAAACACAATGGTACAATAGACAAGTACTCATCACATTCATTAATATGAGTAAATAACACAGTACATAGTCGTCTTGTATATCCATGAAGGAGGAGTACCAACATCACAGTGACACCGTGGCATACATACACCTGGCAGATAAAGGCCTCTCGACGGATATATATATAATAATTAAAATAAAAGTATAATAAAAATAACGAGATCACATGCACATGCCCACATATAAACACAAGTACTCCCTCCATTCCAAATTATAAGACGTTCCAAGAATCTTGGAGAGTCAAAGTTTTTTAACTTTGACCAAAATTATAGAGAAAAATATAAAGATTTATACCATCAAATATACATATTATGGAAATATAACTAATGGAGAATCTAATTGCACTTAGTTGATATCATAAATATTATTATCTTATTATATAAATTTGGTCAAAGTTGAAAAACTTTGACTCTCCAAGATTCTTGGAATGTCTTATAATTTGGGACGGAGGGAGTACCTGATATCTGCACGTCGCTAGAAAACAGTCAGACGACGTGCACGCGGCGGTCGTTGTATGTAATAGAACGAACCCGTACAGCATCAACGAGAAAGCGGCGCCGCGGATGGCAGCGACACGCCGGGCAGCTTTGGAAGAGCTTTAGTGGAACTTAAAATTTTACGCACACGCAGTTTTTTCGTCGGATCATTCGGAAAAGCTTTAGTGCAACTTGAAATTTTACGCACACGCAGCTTTTTCGTCGGATCATTCGGATCCTGAATTTCTACAAATTCTTCATCGGGCAGTGACCTTAGAATTTTAGACACGCGTAGCTTCTTGTTTGGATCCTTTGGATCTGGAATTTCTTCGAATTCTTCGTCGGGATCCTCCTTCAGATCCGGAATTTTTTCGGATTCTTCATCAGGATCCTCCTTTGGATCCGAAATTTCTTCGGATTCTTCATCGGGCAACGAACTTCGAGTTTTACGGACACGCAGCTTCTTCGTCGGATCATTCGGATCCTGAATTTCTACAAATTCTTCATCAGACGGTGACCTTGAAATTTTAGGCACGCGTAGCTTCTTGTTCAGATCCTTTGGATCTGGAATTTCTTCGAATTCTTCATCGGGATCCTCCTTCGGATCCGGAATTTCTTCAGATTCTTCATTGGGATCCTCATTTGGATCCGGAATTTCTTCGGATTCTTTATCAGACAACGAACTTGGAGTTTTACGCACACGCAGCTTCTTCGTCGGATCATTTGGATCCTGAATTTCTACAAATTCTTCATCGGACGGTGACCTTGGAATTTTACGCATGCGTAGCTTCTTCGTCGGATCCTTTGGATCTGGAATTTCTTTGAATTCTTCGTTGGGAAGTGAACTTAGAATTTTACGCTTATGGAGCTTCTCCGTCAACTCATTCGGGCCCGGAATTTCTTCGAATTCTTCGTTAGGCAGCGTCGGTAAACTTGGAATTTCAGGCACTGTCGTGGGCAGCTCCGGAATATTTGGCAGTTGATCAGGTAGCGGCAGTTGGTGGAGGCGGCGGGCAGCGTGGCACGTGGTGGCGCCGCCGAGGAGCACGGTGGCCATGACGAGCGCCACGGCCAGGAGGCGGCTCGAGGTGGAGGCCATGGCCATGCCAGGGATATGGGGGCTAATTGATTAAGCTGCTGCTATATATAGGGCGGCAATTGAGGGCGAGTACGTAGTTTTCGTTTTGACACGAAGCGTAGGAGTGAGTAGAGGTGGTGGTCATCTGGCTGCTGCAGGCGATAATGGAGAGCGCTCCATTTATACATGCGATGCCGGGCAGGGCATATGCTACCCACGTTGGCAGAGAATCAGAATTTCTCAGTCGCTATGTATTGCCGTCGTGGCGATCGACCTCAACGGAATTCCCTGCTGCTGATCACGTCGTTCTTTGCTAGCTAGCTAGCCATCAATAAACAAGCAGGAACTGCTGGTTCGCTAGTTCTTTTTTTTTTTCCGATGGAAACTAAAGGGCCGGAATTACATTATAAACTACTGTTATTATTATTCTTTTTATTATTATAGGGGAGGTTACTATATATATTGTTAATATTCTTCATCGCCAATCCATGCCATCGAGAACGATTGCCTTTTTCCGATATATCACCCCTCCAATCATCCACAATAATGACAGGCCCTAAACCTTGAAAGCACCGTATGTATATGATCGATCAAACACCACCCACGGCATCGAAGGGGCCAGTCAGCTCAAACATGCTGTGGAATTGTGAAAGCTAGTCGGTTATTAGACCTTATTTCCACCAATCCCAACTACCATCTCTGCAAAAATTAAACAAAAGGCCGTGCGTTGGATGCCTGGCTAGGCATTCGTCCTTGAATTCTATATATTGTTATAACAATAGTATAACAATTAATGAGTGTCATGAGCGCGATGACACCAAATTATTCTATTGTTATATAATGCTATACTCTGTGTAACCTGGCCACGTTGTTTCCTCTCCCAAACCTCAGGCGCGTGAAATGAGAAATCATATTGTTTATTTAAAGCTGCGATTTGGCCATCGGTGTACATTTGATTCTGTGAATCATACAGCCCATTAGATAGTAAACATGCATGCTTGCCATCATATCCCAGGCACACTAGGGGCTAGCTACTAAAACAAATCTCCAATAACAACTTTTCTTTTTCTGAGAATTTACAACAGTTATTGTCTATATTATCTATGCAACTTGTAATTACTTGCTAGAATAATTAACTTCTAGCTCTATCGATGACAGCGAGGCCAAGTCTTCCTATGTGGATGGGAAAACAATTACATCTGTGGGCTTTGCATCAGAAATCTAGAGACATCTATGCACTTGTTCGTGGAATGCCCTTTCTCTCGGACCATTTGGGAGCTTGTTGCTACATGGAGTAACAGCGCAAGCCTGCACCCTTCGCAATGGATTGAGGTTGTGGATGTTGAGGATTGGTTCATACATGTAACTGAGAGGGGGGGCAAGCTAGCACACACTTTGGCGATCCTGACACTTTGGTGCCTTTGGAAGCAGAGGAACGCAGTTGTCTTCAATAACAGCATAATTACGGTGCCTGAAGTGTTCGCTCAGATCAAAGATGAGGCCTCCTTGTGGGCTGCTGCGGGGGGAAAGGTCCTAAGGCCTCCCTTGGTTGCAAATAATTTAGCGAGTAATTAGTTTTCCTCTTTAGTCTACCTGTAGCGGTCTGCTACAGGTGACCGCGCCTCTCGCGCTAATTATTGTAAACTCTTTTCCACCTTATTAATATAAGCTGGATAAGCGGAACTTTCAAAAAAAAAAGTCTTCCTACTCTATTTATTAGAGCTTTGATTTCTTCCTCTTCTCCCCAGTTTTCGTTACCAAATTCGCTCAAGCCTCACATTCATTGAATATGAACTGAATACTACAAAAGATTGTGCGGCCAAGAATTGTTGGGTGGTGAACAGAAGTGTACTTAATTGTACATGCCGAACTCATGGCATTTTGCAGCCAACTGGTAGTAGACTCTTGTTCCGAAGCATGGAGGAAAGCACATCAATCTGCAGGGCAACTCAAAAGGGTTTCGCCGCTACTGTATCACCGAGGATTTCTCGTGCAGGACCAGGACCTGCACTTCCCCCTTGGATGCAATGACAGCATATGATCTACAGGGCAGGGCAGCAGATTGCAGCGTATAAAAAAAAACAAATGGGGGCTTTTCTAGGGGTCGGGTCGTGTGTGCTCAGAGTTAGAGATTTATTGGCTGCTGCAAATCATCTCATGATCCACAACGCCATAAATTTAAATGTCAAACTTCTCTGCAATTCCAACCGGAGTGTACAGTAAGCAAGATGGCAGAGCAATCATGGTTCGCCCGAATATTGCAGTTGCAGGTTCAGAAATCCATCAGCTTCTCAGGTCCTGAAATTCCAACCGGAGTGTATAGTATAGCCTTAAGAATCGACAGGCACACACGCACCTCTGCATCTCCTAGAAACAGCTCTTCGGCGGTGGCTATCCAGTTTCCCTGAAATGACATGTTCGCCTCTTTATGAACATTGCATGAAACGATATGCACTGAAGAACCGATCACTGCTTACCCTTTTAACCAGGACTTCCTATCTCCACACAATGTGAAAGTTAGGCTTGGCGCCCCAAGTTAACTAATTAGGGTATCTTCAGAATGCAGAAAAAAAGGGTAGGATTAGAATTGCATGAAACTTTAAATTTTATATGAATTCAAATTGCTGGAAAGTTTCAGTTTCTATTGTAGCCATTGGGTAAAAATCTCCATGAGGTCCAACCTCATGCTAGATTTCCTTCAATATTTCTATGGTTTCATACATGCTATAGTAATCCAAAGTAATTCATAGAGTTTAGTTCATTATTCCACATGAACATATTGGAAATTTTCCTGAAGGGTTACAACCAGTGTTTTCAGATCGGACGACTAATCGCGATTAATCATGATTAATTGTCCTTATCGTAACTAGGTGCTCGATAAGGACCCTCGATTAGTTTAGTTCAATTAGAAACCTTATCGTCCGATAAGTTGTGACTAATCATAATTAGTCGTCCGATAAGCTTAGTTGGACGACTAGTTAGGCCAGTACAAGAATATGTAATCATGTCTGTAATGAATCATTATCATAATGAGTGCATCAGCAAGCAGCACTTACAGATAAGTGGTCCAATCACCATGATAATGGTTCATTGCAGACATCATTACATGTCAAATTGTGTTTGGTTACAGATAATTCTAGTTTGCATAACATATGTTCTCTATATATATAGTATATACATAGTCGATAAGGTCATCTAGGCACAAGGACGACTAAATATCGGTGGTCATACGACTAGCCTCGATAATACGATCTGAAAACATTGGTCACAACTTACAAATCCTCCAAAAGTCCTATGCAACAGTTCATTGGCTCTCCAGGCAACGTCGATCTCTCATCCGGGCTCACCGGGCTCATCTCCAATCTCTTTCCAAACACTAATAAACATTATTCAGGCTTCCGTTTATTTAATCAACGTGCCATGTATTTTAAGCCGGTGGCTTGGTATTTAATAGGTTCTCAATGAAATGAACTTCTGAAACCCTAGTAGGGTAGTTGTAGCTGTAGTCCTGCCTCACATTCATCGAATCTGGTGAACTGAATACTAGTACAACAGATTATGCGAGACATGGACTTCAACTGTTGTCGACAGAATTGCCGGGTGGTGAACAAAAATAAATACTAGTTGTACATGATCAACTCATGGCAGTTTTCAGCCAACTTGTAGACTCTCGTTCCGGAACATGGGGGGAACATGGCTAAATCTGCAGAGGATCTCAAAAGGTTTCACCGCTACTGTATCACCGAAGATTTCTGATCCAGGACCTGCACTTCCCCCTTGGATGCAATGACAGCGTATGATCTGCAGGGCAGCAGATTGCAGTCAGTGTAAAAACAACTTGAAACTTTTCTATGAGGTTGTGTGTGGTCAGAGATTTACTGGTTGCTGCAGATAATCCCATGATCCACAACGCCATCGATTTTGTCCAACTTCTCTGCTACCTGACCTGTAAAAAAAAGACAGAGCAATCAAGGTTACTGTTGGATTGAAGCTGTCATGGTTACTGGACTGAAGCTGATGAGTTTAGATCTCCATCCACATAGGGCATACCAAGATCTTGGATTGGAGTTGTGAAGATAACATCGAGCACGTGATGGCCCTCCTTGGTGACCAACGGGTGGTCACCCCCTAGTGGACCGGCAGTTCCAAACGATGGCCTCCTCCAAACCTTGACAAGAAAAGAAAGACACAAAAAACACACTTGTGATCAGCGAAACAGACAGGTTCAGAAATCCAGCAGCTTATCAGGTTCTGAAATTCCAACATGGGGTGCATAGTATTATTAGTATAGTATAGCTTCGACAATCGACAGGCACACTGCGCACCTCTGCATCTCCTAGAAACAGATCGTCGATCTCTTCGGCGGTGTCTATCCAGTTTCCCTGAAAATGACCTGTTCATCTCTTTATGAACATTGCATGAAACGATACGCACCGATGCAACAGAATGGACGGACTGCTTACACTTTTAACCAGCACCGGGATAGAACCCTCGACGCCCGTCACATATTTGTCATTTCCAGCGATGAAGGCGAGTCTGCCAGCTGATTTAGCCATTGCCTACATACATGAGGAAAACAGGACTGCATCAAGCAGGGTAGGTCAGAGATGATTGCGCCAGAGCCTTGGCGAGTGCACTGCTTGCCTTCTCCAGCATGAAAGAGGGGTCTCCGTTCTCGGTCTTTCGCCGCCCGATGACCGCAGCCAGCGTGCCCTCTTCGATTGCTTCAGCATCAGTGAAAGCAAAATCAATCTATAGATAGATAGATCAGTGAGCACGGTTTCAGAGGGCCGTTCTTCTTCTTGTTCCTGATCGAGTAGTTTGGAGAACCAAGAAGATGTTTGTACATACTAACCTGGATGCCTTGCTGGTAGCTGTTAGCCTGTATCCCCGCCATGTCTGCCTCGCTCGCACTGAGCACGGACCTGGCTGGTCAATCCCAGGAAGCTGATTAGAACAGATGAGCTTCTAACTATATACGCAGAGAAGGAAAGGAACAGACGATGCCGCGAAACAACCAGGACTCACGAGGTGACTGCGGTGATGCCGGTGAGAGATCCCCGGCGAAGGCGCGTGCCGAGGTACTGGATGGCCAGGGCGGACGCCGGGCCGGAGCCGAGCCCGACCACCATGCCGCTCGTCACGAACTTGTCCACCTGTAGCGAGGCAGCCAGCAAAAAACTCGTTAGGAATTGAACACACACACACACATGACACACGGCGGCTAACGAACGAGTGGGTGACTGGTGAGGTGGTCTCAACTTACAGTGAGCTTAGCGGCGTCGAAGAGGTCGACGACGTCGGCGTCGGGCGCCGAGGCCGAGCAAGCAACGCTCCGTCGCACGGAGACAGATGGAGGTGGGCAGCGGCTACAGCGTAGCCTCGGGCACGGGCGGAGATGCATCGAGGGAGCCACACTTGGCCTGGCCATGGCCTCCATCTCCATGGATGATGAAAGGAATTGAGATTGACAAGTTCAGTTGTACCGCAGGGGCAGGGCGGCCGGCCCGGCTAGGAACCAAGACATGGCCAGGGCTGCCCAAGCGGATAAGGGAGTGGTGCAGGTGCAAGGCTAGCCCTGTCTCAGATGTTGCACCTCATCTCATATCTGTCAACGTTCAGCGACACTTTATCCGTGCAGCCACCGGCTCGGAACCAAAACAAGTTGATAAATTTCCTCAATCTCAATCACCTCAAGACAAATCTCACTTTCAAAAAATCACAAATGCAAATGCAAGAAACAGGTAGGACTGACGAATTGACCACGGAAAACTACTTCGACAATCGACAATAACAATAATTCCGATAATAAAAGAATAAATAAATTTAAAAAACAATGCAACACTAACCCATAACCAGCACAGAGCAATGCAACAGGAATTTACTCTGCGTATATCAACAATCAAAATCCGACTTTGGCAACATAAGGGAAGCTAATATATTCTTGTGCCAGCAATATCATTTAACTGCATTACCACCAGTCACAAAGCAACACATGATTATCCTCACATTACAAAAAACAAGTCTCATAACATGGCCAAACTCTTGACAATAAACTAAATTAACCAAAACCAAGGATGGTTTACAATCCCTACATCTACATCAAAAGAGCGTCAGGAAATGATCAATCATCATCCCAACAGGCTTCAGCCACAGTGCAGGTGAATCTCCCCTTCCTTGGCCCAAAGATGGCGCCTACTTGGATCTCTGCCTCATCTTTCGGCGCTTCCTCTTGAGTCTCCTCATTCTCTTCTTCTTCCACTGCACATCAAACGGGACAAGATATATCAGTAAAACCACACTCAGTATCAAATGTCTTGGACAGTAAAGAAACAGTATCCAAAACAAATTTGGATGATAACAGACACTAAACGCAACAGGGTCAGACTAAAGATAATGCAATTTGTTTTCCCAAACATATAATGCAATTTGGAAGGGATCAGAATTGTGGTGTATTGTGCTCATCACAGATGATCAGAAACACGGACCAATGGTTCTTCATCACATCCCAACAGAAAAACTGACAGACAATGAACCTGCAAGTAACAATCACCCAGCAATATAGTATGTGCATATGGGAGAACGAACTTGGTGCATTATTCACCTAGCAATATTAAGCAATCAGTATGTGTGTCTGTTGTACCAATGGTGTGACAAGCAAATAAACGGTTGGATCTATATAAAAGTAAACAGGTGTAACATGCAGTGAACTGGCACTCAGAATGAGTAGGAGGTATTTCTCATCCATTAGATCAGAAAAATATAGGTTTTCCTCATTATGCCAACATTGCAGGAACAAACACGAACAAACAAAAACACTCAGATCAGCAACAGAAACAAAAAAACAACTGATTAGTGTTCTCTCAGACAAATGCCTCGATTGTCCCCATGGTTTAATGGAATGGATTAGATCGGACTCGTCATCTGTGTTTGGTCATCACAGAGAACATCAGAGAGCCACCAAGGCTCTAACAATCACTAATGCCACAGCACATAACCAAACCCTAAACATTAGGGGATCTGCAATACTACCTAGAACACGATTTATTCGCGTCATCATAGAAAGTAATCAGTGAGCAGGGAGTACATGATATCAGTGTGCCAATTTAATGACGGTGTGACAAGCAAATAAAGAATTGGATATATAAAAGGAATGACTGTAACATGCAGTGAAATGGCATTCAGAATGAGTAGGAGGTATTTCTCATCAATTAGATCAGAAAAATCTAGTTTTTCCTCATTATGCCAATACTGTAGGACATCGTCGTGACAAACAAAATAAAAGTTGTAACAGATCAGAAACGGAAACGAAAACAAATCAGAAGATTAGTATTCTCTCAGACAAATGCCTCGATTGTCCCCATGGTTTAATGGAATGGATTAGATCGGACTCGTCATCTGTGTTTGGTCATCATAGAGAACATCATAGCGTCACAAGACTCTAGCAAGCACGAAGGCTAAAGCACACAGCCAAACCCTAAAAAACCCTAAACATTACTAGCTCTGCAAAACTACCTAGAACACGATTTAATCGCGTAATCATGGAAAGAACACCGCAAACACGATTTCATCGCCTCATCATGGAAAGAAGACAGCAACGGAGGCGAGGAAAGACGAACCTTGGCCCTCATCGCGTCGGCGGGGACGGAGCTAGCACTCGGGCTCCCTGTCTAAGCTTTGCGGCGGCGGATAAACTGGCGAGTTGGGGACGGATCGGATTATGGCAGCGGGTCCTCTCGTTTCTCATTTATAGAGACAGGTCCTGGGTGGAAGCGAAAACCCTAGCCGTGATGCCCTCATGGACGGCTGAGATCTGCCGGTGCGGGGAGTCTGGAGCGGACGATTTGGGCTTCGTTCGTGGGCTCCGTACCATAATAGGCCGGATGTGGTAGGTGGCTTGTTATTACGTATATAGCGGGCCAAATGAGCCTTATTAGAGTCGGGGGCCCAATATGATGCAATACGTTCCGTTTGCCTTTCTTTTTTTAGATTGTTTCTCTCCCACAAAATCCACTGCTGAAGTTTCCAAAAAAAAAAAATGCTGAGACTGTGAACTTCGCAGATTTCTGTTCTTGACTGATCAGTGATTAACTTGCGTACCATTTTGGAACATATAAGATCCGTGTATGTATGTTGACACTGTAATTACCTGTCCATGCTAAAGAACCTATATTTGTAGCGGCAAAAGCATGGTAGGTGCAGTTCTCTTCAATCGAACAAGCTTTGTGCGCATCTCTTGGAGCAACAAACACAACCGATTACGAGTTCATGCTTCCAACCACATTTGAGGCGATCCCACGCGAGGCACGATTACGAGTATAGTGATAATTTTTTAAAAAAAAACTGAAAAAGGAATGGTGACCGTCGGCCGTCGCAGCATACGCAAGCAGCGAGCTTTGGTCAGTTGATGCCTCCACTGGCGTTGGGGTCGTTGGCGTTCGTGCTGGCGGTCTCTGCGGCAGGAGGCGCAGGCTGCGACGGGGCGGGAGGCGCGGGCGCGGCCCAGCCGCCGATGGGGTGGAACGGCAACGGCATGCCGGGCAGCGGGAGCCCCGGAACAGCGGGCATGCCGCCGGGGTTCGGGAACAGCGGGAACGACGGCATGGTCGACGGCGGCAGCCACCACTTCATGCTGCGGCTGCCGGCGGCGGTGGCGGCGGCGTTCCGGGCCCTCACAGGCTCCGTGGCCGGCCCCGCGGCGGCGACGGTGACGGTGGTCGCGGCGGGGACGGGCGCCGCGGCCGTGGCGTACGGGTACGGCGCCGCGCTGCCGAGCTCCGGCTCGAACTCCACGTGGCTGATCTCGTTGTCGCTGTAGTCCTCGCCCAGGGACGGGTCCAGCGGCTCCGTCTCGGCCCCCGCCGCGGCCGCCTTCGAACCGAAGGAGAACTCCAGACCGCCGTTGGCGTCGTTTAGAAGGCGCAGGGCGTGACCCGGGCCGGCGCAGAGCATGGCGAGGAGGCCGACGACGAGCAGGAGGGACGACGTCTTCTGCTCCATGGCTTCTTCTTGATTGCTTTCTTTGCTTTCGCCGGTGAAATGGCTGGCGATGGGATGGGACACAAGAACAAGCAACGCGAGTTTTATAGCATGGCTGGAGAGCAGTTTGGTTGGATCATGGTGACCTGCATTCCGATTTTCTGAATGAATGGTCTCATCGTTTTGACTGCTCCTACATGTCGAACGCGTGCAACATCTATATCACCTAAGTTTAAACTACTTGGCTTAGCATTCAGAATTCAGAATCAAAAGCAGATTAACTATCCGGAGATTAAATTCACTCATGCTTAATGTCTTCTGTTATCCAAACCTGCCATTGTATCTTAATTCACAATTTCCTCTGCCAGGCAATTCTCTTTTTCAGACAGCATGAGTACATGACACTTCAGTTTGTACAGTTATTATGTTGTTCTTGAAGGTTACAGGAGCAAAGTTTTAACTTTGTCAAAACAAACAAGGAATATAAGTCATATACACATTTGCCAGGAGCCCAGAACTTATCCTTGCAGATTCACCTTGAAATGGCACACGCTCTTTAGAAACGGAGGAAAAGAAAGCTCTTGGCAACTTCCAGTTTCAGAAATGAATCATGGGACACTTCATTACTTGAGCAGTATGTCAATATCCCACAAGTAATCGGATCAGAAATGTAAACGACTTGAAGGACTTGAATAATAGACAACATCCATTGCAGATTTAATAGTTTAAACCCGGTGGACAATGAACTAGCACCCATGTTCAGAATGGCACACAGCTTAAGTAACAATTGACGCAAGTCTGCGATGCACAAGAGGGCGCAACATCAGTTCACCAACCCAATTCAATTCACTCATGAGAAACCAGCTGCTAAACTACTCGTTCTTTTTAGCCTTCAAGTTCCCCTTGGGAATCTTGCTCAAGACGCCTTGGTCAAGCTTCTGATACTGATCTCGCAGCAGACCAAGAAGGCTGTAGAGGAAATCATCAACTTGGTCTTCATACTTCTCATAGAGCACAGGAAGTGTGTGGGCACAAACAAACCCTGTTCCAGGTAATCCAACATCTTTGTCAGTACTACCACATATGCTGAAATGTGTGCATTCATTAAACACGAACAGGGTATTGTTTCTCCAGAGATTGACGAAAATGCAAAATTGTGGCTGAAAAGAATGGAAGTTGCAGGCCTCTTACCGATATATATGACTGTCAGGAAATTGCACCAACTTCCAATCACTGCAGCAGCCCACAGTCCGGCGAGCGCCTGAGAAAACATAGCACCTCAACTGTCTGTCTAAGCCCAGAAATGTTTATAAATGGCATTCAACAATATCATAAGTGTGCCAATCATATCTATTTGAATAAATAGATAAGCCAGAAAAGTTTCACTTACCACTACAAAATGCTTCAAGTTTCTTTCACAAGATACATCCTGAAGGAAGCACAGGAACTTGTTTACTTGGGCACCGATTGCAACAGCAATGTTCACAAATAACTCATCAGGCAATTCAACTCGGGGCACCTGAGAAGGAGATCTAGAGGTAGAAAAAGATTTCAAATTATTGTGTCAATGGAGATACTGTTCAAATGGTTCACATATTCCATACCCGCTTAGCATGTTTGAGAAGTTGGACCAAACAAACTGGACAACCATTCCAAGAACAAGGGCAAACGAAACAATTGTCAGAAAGTGGTAGTCAAGCCACTCAAAGAAAACCCAAATAGCTGTTGAAAGAGCCAGAACACTCGATGATATCTTCTTGTTCCTCCATAACAGCACATCAGCAGCTACAATCACAAATAGAAGAGATCAGTGATGCCCACCAAGCAAATTTCAACATACTCTGTATATACCAATAAGCAGACCGCATACGTTTTCCACCACCCAGAACTCCATGCAAGGTCTTCTGACGACCAAACAGCTTGTTCTTCACTTTGTCAGAGACGGAACCTGGATCAAATTTCCCAGACTTCTGCTTAGGAAGGTTGTCAGCAATGGTATCCATGATGCTGCTCATAATCTTTTCAGTTGCACTCTCAGAACGTTCCGACATCCCGTGCATGTTTTAAGCTCACTGGAAAGTATGAAGGTAACTTATATAACATGGTCCACCATATCCTAAATAAACATGGAAAAAGAGAGAACAAACAGACTACAGCCATAAGGGGCTTAGGGGCACATAAGAAGAAACTGGAACAGGATCGAGCATATGAATTTAAGAAAATGCTAGACCAATGTATTTGGCTGAAAGAATTAAAAGGGATTACATATTCAGACATTTTCTACTAGTAGCCCCAGTTCCTAAAATCGATTGACTGAAATAGTTGTACACCTTCTTGAATCTTGACAATAAGTCAATAACATAATACACCTTGATTATCTACAGATGAAGCTGTGAAGCACATAATGTAGCAAAACTTTCTGTTGAATTCAGTTGCTGTAATATATGTTCAAACATGCTACAAGCCGGTTACAGTTCGTCAGTTCCAAATCCAATCCCCAACAAGGAAAAAAAAAGAATCTTCGACAGTAACATTTCCAGTAGATAAGCATTAACCGAAACATGACCCTTCAATCGTCAGAGCACTTAAAAGACCAACACTGCCTGATTTGGCGGTTCCTCCCCCAAAGAAACCAGGCAAGATAATATATTTCCCCAGCCAGGAGAGAATCAGGCCAAGAACTCCTCGGCGAGCTCTCCATCTAGTTGCTTCATAAAACCCCAAGATTCATCGGCCCAAAACCACCTAAATGTCCACCCGAAAGAAAAAACAAGGAGATGCAAAAATTCCACAGAAGCAAACTAACCCAAACCCAAGGCTCCTTAACCTAAAAAAAAGCGCATTCTTTTTTCCTACAGTAAAGCCCCCCAACTCCATCTTTCACTAGGAAAAGGAGCAGATAAATTAAAGAGAAAATCCATAAAGATTCCACATCGCCGCTTGAACTACCAAGGCAGAGACTGTACCGAGGAAAGGAGCAGCGACGACACGAACAGGCGGAGAGCCGGCTGGCACTCTGCAGTCCCGAGACGATCGCGAGAAGCAGGCAGCGAGCACGAGCAGCGTGGATGAAATAAATAAAAAAAGGGGCTGGTTGTGGTTGGTGGCTTGGCCGATTGGGGGAGAGAAGAGATCGTACTAGCAATTGATTCTCAACTCCGGGAGGAGGAAGGAGGGGCCGCCGGGGCGGGTCATGTGAATGCGGTTGGACTGGTGGGTCACTGGCTCGTGGGCCCATCCTGCAAGCGCACCCTTGGAGTTCCTGATCACACTACCGATGTGACCGTTGCGCCGCCGTATGTGTGCCACTGCCACTGTGGGGCCGTGGACAAGTGGACCTGCTATGCGTACCCACTCGATGTTCCGTGGTCACTTGCAGGTGGGCCACAGGAAGTATGATCATGGCGGGCCCCGCTTTCCTACGTCATCCGGAGACAACAGAATAGTGTGCTGCTCTCGTATAAAAAAGCACGAGGGAAGGGTGGTCCATCAGAGAGTTGTCCAGCGTCTTGTGATTTGCAGATGGGCCAAGTTTTGCACGCGTCAAAAGTTGATCCGCAAACTGCATGTAAAAAGGATTCCTACCGACTTTGAGGAGTAACTGGTTTCAAAACCGCCTTATCATTTTTCAAAAGATCATACTAGAAATTCATATAATCCTTTCTTTTATGGGTTAGGCTAATCCATTATGGTTAAAGGTAAAATGGTCATTTCGATCCCTTAACTATAGTTCACGAGCCTACAAATAGACTTAATTATAATTTATAAGTTTTAAATTAAATCTATTTACAAGCCTAAGGACAAACCCGCTTACATCACTAAATTTCGTCTATAAACTTTTAAAAATAGTAGTTTTGGTTCTTAAATTATTCTTTTTGGCATGAGGCGGACAATCGAAATGATTGTTTTGGTCCTCCAACTATGTATTTCGAGTTTAGTTTTATCCTTAAACTATCAAAATGACTATTTTTATTGGACCAATGATTATATGTAATAAAATTTTATTGTACTAAGTAAGACTAGATGTTTATTTGCAATATGATCGTGTTCTCATATATCTTAACGACAAATCGAGTTATTTTGAGCTCTTCCATAAAAGGAAAGCAAACACATGTTAGTAGCCAGCGAAAAATACACAAAGATTCAGGGCTAGCACTGCTTAGCAGACAAACAACATAAGTTTTTTTTATAAACTGCAAAAAAAACGTGCTTGAATGCACAGGGCTAGGTTATCCACTCAACCAGATTTGTTGTCATGGTCTTGGTGTGTGTAACACCTCTGGTGTTTAACTTTAATTAACCTGACATGTCATCATCATTAGTCATTAATCATTCTTGTCTTGCATTTATGTTTGCCTAGTACTTGTGTAGCAATCTCTTTTCAAAACCCTAAAAGCCCTAACCTTCCTATAAGGGCAAAAATGGTAATTTCACCTCTGTGCCTAGCTTTGTGTAATTCTTGTTCAGTTGGTTGTCTTGAAGTTTTGTTGTGTTGGCCAAAGTTCAAAAATCAAAATCAGATTTCAAATCCCTTTGCAAAACCCTGATTTCCAAACCCGGGATTTTATCCCTCTTTTTGTAATTAAAAAATTATTCAAAATTTGAGGTTGGTCCAAAAAGCAAAGTTGTAGATCTGGCCAAGAGAAACAACTTTGGTATTTACAAATTTTCAAGTTTCTGTACAAAGTTTGAAGTAAATCCAAATTCATTCAAATTCCAGTTTTTGTCCCCTTTTCAGTTTTCAAAATTTATTTAAAAACTATTGGGTTTCAGAAAAAGGGTATATTAGCAAAGTTGTAGGTTTTGATAAAAGGAACAACTTTCATATTTGCAGATTTCCAACTTTCAATGTAAAATCAAAAGTAATTTTGAAATTTTTCAAATCCTAAAAGTGTCCCCTTTTCTGATTTCGTATTTAATTCAAAAACTGTTTGGAATTTGAAAATATTCTTTTTGACAAAGTTGTAGATCTCTTTTTTCTGAACAACTTTGGTATTTTGAGTTTTTGCTGCTCAGTTCAAGTTTTGGAAGTAATTTGCAAAATACAGAGATCAGCCCATAGTCAAACCCTAAGACCTAGCCCTGTTCATCTTCAACCTACAGCTAGGGGGCCCCGGCCGAGGCCGCGCGCCAGCGCCGCCTGCGCCACGCGCGCCTGGCAGCCGCACGCCCGCCCCCGACTTGTCGCCTGCGCCCGCGCCATCATGCCGTACCCGCACGCGCAAAGCGCTGACCTCCGCCCCGTCCCCCACTGCTCCCAGCACGACGCCGCCGCGTGGCCGTCGCCGGTGGACGCACACCTGGCCCCTGCGCGCACGCCGTCCTTCCCGCCGGCTTGCAATCGAGTGCGCACACCTCGTCCGAGCTCATCCACACCATCCCGTGCTCTCTACCGTCCCCTGGCCGCGGCTATAAAAGGCCCGCCGGAGCCGGAGCTCCGCACTCGACCCCGCCGCCGTGGCCAGACCACTCCGAAGCTCCCGCCGCTCAACCACCTAGCCCGAAAGCTCCGCCTTGAGCTCGTGAAGCTTTCCCACCCCTCAATTTCATCTCTACCGCCTCCTATCGCCCGGCGTAGCTCGCCGTTCCCATCTCCGGCGGAAACCCGGCGAGCTCGGGTTCGTGAAATACTCCCCCTCCGGCCACGAATATCTTCCCCTGACCCCTGTGTCAGCTTCCTTGGTTCCGTGCGACTTTAACCAGGCCCTTGCGGTCTCGAGTGTTGCGCAGGGTCGTCGGAGCGCCGCTCGCCGCCGAGAAAGCTCCGCCGAACCACCGCCCCGCCGAGCCCTGTCTCCGGCCGTGGTAAGCACTCGAAGCCCCCTCGGTCTCTGCCTTTTAACGGCGCAAAGCTCGAGCCAGGCCTCGGGCGCACGCGTTCACTGTTGGCTCGAGCCAGACCTCGAGCACACGTTTCCGTCTCGCCCGAGCCCAGCCTCGAGCGGACACACCCTCACCACTTCGCTCGAGCCAGGCCTCGAGCGGACTTGCGCACCCTCCGCTTCGCCGAGCCAGGCCTCGGACGAAACGATCGTTTTCTGTCTCGCCCGAGCCTCCCGGCCAGGCCTCGGACGAAACCCTTGTTTCCGTCTCGCCCGAGCCTCCGAGCCAGGCCTCGGACGAAGCAGTCGTTTCCGCCTCGCCCGAGCCCGTTTCACCGGAACCCGCTTCGCTCGAGCCAGGTCTCGGCGAACACATGTCTTCCGATTCGCCCGAGCCTCCCGTTTCGCCCGAGCCTCGCGAGGAAGGAGCACAGCGCTCTTTTCTTTTTCCTTTTTGAAAGAGTGTGAATAGTGTTCTGTTTTCTTTTTTTTTGTGTGAATTAATCTGTTGTTCCTTAAATCCTGATAAAATTATGGTATGCTCCTTGCACTGTGTAGTATTTTATAAAAATATGAAACTTGACTTTTCTGCAAGAATTTAAAAATGTAAAATCCCTCTTTTAATTAATAAATGGATAGTTTTGGATTTTTAGAAAATTATTTATAACTCCAAAAATCATGAGATAAATTTTTGTGAGCTTCCTATGCCATGTTTAGTCTCTGGTGAAATTTTGAAGTCTTTTGGAACAAGTTGATTTTTGAGCATTTATCTTTAATTGTTAAATAGTGTCTTTTGTTAATTAATGTCTGGAATTATTTGAGCACCTTAATGACCTCCAAAAATTATGAAATTTGTTTTGCCATCTATCTACACCATAATGAACTTATGTGATTAATTTGGTAATTTTTGGAGCAACTTCATAAAATGACCTTTTTAAATAATTAAGGAAAATAGAAAAAGTGATTAGGGTTCATGTTGTATGCCCTGTTTTGCATTGTTCATGCTAGCATACTCATGTGCATGCATCATTGCATTCGTATAGTCACCGAAGAAGGAGTCAAGATCGAGGCAGCCGCCGACGAACCTGTCCCTGAGGCTACCCCGAGTTCCGACAACTGCTCCGCCGCCTTCGAGCCTGCCCTCTTTGCTCTTCAAGGCAAGCCCCGGTGCATTTAACCCTTTCCTTGAATTCATAAAATGATCTCCTTAAATGCTTTTGAGTTAAATTATTGCATTAGGTTTATAGGAGTTGTGTGCTATCCTAATTGATGCACTATCCACCTTGACCACTGATACACCTGATACCTGCTGTTCAAAAGTATTTGAAAAATGCTTAGCAATGCTTATTGAATTAGACTTTGCAATAAAATGCCAATTTCAAAAGTGTGATCACTTAAGGAATGTTTATGGGATTTTGGTCTTACTCCCCGGCTGTTGGCTAGGTATCTGATCCGTACCTAGTCAATAGCGAGGAGAGGTTGTCCGAGCGTACGGTGCCGTCATGTTGTAGTCCGGGACTCAACAGTTGACACCGACCGGGACAGGGTTGAAAAACTGACAGGACTATTACGCTTGGGTGAGATATGACCAAGGTATAGTTCTGGCTGGAAAATTAGGGACCATCCGTATGGGGGCCTGCTGGTCAAGACTTGTAACTATTCACATACTTCGGAAAGCTCTGGCTCCGAGAAATCCTTTATTGGACCGACAACCGCGCACTGGGAGTGGAGAGATGGCGGAAGTAGCATGTACCCACGTGGTCGTCGTACCTGGAAAGGAGTGGTGTACTGTACTTCCAGGTGGCGTAGGACCGGGCCCAATCTTGGAGGAATCGTGGTAGACGAGTTGGCATATGCAAGCTTGGGTGCTACATATGCAGTGTGGATAGGGATCCTCAGCTGAGTATTATTTATCCGGATTAACGTTGCTCCTCGGTTATGGAGACTTGGTCACTGACTGTCAACGGAGAGTGGTTCTCAACTAGGAATGTTTTGAAATGTAAAATGAATCATGAATGATGAAGAATTGAGGAATACTGAATCTTTCAAAATAAAATAAGGTTTACAAAAATGCTTTTCTGCAAAATACTTGATCTTGCTTAAGCCTTACCTTGACTACCCTAAGCCTCTCATTCCTGAGTCTTCTCCTTTTTTTTAGTCGGGTAAGTCTTGTTGAGTACCCAGTACTCAGGGTTTGTTACCCATGCTGCAGGTATGACAGAGTCCCCGATGTGTCTTGCACCCTGCTGCGTGACCATCGTCCAGGAAGAGGCCGATGAGGCCGAAGAATAGTTGTACACCCTCGGGCTGGGTGATTATAAGTATCTTTGTTGTTCTCCACTATGTTGCCTATGTTTATTTCTATTATCAGAACTTGGTTTGTAATAACTGCACCTTAATTTCTATTTGGAACCCTGTTTTGTAAAACTAATGTTATTTAAGTCTTCCGCTCATTATTCCGATGTTATTTGTAAAAGTATGCAATGCTGTAACCGAATTGTGAGATGATCCTGCGGACATTGGGCACTGATGTAGCCCGGTGGCGAACAGGTCTTAATCACATGGAACATGGGTTCGGCTGTCAGAGGTTGACAGGGAC
Source organism: Coix lacryma-jobi var. lacryma-jobi (assembly GCA_009763385.1). Classification (NCBI taxonomy): domain Eukaryota; kingdom Viridiplantae; phylum Streptophyta; class Magnoliopsida; order Poales; family Poaceae; genus Coix; species Coix lacryma-jobi. The sequence continues at coordinate 175,930,316 of CM019823.1, forward strand.
ACGTGGGCCATGAGATTAGGGTCGTTCCGTCACAGAGTGGTATCGGAGCATCTCACTTTAACGTTGCAGTGTTCGTTTTTGCGAAAACTTCAAAAGACCTTTCGAGTCCAAACAAACTAAACTTGACTATTTTGAGTCCAAATTGCTTCTCTCATCTTGTCTCTCATATGGCAACACTAGCTAGTGGAACAACATGTTTTAAGCCCTATGTACTTTATTTATTTATTTATTGCATTGCTTTGTTCCGTAGGAACGATTCATGCATCATGTCATAATCACTTAAGTTAACTTCCTCTCTAAGTTCGTTGGGGTAGTATGCCTTTAGCTGTTCTTGCTAGCCTTTCTCATCCATCTTCTCTTATCCAGACATGGCCCGTATCAAGCTGACTGCCCGCAAGTCGACTGGACCGCATGGTGTGCCACGCCACCAGCTGGCACCACGCGCTGGGGAGGAGACTGGAGAATCTTCCAACGGTCGTCGCTTTCCCCGCCGCACCCGTAAGAATCTGAAGGAGGAAATCAAGGATCTGAAGGCTGAGCTGAAGAACTTGGAGCATGACTTCTACCACTCACGCCTGGAGTTTTATGAGGCACGAGCTTCCCTGGAGCAGGCCAATCGGAACACGGTTCGCGCTATCGAGCAGCGCAATGATGCTTGGACCCGCGAGGACGTTACCAGAGCCCAGCTCCACGGACTGCAGCAGTACACAGCTCAGATTGAACAGTTCAATGATATGCTTCATGAGGAAGTGCATCAGCTGTATGATCAACTCCACCCCTTGGTACCCCCGGTTATGGAAGACCCTGAGGACGGAGTAGTGGAAGAACCCGATGTGGAACAAGAGCCAGACGTGGACGAAGAAATTGAACCTGCTGAGGACGTCCACGCTGAAGACGAGGACGAGGAGGAAGAGCCTGAGCTCATCCTCGAAGAAGACGACGACGAAGAAATGATCATCATCGATGAGGACTAGACCCGTCTTTAGGAGATGGAGATCTCGTTGTGTCTGTATCATCTGCTTACCTGAAACCTTAGTCTAGGTTTGGGAGCGTTAGTCTGTCTTTTGTTAAGTCAGTCTGTATCTTTCTTTTCGTACCTTTTTTCCCTTATCGGTCAGTTGTATCTGTCAGAGATCTTTATCAATCTATCAGCCTTTGTATCAGAAGAAGCTATCAGTCGTGTTGTTTGATTCTGGTGCATCGCATTCCTTCATCAGTCGTACTTTTGTCATCAAGCATGAAATATCAATTGAGGATTTAAAAGAAAGTTTCTGCATATTTTCGCCTGGAGGGCGTATAAGTACTCAGGAAGTGGTTCGCAGTATACCAGTAAGGTTGGGGGAACATGTATTTCCCACCACCATGATAGTGCTTCATGATCAGGAGATAGATGTCATCCTAGGCATGAATTGGATGTGTCAGTATAAAGCCATGATCGACATCTTGAATAGAGTTGTGAGAGTGGATATTCCTAACAGTACCGCCAAGCTCCTTCTCCAACTTCCAATGCCTCAAAAACCAGCAGCCACTCAAATAAATACCGCCTATGTTCTGGAAACCCGGGACATCCCCGTGGTTTGTGAATTCCCTGATGTTTTTCCTGAGGATTTGCCTGGTCTGCCTCCTGACCGTGACGTTGAGTTTGCCATAGAGCTAAAGCCCGGGACTGCTCCTATATCCCGCAGAGCTTATCAAATGCCTCCCAGAGAGTTGGCAGAACTAAAAATCCAATTACAAGATTTGTTGGACAAGGGTTTCATTCGCCCAAGCTCGTCTCCTTGGGGCTGTCCTGCAATCTTTGTAAAGAAGAAAGACAAGACTCTCAGAATGTGCATTGATTATCGCCCACTCAATGAGGTCACCATCAAAAATAAATATCCCTTGCCTCGTATTGATCTTCTCTTTGACTAGTTAGCTGGAGCCAAAGTATTCTCCAAGATCGATCTCAGATCTGGCTACCACCAAATAAAGATTCGTCCTGAAGATATTCCTAAAACAGCTTTCACCACCAGATACGGCCTATATGAGTACTTGGTCATGTCCTTCGGTTTGACCAATGCCCCTGCTCATTTCATGTACCTCATGAACTCTGTGTTCATGCCAGAGCTTGATAAATTCGTGGTCGTGTTCATTGACGACATCCTTGTCTACTCAAAAACCCCTGAAGATCATGTCGAACATCTTCGTATCGTTCTATCCCGTCTCAGAGAACATCAGCTGTATGCCAAGTTCAGTAAATGTGAGTTCTGGTTAGATCAGATACAGTTTCTTGGTCATGTCCTATCCGCTGAAGGTGTGTCAGTTGACCCTGGTAAAGTGGCAGACATTCTGGATTGGAAGCCACCTACCACTGTTCATCAAGTCCGCAGCTTTATGGGAATGGCAGGATATTATCGTCGATTCATTCCGGATTTCTCAAGAATCGCCAAGCCTATCACTGAGTTAGTAAAGAATTCTGTGAAGTTTGTCTGGTCACCAGCCTATGAGCAAGCCTTTCAAACTCTGAAGAAATTGTTAACTACATCACCAGTGCTAGCCCAGCCGAACATCGAGAAGCCCTTTGATGTCTACTGTGATGCATCTGGTACTGGTTTGGGTTGTGTTTTGATGCAAGAAGGTCGAGTGATCGCATATGCCTCCCGACAGCTTAAGCGACATGAAGAGAATTACCCAACTCATGATCTCGAGTTAGCAGCAGTAGTGCATGCCTTGAAGATCTGGCGTCATTATTTGTTGGGCAGTACCTGTAATGTGTACACTGATCACAAAAGCCTGAAGTATATCTTCACTCAAGAGGAATTGAATATGAGGCAGAGAAGATGGCTTGAGTTAATTAAGGACTATGATCTTGAAGTGCATTACCATCCGGGTAAGGCGAATGTGGTCGCCGATGCGCTCAGTCGCAAGTCTTATTGCAACTGTCTGATGAAGAAACCCTATGATTCTTCTTTGTGTTATGAGCTGGAAAAGTTAAATATTGAAATGATTCCACAAGGAACTCTGAATAATATCAGAATAGAAACCCCTATCAGAGAGCAGATCATCGCTGCACAGAAAGATAACCCTGGAATCAAGCACATCATCGAAAAGGTCCAATCCGGAAAGGCTGATTGTTTCAGGATCGATGATGCAGGAGTAGTATGGTTTAAGAATCGGTTAGTAGTTCCTAAAGTGCCTGAGTTAAGAAAGTTAATCCTTGATGAAGCACACTTGACTAGATTCTCCATCCACCCCGGCAGCAACAAGATGTACCAGGATTTGAAGCAGCAATTCTGGTGGACAAAGATGAAGATTGAGATCGCCCGGTATGTCGCTCAGTGCGATACCTGCCGGAAAGTCAAAGCCGTGCACATGAAGCCCGGAGGAGAATTGCAACCTTTACCTGTACCTGTTTGGAAATGGGACGATATCAGTATGGACTTTATCAATGGTCTACCCAAGACATCAAGAGGTTTTGATTCCATATGGGTGATCGTGGATCGCCTCACTAAGCAAGCTCACTTCCTGCCAGTGAAGACCAGTTACACCGTCCCCACTTATGCCACTTTGTACAAGAACCACATAGTGAAACTCCATGGCATACCCAAGAGCATTATCTCTGATCGTGGTACCCAGTTTGTCGCAAAGTTTTGGAAAGCGTTCCATACCTCACTTGGAACCAAGCTCTTGCATAGTACGGCATATCATCCGCAAACAGATGGACAAACTGAGCGAGTCAACCAAGTGTTAGAGGATATGTTGAGAGCATGTGTGCTCACCTTCGCAGATACTTGGGATGACTGTTTGCCCTTGGCAGAGTTCTCATATAATAACAGTTACCAAGAGAGCATCAAAATGGCACCCTTTGAAGCACTGTACGGCCGCCGTTGTCGTACACCTCTCAATTGGTCTGAACCCAGAGAAAGGGAATTCTTTGGAGTTGACCTAGTAAAAGATATGGAAGAGAAAGTCAAGCATATACAAGAGAACATGAAGATTGCACAGTCTCGACAGAAAAGTTATGCTGACAAGAGACGTCGACCTCTGCAGTTCGAGATCGGGGATTATGTGTACCTGAAGGTCTCACCCACCAAAGGAGTCACTCGTTTTGGAGTCAAAGGAAAGTTAGCACCCCGCTACATTGGTCCCTTTGAGATTCTGGATCGTTGTGGCAAGGTCGCTTACAAGCTAAGTTTGCCCGATCATCTTTCAGCAGTTCATAATGTGTTTCATGTCTCCCAACTCAAGAAGTGTCTCCGAATACCTGAACATGTGGTTGAAGTTGAAGGCGTTGAGCTAGAACCAGATCTGTCATACACTGAATATCCAGTTCGCGTGTTGGATCACAAGGATCGTGTTACCCGAAGAACCACCACAAGATGGTACAAGATCCAGTGGAACTAGCACTCTGAAGAAGAAGCCACCTGGGAATCCGAAGACTTCTTAGCAAAGAACTATCCCGACTTTCTCGAATCTCTGTAGATGTAAGGTTTTGCTTTTTCCTTCTTAAGACGTGGAATCTCGGGGCGAGATTTCTTTTAGGGGGGAAGGCTGTAACACCTCTGGTGTTTAACTTTAATTAACCTGACATGTCATCATCATTAGTCATTAATCATTCTTGCCTTGCATTTATGTTTGCCTAGTACTTGTGTAGCAATCTCTTTTCAAAACCCTAAAAGCCCTAACCTTCCTATAAGGGCAAAAATGGTAATTTCACCTCTGTGCCTAGCTTTGTGTAATTCTTGTTCAGTTGGTTGTCTTGAAGTTTTGTTGTGTTGGCCAAAGTTCAAAAATCAAAATCAGATTTCAAATCCCTTTGCAAAACCCTGATTTCCAAACCCGGGATTTTATCCCTCTTTTTGTAATTAAAAAATTATTCAAAATTTGAGGTTGGTCCAAAAAGCAAAGTTGTAGATCTGGCCAAGAGAAACAACTTTGGTATTTACAAATTTTCAAGTTTCTGTACAAAGTTTGAAGTAAATCCAAATTCATTCAAATTCCAGTTTTTGTCCCCTTTTCAGTTTTCAAAATTTATTTAAAAACTATTGGGTTTCAGAAAAAGGGTATATTAGCAAAGTTGTAGGTTTTGATAAAAGGAACAACTTTCATATTTGCAGATTTCCAACTTTCAATGTAAAATCAAAAGTAATTTTGAAATTTTTCAAATCCTAAAAGTGTCCCCTTTTCTGATTTCGTATTTAATTCAAAAACTGTTTGGAATTTGAAAATATTCTTTTTGACAAAGTTGTAGATCTCTTTTTTCTGAACAACTTTGGTATTTTGAGTTTTTGCTGCTCAGTTCAAGTTTTGGAAGTAATTTGCAAAATACAGAGATCAGCCCATAGTCAAACCCTAAGACCTAGCCCTGTTCATCTTCAACCTACAGCTAGGGGGCCCCGGCCGAGGCCGCGCGCCAGCGCCGCCTGCGCCACGCGCGCCTGGCAGCCGCACGCCCGCCCCCGACTTGTCGCCTGCGCCCGCGCCATCATGCCGTACCCGCACGCGCAAAGCGCTGACCTCCGCCCCGTCCCCCACTGCTCCCAGCACGACGCCGCCGCGTGGCCGTCGCCGGTGGACGCACACCTGGCCCCTGCGCGCACGCCGTCCTTCCCGCCGGCTTGCAATCGAGTGCGCACACCTCGTCCGAGCTCATCCACACCATCCCGTGCTCTCTACCGTCCCCTGGCCGCGGCTATAAAAGGCCCGCCGGAGCCGGAGCTCCGCACTCGACCCCGCCGCCGTGGCCAGACCACTCCGAAGCTCCCGCCGCTCAACCACCTAGCCCGAAAGCTCCGCCTTGAGCTCGTGAAGCTTTCCCACCCCTCAATTTCATCTCTACCGCCTCCTATCGCCCGGCGTAGCTCGCCGTTCCCATCTCCGGCGGAAACCCGGCGAGCTCGGGTTCGTGAAATACTCCCCCTCCGGCCACGAATATCTTCCCCTGACCCCTGTGTCAGCTTCCTTGGTTCCGTGCGACTTTAACCAGGCCCTTGCGGTCTCGAGTGTTGCGCAGGGTCGTCGGAGCGCCGCTCGCCGCCGAGAAAGCTCCGCCGAACCACCGCCCCGCCGAGCCCTGTCTCCGGCCGTGGTAAGCACTCGAAGCCCCCTCGGTCTCTGCCTTTTAACGGCGCAAAGCTCGAGCCAGGCCTCGGGCGCACGCGTTCACTGTTGGCTCGAGCCAGACCTCGAGCACACGTTTCCGTCTCGCCCGAGCCCAGCCTCGAGCGGACACACCCTCACCACTTCGCTCGAGCCAGGCCTCGAGCGGACTTGCGCACCCTCCGCTTCGCCGAGCCAGGCCTCGGACGAAACGATCGTTTTCTGTCTCGCCCGAGCCTCCCGGCCAGGCCTCGGACGAAACCCTTGTTTCCGTCTCGCCCGAGCCTCCGAGCCAGGCCTCGGACGAAGCAGTCGTTTCCGCCTCGCCCGAGCCCGTTTCACCGGAACCCGCTTCGCTCGAGCCAGGTCTCGGCGAACACATGTCTTCCGATTCGCCCGAGCCTCCCGTTTCGCCCGAGCCTCGCGAGGAAGGAGCACAGCGCTCTTTTCTTTTTCCTTTTTGAAAGAGTGTGAATAGTGTTCTGTTTTCTTTTTTTTGTGTGAATTAATCTGTTGTTCCTTAAATCCTGATAAAATTATGGTATGCTCCTTGCACTGTGTAGTATTTTATAAAAATATGAAACTTGACTTTTCTGCAAGAATTTAAAAATGTAAAATCCCTCTTTTAATTAATAAATGGATAGTTTTGGATTTTTAGAAAATTATTTATAACTCCAAAAATCATGAGATAAATTTTTGTGAGCTTCCTATGCCATGTTTAGTCTCTGGTGAAATTTTGAAGTCTTTTGGAACAAGTTGATTTTTGAGCATTTATCTTTAATTGTTAAATAGTGTCTTTTGTTAATTAATGTCTGGAATTATTTGAGCACCTTAATGACCTCCAAAAATTATGAAATTTGTTTTGCCATCTATCTACACCATAATGAACTTATGTGATTAATTTGGTAATTTTTGGAGCAACTTCATAAAATGACCTTTTTAAATAATTAAGGAAAATAGAAAAAGTGATTAGGGTTCATGTTGTATGCCCTGTTTTGCATTGTTCATGCTAGCATACTCATGTGCATGCATCATTGCATTCGTATAGTCACCGAAGAAGGAGTCAAGATCGAGGCAGCCGCCGACGAACCTGTCCCTGAGGCTACCCCGAGTTCCGACAACTGCTCCGCCGCCTTCGAGCCTGCCCTCTTTGCTCTTCAAGGCAAGCCCCGGTGCATTTAACCCTTTCCTTGAATTCATAAAATGATCTCCTTAAATGCTTTTGAGTTAAATTATTGCATTAGGTTTATAGGAGTTGTGTGCTATCCTAATTGATGCACTATCCACCTTGACCACTGATACACCTGATACCTGCTGTTCAAAAGTATTTGAAAAATGCTTAGCAATGCTTATTGAATTAGACTTTGCAATAAAATGCCAATTTCAAAAGTGTGATCACTTAAGGAATGTTTATGGGATTTTGGTCTTACTCCCCGGCTGTTGGCTAGGTATCTGATCCGTACCTAGTCAATAGCGAGGAGAGGTTGTCCGAGCGTACGGTGCCGTCATGTTGTAGTCCGGGACTCAACAGTTGACACCGACCGGGACAGGGTTGAAAAACTGACAGGACTATTACGCTTGGGTGAGATATGACCAAGGTATAGTTCTGGCTGGAAAATTAGGGACCATCCGTATGGGGGCCTGCTGGTCAAGACTTGTAACTATTCACATACTTCGGAAAGCTCTGGCTCCGAGAAATCCTTTATTGGACCGACAACCGCGCACTGGGAGTGGAGAGATGGCGGAAGTAGCATGTACCCACGTGGTCGTCGTACCTGGAAAGGAGTGGTGTACTGTACTTCCAGGTGGCGTAGGACCGGGCCCAATCTTGGAGGAATCGTGGTAGACGAGTTGGCATATGCAAGCTTGGGTGCTACATATGCAGTGTGGATAGGGATCCTCAGCTGAGTATTATTTATCCGGATTAACGTTGCTCCTCGGTTATGGAGACTTGGTCACTGACTGTCAACGGAGAGTGGTTCTCAACTAGGAATGTTTTGAAATGTAAAATGAATCATGAATGATGAAGAATTGAGGAATACTGAATCTTTCAAAATAAAATAAGGTTTACAAAAATGCTTTTCTGCAAAATACTTGATCTTGCTTAAGCCTTACCTTGACTACCCTAAGCCTCTCATTCCTGAGTCTTCTCCTTTTTTTTAGTCGGGTAAGTCTTGTTGAGTACCCAGTACTCAGGGTTTGTTACCCATGCTGCAGGTATGACAGAGTCCCCGATGTGTCTTGCACCCTGCTGCGTGACCATCGTCCAGGAAGAGGCCGATGAGGCCGAAGAATAGTTGTACACCCTCGGGCTGGGTGATTATAAGTATTTTTGCTGTTCTCCACTATGTTGCCTATGTTTATTTCTATTATCAGAACTTGGTTTGTAATAACTGCACCTTAATTTCTATTTGGAACCCTGTTTTGTAAAACTAATGTTATTTAAGTCTTCCGCTCATTATTCCGATGTTATTTGTAAAAGTATGCAATGTTGTAACCGAATTGTGAGATGATCCTGCGGACATTGGGCACTGATGTAGCCCGGTGGCGAACAGGTCTTAATCACATGGAACATGGGTTCGGCTGTCAGAGGTTGACAGGGACATGTGGGCCATGGGATTAGGGTCGTTCCGTCACAGTTTGGTTATAATAAGATTATACAAGTTGGATCATCAAACAAAAAGTATTTAATCATGGTGATTTTTTTATTTATTATGTCAGTAGAAACCAAAATACTGGAATTTCTCCTAGTGTTTTCAAATGGGAATAGAACATTACCACTAACACATGGGAATTCTTACTAGAAGGCATTTGGGGAAGTTTACACTAAATTTTAAATGCTAAAACACTAAGGGACCGTTTGGATCCTTTCATCTGAAGGAATTGAAATCTACTTAATAAACTAGGCTATTTGGCTTGAAATGTGACATTCCACCACTTTCCAAAGTTGACATATAAGTTTACCTCAAATTTACATGTCATGTTTCTACTTTGCAAATTATAGCACGCTCTTCAACTCACCCGCTTACGGTACAAATGCAACATATAAATCTGTCTTGGATATCGAACAATAATATATGACCACAATTCATGTACAACCATATTAGCTTAATTAATATGTGTCTAAATAATAATTATTCAAATAAATTTAATTCCAAGGATGTAACACAAAGTCTAAGAAAAATAGAGAAGTGCAATTTTCATGTGGACTTCTCTTCTTGTCTTACGTCAGCAGAGCACATGCACATGTGCCTCAGCAACAAACGACTCAGTTGGCAGTTTTTTTTCAAAAAAAAAATCATCAATTTGGAGTGCCTAAGCAACAAATGAGTCAGTTTGGCAGAATTCTTTGGAAAAAAGCCAAAAAAAACAAACAAACAAAAATGAGCAACAAACGAGTCAGTTTGGCAGAATTAGTTGAAAAAGGCAAAAAAAAATGGAGATGCGGGGTATCGATCCCCGTACCTCTCGCATGCTAAGCGAGCGCTCTACCATCTGAGCTACATCCCCTTTGTTGTTGATTGATACTTTTTTACTTTATTTATAGATAGTTTATCCTGCACGACTCCAAGCTCCGCATAGGGTGAATCCAGCTGCGGCCTAGCTAAACGTGGACAGCCAAAGCCTGACTTGTGTAATGCAATGATGTCTATGATTACTTACATTGTTTTGGTATAGAATCACCACATCTTTGTACACTGATATACATATACGTTTACATCTAAGACATTCTATCGAACATACATACAGCATGCTCCTCTGCCTCCTTGCGGCATGCACACCTCTGCCACGCCGTTGTTGCACTGCACACCTATACTAGCTACGTACTTGTATTGGTAATAGATGATGTTTTGGACATCGACACGGTCTCCAAAGTACAACTTTGACTCACTTTATACTTAAAAAAATATTTATCCAAAAAGTGATATGTATATATTTTTATGAAAGTATTTTTCAATACAAATCTATTTATATGATTTTTATATTTTCAAACTCAACAACTTAAAAGTTATTCATGATTTATATTCTTAATGTTTGACCAAAACCATGTCCAAAACATCATCTATTATCAATACGGAGGGAGTTCCCAGTAGCCCAGTACCCACACACCGGACCAGCATGCAATTCGTGACGTGGCCCAAGGAAATCTTCACGGGACAGAAGGCTGAAGGCCCCTAGTGCAATGGCCAATGGCTATTTGTGGGTATTTCTACCCCGGGGTATGACACCAACTAGTAATATGATCGCGTGTTTTCTTTCTGGATGGTGATGCAAGATGACACAAGGATTTATCCTGGTTCGGGCAAAGAAGGCCCTACGTCCAGCGGGGGAGGAGGTTCTTGTACTACTTGCACCTAAGTGCTTGTACAGGGGCAATACAGGCTCAATGAGCGTGGACCGGAGTCCGGACTTGAGTGTGTGTGAGTGGACTCGTATCGCGCAAGCCCGTGCGTAACCGGGTGCATGAAGACCCCTGGTGTCCTCTTTTATAGAGCAAGAGGAGCCCAGGGTTACACAGGAATGATACAAGAGTCGGGATGTACAATGCCCAATACGACGGAGGGTAGGAAGTCTGTCTTGTCGGGGTCACTGGAGCCGGCGTGGGTGTTGCTGTTGAGGCGTCCTTGAAGCGTGGCCTCCATTCCGGGCGCGGACGTGGAGGCGTGGCGACGTGGAGATCGTGTTGCGCCCATTCCGGCACGTACTGGACATGTCAGGGTCCCTCTGGATCTTGGGGCACCTGTCCTCCAATAGCATGAAAGCAGTTAGGGTTCGAGGGGCGCGGAACCGGCCTCGAGGTGGCGCCTACGGGGGGCTCGAGCCCCCGCAGGTATGGGCAAGTCTCGGAAACCCGGCCGCACAGCGGGTAGCCAGGCCTCGAGTTGTGACTCGAGTGTGCAACAGTGCAGGGTATGGCCGAACAGTGCTGTACTGGTGCCTTTTTGCCCATGCTTGTGGTGAAAAAGGAGATTTGACTCTGTCCTGGCTCACTGTGGCACACGTCGGGTTCCAGAGGACATGACCGGAGTAGGTGAACGCATTAAATGCGTAGTGTGGGATTGACATCCGATGTCTGTGCCGCTCGAAGGAGGCGTAATGTGTCTCGAGGGATAGGTTACCGTACTAGTGAGGCTCGAGGTCCCCGCGTGGGGTCTTGAGGAGCGGTACAGGGCTCGAGGCCTATGTGCCGGGGCTCGAGGGGTAAGCTGCCATAAGGCGGACAGTAAGGCTTCGGCGGCCCTGGGCTCCCTGGTGATGGGCCGGCGTTGTAGGTCTCGAGGGGTTGGCTTTTTAGAAGGTTAGACCTGCTAGGTCTATTATTAATTGGTGTTCTAGGTTTAACCTATTTGTTTTGCGTTGCTTGGGGTACCCTCTGGTGTTCGCCCGACACTATTCGAATTCGATCTCCATCCACGGGCGCGACCACCCCGGCCTCGCAGAGACGACAGAGCCACAGAGGACACAGACCCCGTCGTCCCATTCCCAGACGGATGGACGCGCTAGCTGTGCCCTCCCTGCGGGCTGCGGCTATTACACTTCTCCGGCCGATCGAAAAGACGGCCGGACAACCAGAGAAATTTATAAAAACAGTGACGTAGCCTGAAAAGATGTAGCAAACCCCTTTAGCTCCGCCACTGGGACAACTGAAACAAAGGTGAGCTGCCTGAGAGTTGAAAGAGCTTAGAGAGAGCACGGTCGAAAAAGACGCATATATATTGCTGGTAAGCATCAGTGGCTGCAAATTGAAGCTCGCCGTACAGTACAGGTACATGCGGCTGTCTCTCGTTCACTAGTCCATGCATGGATCCCGGCCGTAACGACAAAAACGACCCATCATGCCGGCGTCGGGTGGCTAGCAACCACCAACGCCAGTGCTGGGTGTGGGTGTGGGTGTGGTGCGCGCGCGCGCGGCGCGTCACAGACGGCGTGTGCTAGCTGCGTGCTATAAATTGCCATGCACGGCTCCCTCCTTTCGCATTGCCTCCTGCGCTGCGCTCACCGCTCAGGGCGAATACAAGCAGCAGAGCTCGCTCTCCGGCATGGCCATGGCCTCCACCTCGAGCCGCTTCGTCCTGGCCGTGGCGCTCGCCATGGCCGCCGTGCTCCTCATCAGCGGCGCCAACACGTGCCACGCGGCCCGCTGCCTTGACGAATTCGAACTGCCGCCGCTGCCTCAAGTGCCATGTACTACGCCGAAGCTGCCGGTGCCGGCGCCCGAGCTGCCGATGCCTCAAGTGCCCAAGCTGCTTCCAGTGCCGCCGGTGCCCGAAGTGCCGACGGTGCCGCCCCAACTGCGTTAAGTTCCTCCATATCATCCACACACACATATAGACCCCGTAAATATCACTCATTATCTGAAAAAGGGTCCCGTACGGTACGAATTTGTTGTACACGGTGTTACGTACTGACGTACTGTACTACACTGCTAGGTGTATGTATGTATCTATATATATGCCACGCACTCTGCCAGTGTGATGTTAACGTTGCAATGCATATTATTTACTGATATATTAAAGGATGTGATGCGTGTATTTGTCTATTGTACTCCATTGTATTTTCTCCTGCAGGAAAATTAACCGGCCTTTAGTCCCGGTTGTAGACCCCCTTTAGTCTTGGTTTGGGCAATCGGGACTACTAATCTTGTCTTTAGTCTCGGGCCACTCATCAAAACAAAAAATTTATTTGCGCTTCATGAAATTCAAATATAGGATCTCTCACCTCACGTGTAACTTACTTACCAACTCAGCTACACGACCCACATGATATAGTTCTGGACACTCTCCGTAGGAATTCACTCGTGAAGGACCTTTAGTCCGGGTTGGTAACGCCAACGGGGACTAAAGGTTGGCCTCGACTAAAAATCTTTGGTCTTGAACGTAATTTTTGTCGAGATTAAAGCTCATTTGACAGATCGACCACAAACCTGTTCTCTAGTAGTGACACAAATTATCTCGATCATACATACCTGTTGTAATAACGTAGAATCATGCTCACACACTCTCTTGAGCTTATCATCCAAAATTAGACATACTTTTCACCCATATAAGAATGTTTTCTCTCCTAACAAATCAGTCCTACTTTTCAGCCACAACCACAATAAATCCTGCCGAACAGAGACGATATCTTTATCTTCCCTCCTATTTGTGCTCTCCTCTAAGTCACAAAGTGTTTGGTTCACGAATTGCAACATACTGTAAGTGCATTAAGGGGAGACAATAGATACTGTTTCCATATGTTTGTTTCAGTCTGCATGTATTTCATTACGGTGTAATTGAATATTGACCTATTAAAATTCAATCCCACCGCCCCTCCCCAGCTGTATAATCAGATCGATCCCCTTCCTATTGAATCGGATTATATTTATCTTTGGGTAACCAACGCTCCAACCAAAAACACTCTTTCTTAGTTGTGTATTGTACGATGTTGTTGTTTGCTTGAAGGCCACATATAGTCAAGGAGGGCTTATATCGTATACCTAGGTGTCTAAAATCATACACTTGTGATGACTTGCTACATGTGTAGGCAAGGTTGCTTGGTGAGAAACCAAAATAGGCCATACGTGCCACAAATTTTTAAATTTGGAATCCTTTCTGGGCATGCGTCGTAGCCCTAGGTCTAGGTATCCGAAATTGAACGCTTAGGCGGTGTTTAGTTTCCCTAAAAGACCCCCAAAAAAATTTAGATTCTCCGTCACATCAATCTTTAGATGCATGTATGGAACATTAAATATAGGTAAAAATAACTAATTGTATTTTTAGTATGTATACATATCGAGACGAATTTTTGAGCCTAGTTAGTTTATATTTAGACAAAGTTTGTCAAATAATCACGGAATTAAGTGCTACAGTACTTGTTTCAAAATTTCCCCGGAACTAAACAAGCTCTTAGGATGATTGCATACGTCAAACCAGTTGTTGCTTGGAGAGAATAGGAGACTAAGGGCACATACAACGCTTGTTTGCAAAAAGATCCATTGTATGACCCGCCATGCGGGAGACAAAGCCCTGCTCCTCGCCATGCGGGAGGAGCCAAATGTCACGATGGACGCACACTAGAGCCATTGAGCGAGCGCATTGCCCTTGCCCTTGCCCTCGCTGGGGAGATGCAAAAGTGATTGGAGAAATAAAGAGCACAGAGTGCAGACGAGAGAGAGATTGACCAGCGACCAGAGGAGGATGGAAGGACCTGGAGTTACGCGGGAGACAGATGTGACCAGAGGAAGAGATAAGGGGCCGGTACGATCTTTCAGCTATTTTTTACACTTTTCCTAATGCCCAGTCGCCTGAATTCTGTCTTTATTTCAGGCGACGTGTGGTTCGATGATGTTGCTTCAAGATCTGTGTGCCACCAAAGATACCTGTTGGGATCAATTGTATTTGGTTGTGATCCAATAGGAACGAGACCCGGTAACACAAACCCAACAGATACGTATCGGCCCTTTTCAAAAAAAAAAACAGATACGTATCGGCTTCATAACAGATACGGTTCGGACTGACCGTCCGCTCCTCGGTGTAACCTATGCGTTGTGCCGCCGTCGCCTCTCGTCTCAGTGCCGAATCAGAGGCCTGCTCGTGCGGCCGTGCCCGCCATTCCCAGAGCTCGAGATCTACCTTCGCACGCTGCGCCCCAACCCTCCAGGATTTCAGGTGTGGACGTGTGGTGCTTAATTTTGTCCCCATTCCCAGAGATCGAGCATCATTAGCGACTTCAGTTTGATTTTGTTCTAGGTTTCGATTCCGGCTGCTTGTACGAATCAGAGCCTATGGAGTTGTACACGCCCCCCTCCTGATGTCGCGGCGGCGGCGGTCCACACCGCCGACAGTGATAAGGTCAGTTGGTGGCCTAGATCTAGGGATGGGCACCAATCTGCTGTGGAGGTCGCAGCTGGGCACCACCCGATCTGCTCCCTCTGCGAACACTGACACTAATGGTGCTCTATTTGTTTTTTCTTTTCGTGTTTGTTGCAGAATAAGGAGTGGGAAGGGGTAGATGTTGTTACGGGCCATATCATCTCGACCACCATCAGTGAGAAGAACGTCGAACCAAAGCGGGTAAACTATGATCTGTTGTGTGATGGTTGCTTCCATGTTTTGGAATCGGGAGCTGTGGTTTGTAGTGCGTGTGGATGGGTGACACGATTTGTGGGAGAATGGTTGGGCTATGTGTTCCTCTTATGATGATTGAGTGCCAAGTGAAAATGAGGGTCTCAGGATGTCTAGAACTCTTCTTGCTTGTGTATAGATACCTTGAGATTCGTCCGGTTGATTTTCTTTATCATGCTAAGGAAATACTAAATCTGATAAGGCCTGATGGTTGTACAAGTGCAGATTGCAATTGATAAGTTAATTCATGTGTCACATATATGTCAGCCCCCTCTCTTTCCTGGTTTCTTTGTATTGTATTCTATTTTAGAAAGATTCTCAAAAAAAGGAAATTATCTGTATTTTACTATTGAACCATTCAAAATCCAAGTGATCACATGGGGTTTATGCATAACTCTACTTTGGATTTCTTCCTTTTTGTGCCTTTTCGTTTTATCTATCAACAGTGCTGACTAATAGGCGCATTTTGCCATAGTCTCATAGCATAGGCATGGTGCACTTAACATAATAATAAATTGACAATGGCAGTGGCATTTGTCAAGTGCATATATGAGGTGAAAAGTTCATAGTTGTTGGATTGTCCCCTTTTATGCACTCATATCCTTTTTAAAACTGTTGGAAATATCTTGATGAATCATTACGTGTGGCACAATTTATGTTCTTCAGGTACACAGGGTAATGTTAAAATTATGACAAACAAATGCTCTTCTTTTATTATGGCAAATAAATAGCTTCTGAGCACATTTCATGTTACAGTTATACTGTGTCAAAAGAGTGTTGCTTGCAGAACTGGATTGCAGTTCTAGAAACTACCCATTGATGCATTTTTTCTACAATTTGTGCTTGCTCAAACAATAGGTTGTACCCCAAGAAGTAATTGAATCTGATTATGGTCCTAATGGAGTCATAACTATTGGTGATAAAGCACCGGTGAACAAGAATAAGCAAAGTGTTGCATTCCCTATGAATTGGTCAAAGCATGACAAGGTAAATTCCTCCGCATCTTTTTCTTTCTCATATTATTTTCTTTTATACCATGCAAACTCAGCAAGGTTCTTTTTTGTGAAAATAAATTCAGAGTGGTTGGATTCAGGACATACCTGCCTAAGCACATCTGCTTCAAAACATACCAAGTCTTGGGTTGACCTCAAAATGTTTCAAGCTGAGGTCTGTTGTGTTGATTTATGCAAAAATTATGACTGTGCATTCTTTGTCTGTCTGTTTCTTTTGCTTTTTTATTTTGTATAATTGACTTTCTTAGAGTGAATATAGTTGCAGTTTTCCGGCATTCCTCTTTGTCAATTAGGATTTGATTTGGGTTGTAAGGCCTTTTTAAAAAATTTCATTAATCTTACCTTGAAGATATTTGTCTATGCTTGGCTTACTGCCATTTGCATATGCAAGTTAGTGGCATAGTTGTGATGTTCATTACAATTTGACTGCATTCCAGTTTCCAGGTGAATACGATACAGCTGCTAGTCTGCTATTAATTACATAAGACTTACGATAACCGAAGATGTAATGTAATTTGACAACATTCTAGATTTGTCTTGGGAGGCAAATCTGGATCTGTCACTCAATCATCACTGGCTGAGCTGAAGCTCATGTTGCACCTGCATTTCTAGGAGTATTAGTATTAATAAAGTGCTAGGAGGAATCCTGCTTGGAATTGCCGCTTTTAGCACGGTGCACCTGCTTGGAATTTTAACCCTGCTTGGAATTGCCGCTAGCAGGAACCCTGCATTACTAGTTTTAACCCTGCTTGGAATCGCCGCTAGCAGGAACCCTGCATTACTAGTTAATTTTTGTGTAGCAAATAATTATGTTTTGGTAAAGACATGCACAAAAAATTCTAAAATACTCTTTCCTATGTAGGCCCAATGCTAAAATTCACACACATACATATACCCAACAACTTCACTGCAATTGTTTTGTGTTTACTGTGATTTGTGCCAGTGCACACCTCATTTTTGTCCTTCTCCTTTCATAAAAAAAATATTTTTTGTTTATTGTGATTTGTGTTAGCACACAACATATTTTTGTCCTTGTCTTCCTATAGAACAAATTTTTACTTGTGATTTGTGCCGACACATTTTAGATTTGTCTTTGTGTTTGTATAGGATAAATTGTACTATTTGTTAATTGTGATTAGAAGTTATATATGAAATTTGTACTGTTTTTAGCTTATCACTGTCCCTACTAATTTTCCATTAGTACTTTATTTCCCAGGATATTTTTTTAGTTTTTCCATAGTAAATTTTCCACATTTCCTATTTATAAAAGTTTATTTTCCTTGTGTGGTGGGGATCTGCCGGAATGGCTGGCAGATCTGGGTCTTGCTTGAAATGTCACTTGTTTCAACTTTCAAGCTATGCAAGAGGGAAGGGGGGATTAGATGGATTCTAGTCGTAGCATAGCAGTGAAGGTGGCATGTTGATTTCAGTACCTTGCAGTCAGTTACTATCCATTCTCTGATTGAACACAGAAGCATTGTTAGCTAATGTAGCTACATGAATGAAACTATTCTATGATGCAATTCTATATGCTTCTATCTCCATCGACACACATATGCTCAATGCTTAATTAGATTCATTTCTAAATTTCTATATTACATTCTTATAAGAATTTATAGCTTAATTGCCCCTAACCATGGTTGTTGTAGCTTCATTGCTCCCGCCCTTAGATTGAAGGTCATGGCTCATGTTGCTTTGTTTCTGACTGGATGAATAGAAGGGCAAAGGAGTCAATCTGCTGTTGTGGCTGGGCAATCTCTTTGAATTTGAGTTGTATTTGCGGTAAAGACATTAGTCTTAACTAGTGGATAATAGGGCTCGTACTGCGAATTCCCGTATGACTGAGGGTACCTATGGTGTCCGGTATCAGCACATATGATGTTCCTAGTATAGTAGCCGACCAACCCATACTTGATTAGAGAGATAAGGAGATCTTGTTTGGTTCTGTTTCTATAAACCATGAGATCTTCTCACCCCTATATATAAGTCTCTCAATCAATCAAACCTAATATTCTATGCAATCTTCATTGCTTTCATATGACATTGCTTCTGATACTGATTTTATTCACGTCTGCCTCATATTGGTTGTGTGTATTGATCGGTTTCAGCACCCGGTAGATTAGATGAGAGTGTATGTTTGTTCAATCCAGTCTGAACATGTATTTGCTATTGCTATAGATTTCATGCTTTTAGCCACTGCCTGTTGTCTGAACATGTTAGGATTTGAGTGAACTGATTAGTGACCAAATAGAGAACTATGTTTCTGTTGTTTCTGATGGTTAATGCACATATTTTATACTAAAATTGCATATTTCATTATTTGCAATTTCTATAGGCGCAATTTGCAATTTTGGATACAAGAATAAAAAACTCATTTGTCTTTGTCCTTATGTAGAAAAATTATAATTTGTTAATTATGATTTGTGTCATTTATCTCAAGTGTATTTTGTTAATTGTGATTTGTGCAATCTTTTGTTGATATCATAGAGAGGATAATTATGACATTCAACTCAAGTGTAAGCACCGGTCTATGTTTTTGTTAACAGCACTCTAGGGGGAAGGGGAAGAGATCGGAGTTAGGGGGCGGAGCAGAGCACGAGGACGACGATAGATGAGTTTCAGTTGGGGAAAAGTTCATTACAATGTTCGATGCTTCTCACGCAAGAAGCTAGCGCCTAATACATCAGAGCCGTGCGGCAACCACGACTCCCTAAGCCTTCCACTCTGGGCCGAAGTAGCGGGGGTTGTGGGTCTTGGCTCGCTCAGGCCTTGGGCCGCCAGGGTCCACTGCGGAAGATGTTGTGGGCTGGTCCGAAGCCAGCAGCCCCTCTTGAAGACTTGAGCCTGACGAAGTGGATGCAGGCGCGCTGACATTCCCCCCGTCTTGCGCGCGAGGATGTTTCCAGATCCCAGCGCGCGGAAACTGCTGCTTCAGGTACTCCAGATCCTCCCAAGTAGCAAGCGAAGAAGGAAGCTGCGACCACTGGATCAAACCCTGCTGAACAGATTGCATACCTTTCTGGACAGAACGACGCTGGAGAATCTACTCAGGTATACTCCATATTGCAGAAGAGGAAGGAAGTGAAGGTACCACAGAATGATGAGCACCCACTGCCCTCTTGAGCTGGGAAACATGAAAAACTGGGTGCACAGAAGAGGAAGATCGAAGCTCTAGGCGATAAGCAACCTTACCGACGCGAGCGAGAACGCGGTACGACCCAAAGAACTTGAATGCCAGTTTCTGGTGACTGCGGGTGGCCAGAGAGGACTGAACATATGGCTGCAATTTGAGGAAAACCCAATCGTCCACCTGGAACTGGCGCTCAGAACGAGAGATGTCGGCCTGACGTTTCATCCGCTGCTTGGCACGAAGGAGATGCTGACGAACAATATCTTGCATGAGCTCACGCTCCTTCAGCCAGGATGCGATATCAGTAACCGGCTGTGCAGATGAATCCGCAAGACTGAACTGAGTGGGTGTGTAACCATAAAGAGCTTCAAAGGGGGAACGCCCAACAGCCGAATGGAAACTTGTATTATACCAGAACTCAGCCAAATCCAGCCAAGAGCTCCATTGGCGAGGGCACGCATGGACATAGCAGCGCAAAAAGGTCTCCAGGCACTGATTGACGCGCTCAGTCTGTCCGTCGGTTTGCGGATGATATGCAGTACTCATGCGCAGTTCAACTTTAGCCAACTTGAACAGTTCAGACCAGAGAGCACTAGTAAAAACCTTGTCACGATCTGACACAATAGCTAGGGGCAGCCCATGGAGTCGGTAGACTTGAGACAGAAATGCCTTGGCGACTGTGGCGGCTGTAAAAGGGTGGTGCAGACCAATGAAATGGGCATATTTAGAAAAAAGATCAACAACTACAAGAATGCAATTGAAGCCTCCAGAGAGTGGTAAACCTTCCACGAAATCCATGGAAATGAGCTGCCATGCACGGTCTGGCACAGGCAAAGGTTGCAGTAAACCCGGTAAACGAGCACGATCAGGCTTGGCTTGCTGACAGACCACACAAGATGAGACAAACTGTTGTACTGCGGCCTTCATTCCAGTCCAGGCAAACAGCTGTTTCAATCGACGATACGTCACAGGAACTCCGGAATGGCCTCCTACTGCACTGGCATGAAAGGCTGTAATCAGCTGGTGATGTAATGCTGTATCAGACCCTACCCAAATGCGGGATTTGTATCGGAGAAGCCCATCACGAAGAGAAAACTGCGGAACAGCCGAGCCATCAAGAGCCAACTTGGACAACAAGGACTGAGCATGGGCATCAGCGGAATAGGACTGAACAACAGGAGTAATCCACCGCGGCTGAGAGACCGAAACCGCTGAACACTGAGCTGCGGGACAGCGGGACAAAGCATCAGCCGCACCATTTTCTGAGCCTTTCTTGTAGACAATACGGTACTGAAGTCCCAGCAGTTTAGTAAAGAGTTTTTGTTGCCAGGGGGTATGGAGGCGCTGCTCACCGAGCTGAACCAAACTTTTGTGGTCTGTCAAAATATGAAATTCAGCTAGCTGAAGATAACTGCGCCACTGATCAACAGCCAGGATGATGGCGAGATACTCCTTTTCATATGTGCTTAAGCCCTGCGAGCGCAGACTAAGAGATTTACTGAGAAAAGACAAGGGGTGACCGGACTGCATCAACACAGCACCAATTCCAGTCCCAGACGCGTCAGTTTCAACCACAAAGGGTTTGCGGAAATCCGGAAGAGCCAACACAGGGGCCGATGTTAGGGCGTGCTTTAAAGCCACAAATGACTCCTCCTGGGCTTTTGTCTAGTGGAAGATAGCCCCTTTTTTCAACAGCTCCGTTAGAGGCTTGGAAATCATGCCGAAATGACGGACAAAACGCCGATAATAACCAGCCAACCCGAGAAAACTGCGCAATTCCTTGACAGACACAGGGACAGGCCAGTTGACTACAGCGACAATCTTGTCGGGATCGGTACCAACTCCAGCTGCAGAAATGATATGGCCCAAATAGCGCAACTGTCGCTGAGCAAATACACATTTGGACAGCTTCACTTGCCACTGATCACAGCGCAAAAGCAGCAGCACTGCATGAAGATGCTCCAAGTGCTCCTCAAATGTGGAACTGAAAATGAGGATGTCGTCAAAGAAGACCAAGACGCACTTGCGAAGCAGAGGCCCCAAAGTAGTGTTCATGGCTTTCAGAAATGTTCCAGGTGCCCCAGTGAGACCAAAAGCCATGACACGAAACTCATATAGACCGGTGTGTGTCTGGAATGTTGTCTTAGGCTCTTCCCCAGGACGCAACCGGATTTGATGATATCCAGCAGTAAGATCCAGACAGGAAAACCAAGACGCCCCGCGAAGCTCATCCAACAGTTCCTCGATAACCGGCACAGGATATTTGGACTTCACAGTGATGGCGTTGAGATGGCGAAAGTCAACACAGAATCTATAAGTGTCATCTTTCTTCTTAACGAGGAGCACAGATGAGGAAAAAGGATTGTTGCTGTGCTGAATGATCCCGGTCTGCAACATTTCGGCCACTTGACGCTCAATTTCATCTTTGACCGCTGGGGGGGGTAGCGGTAGGGACGAATGTTGACAGGGGTTGTGCCGGGAACCAAGGGAATGACATGATCACAATGGCGTTCCGGCGGATATCCACTAGGAGGAGCAAAGACTGACTGAAACTCCTGAAGAAGAGCTGCAATTTCAGATGGATGAGCAGGGGATGACTGAGCAGGGTCTCCCAGTACTGCTGCTATCTGAATGACAGACCCGACCGGAAGAGTAGATAAATCACCCTGCAGGCGCTGCTGAACAGACCCATAAGGAATCACAAGCCACTTGTGGCGCCAATCAACTTTCATGGGACTGAACTGGGCCAACCAATCCATACCAACAATCAAGTCATAGCTTCCCAATGGCAGAATTTTAGCTGCTGAAATGAACTGACATCCTTGAACTTCCCAAGCTAACTGCAGAAACTGAGAAGAACACTGGATACGCTTGCCATCCGCAACCTGGACATGGAGTGGTGGAGACAGGAGAGATGATCCAGCCAACTGAGTAGCAAAAGCTGTATTAACGAAGGTGTGAGAATTGCCTGAATCCAGTAAAATCGAAGCAGGGTGACCCTGAACATGCCCTTGGAACTGAATGGAACCCCCTGAATCAATGCCAGCCAAAGAAGATACGGATAAAGCCAGAAACAACTGAGATGTAGCAGCATCTTCAACTTCCCCCACTGTTTCCGTATCATTAGAATGGCAGAGATCCCACACTTCCTGCAACACATGTAGCTGAATTTGTTCAGGGCAGCGATGATCGCGAGACCATTTTTCTCCGCAGCGAATGCATAGCCCGCGAGCTCGGCGGTAGTCACGCAGTGCGCCGAGCCGAGCATCAACACCACGGCCACGCCGGTCCGCAGTACCAGTCGCGGTCGCCGGAGCACTCTCCGGCTTGTCACCACGCACCGGAGGCAGTGGCAAAGCTTGTGGACCGCGCGGTGGCGGCTTGGCCCACTGGAAGGAGTCCGATCGGCGCATCTCCTTCTTACGAGACGAGTCCAGCATCTCTTCCTGCAACAAAGCGAGAACCACGACAGTATCCAAAGTACTAGGACGTTGCATATGCACAGCAGTACGAATGTCATCGCGCAAACCATCAACAAATTTCATGGCATAATAGATTGGGTCGGTGTTTTTGCCGTAAGCAATTAACCCATCAACTATTGAAGTGAACTTGTCAGCATACTCTTGCACTGGACCAGACTGCCTAATGTGAAAGAGCTGGCGAATCAAGAGCTCATGTTGATCTTTGCCAAAACGCTCTAACACCAAGAAAGCGAATTGTGGCCAAGACATGGTTTGGACTTGCTGCTCCACAGCTGGGAACCAGCACGCGGCTGCCCCTGACAGATGCATCGTGGACACTTTGATCCATCTACGCGGATCGACATCATACATCTCAAAATAGTCATTGCAATTGCGAATCCAGAGTCTAGGATTTGTGCCATCAAATCTAGGAAAATTCATTTTGGGAAGCTTGTCAGCAGGCGGTTTAGGTTGTTGAGGTTCCCATGGTGGCTCAGGAAACCCCCGCAGCGACTCAAAGCCCATCGCCGCACCCAACACGCCCGCACCCAACATAGAACTAGAAAACGATTTCCGCATCACTAAGGGAGGAGAAGGCAGCTGTTGGGGTTGCGGATGGGGATGAAAAAATTGGTGACGGGGTGGATTCATACCCTTGACCGGGGACAGAGTCAAGGACTCAGGCCCCTGGTGATGCTGTGGAACGCCGTGCCCAACTGACGGGCCAGTGACCTTGGGACCGGCGGAGAACGCTGCTCCGGCCGCGGTCGCCGAGGGAGGGGGCAGAACGCCGGATGCAGAGGGCGGGGTCGACTCCAGCACCGCGCGACTCACGGTCTTGCGGAGAGCCGTCATCTCCTCGCGCATCTTCTCCACGTTCTCCTCCGACTTGCGGATGGACGCGTCCACCCCAGGCTTCCATTCGTCGAACACCTTGGCTGCGTCCTCGAGGTGGCCGAATCGGTCGGCGAGAGTGCGTTCCATGGCGCCGATGCGACTGCCCAACGATGTGGAGACCGCCGCGATGTTGCCTTCGAGGGATGCCTTCATGGACTTCATCTCATCGATCATCAGCTTGAAGTTGGGCTCCATGGCTCCACGATCTCGGCGGAATCTGGTGAAGTGGTCGTGATCTATTTGGTGGGGCTCCAGGATAGGATTAGGCGGACAGCAACCCTCGTTTCGCGCCGATCAGATCAGCCTCGGCTCGGACCTACGGGTTCACCGATCTCCACCGTGGTGGAAAATCGATAATCAACCTGCCGACGGGGGTTACGATCCTAGATCGAGGCGAGAAACGAGAAGTAGTGCCGAGGATTATGGCTCCGAGTACCAAATGTTAACAGCACTCTAGGGGGAAGGGGAAGAGATCGGAGTTCGGGGGCGGAGCAGAGCACGAGGACGACGATAGATGAGTTTCAGTTGGGGAAAAGTTCATTACAATGTTCGATGCTTCTCACGCAAGAAGCTAGCGCCTAATACATCAGAGCCGTGCGGCAACCGCGACTCCCTAAGCCTTCCACTCTGGGCCGAAGTAGCGGGGGTTGTGGGTCTTGGCTCGCTCAGGCCTTGGGCCGCCAGGGTCCACTGCGGAAGATGTTGTGGGCTGGTCCGAAGCCAGCAGCCCCTCTTGAAGACTTGAGCCTGACGAAGTGGATGCAGGCGCGCTGACAGTTTTGCACCATATGCACCAGTACTATGTGTTTGCCTCTTGATTGTTTTAATCTAAGGCCTCTCCAGTTCTGTCTAAAGTGGAGATGCCATGTTGTAGTAGCCTATGTTTCCATCTAACTCAATTGATCTGTCAATTATACTCTATTTCTATTTTCTCCAACAGGCACACTCATTGCATTAGTTCTTACCACAAGTGGAATCTTATGAATCTCAAGCAAGCCTTATCTGCTACAATCTTCTACTTGCTGCTTCTATTCTGCGTGGGCTACAAATTTCTGGCGCTTGTATCAGGTAGTTACTGCTAGTTCAATGCTACAGTAAAATATGAGGAGGCAAAAGCTATAGCAGCAGCTACTGCTGCAAGTAAGCAAATTTGGTCCATTATAAAATATGGCTTCATCTTCAGGAGTTGCTATAGCATATGGTCCTTTGTATTGTCTGGTTGTGTATTAGTTCAAAGCTACTATGTTGCTTTAAGAGTTTAGACTTTAAGAGTTTAGACACTGTTGCAGAATGTGCTGGTGTACACATTTGAGTTCTCCCACAGGAGTGGAAGAGACCTTGTCAACATGGCAAAGAAGAGGACCAATGTGATCCCCATTATCATGGATGCCAGTCACATGGCAAGATACTGGATGTTGGTTGGCATGGTTGATTTTATCTTCTCTGATGTAGCACAGCCTGACCAAGTATTCCTATCATTTACTTGTAGCCTGGTGTCTGAATCACTAGACTGTCACATTGTTGAATTGAGAGTTGTTTACCTGTATTCTCTACCTTTATGTTCTTTTCATTTCTGATTTGAAAATACTGGTCTTAGAAAATGATGAGCATACTCAGATTCTTTTTCAGGACATCAATTGGATGATGCAGATTCGAGTTTGTGATGCCTGTTGTGCCCAATGCCAAACTTTCTGCTTCCATATTTATAGCTGGTTCATGTATGTGATATCTAAATCACCTGTCATCGTCTGTTTGGACCATTGTAGTTTTGAGCAATTTGTTGCATGATGGGTTTATAGTATTAGTTATTAGTTTCACTTCTGTATTTATACACATATACAATATAATTGCACTAACAGTATGTAGTATTTGCAATATTTGAAATGTGCAACTTTCATATTCTTGTTTTGTAATTTTTGAAGATCGTATTTATTGTCTATTTTTTGCAACAGTAGAATAGAATTTGCTCCCTGTCAATTTTAATTTGTGGTAGAGTTTCTTTCTACAGCGGGATAGATTTGTTAAGTGTGTTTAACGGGCAACCCTTCAAAAAAGTTTGCTTACCGGGTCAATAGTTGAATTCTGGCTCACCCGAGCACCAACTCCAATTAGCATGTATTGGAGTATGCGCCCATTAAGCTTTGGTGGATTTAATTCGTGGACCCGTTAATATTGCTTGTGTACAGAAACAACCAGATTCAAATGTGATTGTTGGATCCAGATCTGATGGCCCTAAAACGTTGCCTGAAAACTTGCTAAATTTCAGGCACCTGAAATATAGCAACTCCCATTTTTTTATATTTCTATAATTTTTTTATATTTGATACATTATCTATCAAATAACCACAAAATGGTATACAAAAATATATTTATAGTTAATCCTAACTATATGCAAAACATTAAACAACTTAGAGACAGACCCCCTGTCTATGGATTGTATGACATGTCTTCGTACAAGTCTATATGATAGATTCGAGATGTTTAGAGACAGACCTCGTCTCTGGGTTGTACATGCCTAAAAAACTACTCCCTCTGTCCATGAAAGAATTAATTCCTAGAATCTGTGTCAGTCAAACTTTTTTAACCAGAAATGCATTACCGCAACCGGTAGCGACCGTAGAGTCTATTTCAAAAGTCTAAATATTAGTACTTAAAAGTTTTTAAAAAACTTCAAATTTTTTGTACCAATAGTGCATCACTAGATGTGTATTGTACCAAAATTTGAGATTCAAACAACTTTTATAAAAATTCATATGAAAAAAACAAATTTTGGTGCATTCTAAATTTTGTCCTCTAGTGTTTTGAATTTGTTTTTTTCATATGAATTTTTATAAAAGTTGTTTGAATCTCAAATTTTGGTACAATACACATCTAGTGTTGCACTATTGGTACAAAAAATTTGAAGTTTTTTAAAAACTTTTAAGTATTAATATTTAGACTTTCAAAATAGACTCTACGGTCGCTACCGGTTACGGTTTTTCGCTCTCCTTTTTTAACTTTGACTAACTTTATAAAAAAGAGTAATAACATCTATGATATAAAATGAACACATTGTGAAAATATATTTGAAGATATATCAAATAATGTGAATTTGGTACCATCAATCTTAATTGTTTTTTTCTAGAAATTTGATCAAAGTTTAATTTTTTTTTACTTAAGACAATTCTAGGAATTGATTTTTTCATGAACAGAGAGAGTAATAAACATGCTCTGTGTGCTACTTGATCTTGAAACTTGCAGCACTGAAGCATTGCAACATAAGAAAATAAAAAGGAGATGGATTGTTCGTAGCTAATTGATTCAACCACACCATTGGACCTGTATTCACGAGTGTTTGGTTTGGCTCACCTTGTAGGTCTTTGGACTGTGCCCTTAGACCTCTCGATGTTGTTCCATGTCCAAATATAACGGTTCTTCATTCTGCACCGAATTGCCTATATAGTTTCCTTCTCATTTGTATTGTTATTATGTGTTGTAGTATATGGCTAAGCTTTGGTTGTCCCTCAAACCGACTTTGTGGTCCCGGTATGGCTACAATAAGATTATATAAGTTGGATCATCAAACAAAAACTATTCATTCAATAATATAGTGTTTTTTTTAAATTATGTCAGCAGACATACTCACTCATGGTAAGCAGAGCACATTCACACTTCTCTTCTTGTCTTACCTCAGCAGAGCACATGCACGGCACGTACATCTTCCTAAGCAAACCAAATGAGTCAGTTTGGTGGACATTTTAAAAAATATCCAAAAAGGATAAAAAATTTGGAAATGAGTCAGTTGGTAGACATTTAAAAAAAATATCCAAAAAGGATAAAAATTTTGGAAATGAGTCAATTTAGTAAACATTTTTAAAAAATATCGAAAAAGGATAAAAAATTTGGAGATGCAGCATACCTCTCGCATGCTAAGCGAGCGCTCTACCATCTGAGCTACATCCCCTTGTCGACGATCTCGTGATGCCTTTTCTATATAAGTTAAAGTATAGTAGCCAGCGAGTTGAAGTCACAAATCATAGTTGGGTCCACGTCCAACCAACGGTCTCTGGTCCTCCTGCAGGCAGCAGCCAGCCAGCAGTTGTAAATGTGCAATGCAATGAAATACAATTGCTATTTTCCAATCCTTCTTGATGGGGTAGCTTCTTCTGTCATTATGGAATGCGATGATGTAAATGTGCTCCGCTCAATGCTCATAAACGACTGAAAATTTTCAATCAGTTTGCAGCTGCAGCTGCCGCGCACGGAACCCTGGTCACCTAAACACTGAAATTTTGGCCACACGGCCAGCAAGAATCTGCCTCCCTTGTCCTGTGCCTGTGCTGCCGTTCCGATCACCAACTTGGGCTAATCATCAGCTTGCGCTGCTGCTACACCGTACCGATCCGGCCACCAACCAATCTAATCGCACCCTCCCTGCTAATTATATTGCCTTGGCTAATGGCTATAAATCGCGACGCATTTGACCCCTGCTCTTCGCAACACAGCAAGTCAGCAACACAGTTTCGACTCTCGAGAGACACAGCAGCCTACAAGGCCTAGCTACTGTTGGCAGTATGGCTTCCGCTGCGACTGCGAGTTTCCTGGCCATGGTCGTCGTGGCGTGCGCACTCCTTCTGGCCACCACCAACTGCCACGCGGCGCGCCACTTGGCCGACACGGCCGCGGCTCCCGCTGCCGCCGCCGCCGTCCCTGGCCTCCCCGCCGCGCCGGCCTTGCCAACGGTGCAGCCACTGCCCGCCGTGCCACAGGTGGGGGCGCTGCCGCCCATGCCCGCGGTCTCCGTGCCACCGGTGACGACGCTGCCGCCCATGCCGGCCGTGCCCGCGGTCACCGTTCCACAGGTGGCGCTGCCGCCCATGCCGGCGGCCCCCAAGGTGACCGTGCCGCCAATGCCCGCCGTCCCGTCCGCGCTGCCCAAGCTCACCCTGCCACCGATGCCCGCCACCGCCGTCGTTCCCAAGGTGGCCCTGCCGCCGATGCCGTCGGTCCCGGCCGTGAACGTGCCCATGCCGTTCGCGGCGCCGCCTCCGTCGGCGTAGACGCGCTCCAAGCCTCCGACAGTTTTGCGTTCGCCGTCTCCCACCATGTCAT
Source organism: Coix lacryma-jobi var. lacryma-jobi (assembly GCA_009763385.1). Classification (NCBI taxonomy): domain Eukaryota; kingdom Viridiplantae; phylum Streptophyta; class Magnoliopsida; order Poales; family Poaceae; genus Coix; species Coix lacryma-jobi. The sequence goes on from CM019823.1 coordinate 175,959,090, forward strand.
TTGTTGTCTGTGCAAGTGTGCATGCTGTTTGTACCGTGGCCCGTGGGTACTGTGGACGTGCGTCGCATGCTTTCTTTTCGTGCGTAGCGTCGTTGTACGATTGTAGTACGTACGCATTTATGTACATCCTTTGTATTTCTACCACATTCATTTACGCCGTATATGCCTGTCAACACTGTCCCTTTTTTCTTCTGCTGCTGCTCAAATCTGAACTTCGAAACATCCGCTGTATATTTGAAAATTTGGCGTAGTGTAAAATAAAAAAAAACTCAATCACACTGCCTCCAAAGAACTTGAAATTTTTATTACACATCAAACATGTGTGGAGTAATCTACCACAAAAAATTCATAGCATTTAGTAGACTACATAAACTGCAGTTATGAATTAAACACTAAAAATCATAGATTTAAATCTACACCAAAAACTTTAAAAATAATGCAATGATATGCTGTATATCTACTGCATAGAACTACCCCAAGAGAAGTTTAAGACAACGTGATTTTCCATTTTATGATTTTTCAATGATTTTGTATGTATTTTAGTAGTTTGACTGAATTTTCTGCATAAAGAAAAGGACTAAACCATAAAAGGACAGAAACTTTGCAGAGGGAACTCTAGATTTGTATACTACGTACTAATTAACCTGCATTACTTTGGTACTGTTCGGTACTTCAGCAACGAGTCATGGATTTCGCATCTGGAACCGTAGCAAAAGTTTCTAATTCTTTTTCCTCCTCCTTCAGCCTACGAACGCGGGCAACGGCGCTGGATGGGCCCTATTTCGGCCGGTTGGTGGCCGGCGACAGCTGAGCGAGGGCCGAGGGGCACTAGGGCCTGGCCGCGGCAGGCCACGCCCGCGGCTGGTGTCGGCTAGGCCCGCGCTGGCTGGCGGCGGCCCGGTCAGGAGGGCCAGCACGAGAGCAGGTTGGCAGTTGCCGTGTTGGTCGTGGATCCGGTGTTTTTTTTTAGAAAAAAGAGCAGGTATAATAATAGATTTACACAATTGCTATATAACACCTGTGTGTTTTGGCTCCATCTGTCACTCGAATTTTTGGCCGTCCGATTTGGCACGTGTCACGTTGTCTGGCATCCGATCTCGCTCTCTCTCTAACTCCTGATCCGTCTTGGCCTGACTTCTCATGTGTCTCTGTTGTGGTGTCCTTTATCATTTTGGGAACAGAGCTGAGCACCCATACCACACGTTCCTTTTCTTCATCTTTTTCATTTCCGCTATCTTCCACCCAATGCGGAAGCCCCGGTGGCTGTGAGTTTGGATTTGGTCGTGGCGGCAGCTGTGGTAGTCGATTCAAGGCTGGTTGTGGCCGTGGGTTTGGATCTGGCCATGAATTTGGTTGCGGCAAGGGTTGTGGCAGTGGATCTGGCTGCGGCTGCAACACAAGTTGAGGCGGCGGGTTTAGCAGCTGCTGTGGTGAGGCCGTGACGCAGCTCGATGGTGGCTCAAGATCCGGCGTCTATGGCGGGTTCGTGCAGGCGCACAACATGGAGGCCACTCGCACACTTGGCATAGAGGCGGATGTGGCACGCCTTTGCAGTAGCTCGATGCCCAGGTTTGGTGCTTCTGCTACCTTGGGTTACATACTAGTGAATCATTATTGTTGGGTTCGTTCTAGCATTATTCATCACTTTGGATGTTTGGTTCGTGTTTTAGTTGTTTTGATTGTCTGGTTTTAGGTATTGGTTGAAGCACGCAGGGCGGATCCATGGCGCCACTTTATGTTGTTTGATGTGGGGATTGGTTACCTGGTGATCTGATTTATCTGATTTATGGCGATTACATCTCGATTTGTAGGTTTCAACATCTAGTTGTGGGTTAGATTTGGGCTTTGTAAGGTATGCTGCCCTTGCCCCTCTCTGATATTTGGCTAGTTCTGGATCTGCATGATTTAGTTTCGGGCTGGTTCATCTTGCAGCTAGTTGGTTCGTATGTCCTCTGATTTGGGCTTGTGTTTGTGTTAGTGGTGCCCTCCTGCCCTATGTGGATTGGACCTATGCCTGCAAGCATAACAACAAGTGGTATTGTGATACTATTCGACAGAGGAGCAATGAAGTTTCTGCGCGGCTGCACCCTATGGTGAGTGTGGTACTACAAATTGTTCTGGATTTGCAGGATATTGTGTGTTTGCCAGATGAAGCAACCATTTAAATCGGTGGTTTTGCTTTGAGCGGAGGGATTAATATACTGTATGAGTATAACTATTGTTTGATTTTTATGCACACAGTCCATTTGTTTAGTTTTGTTTTATATTTAGCTCGTGTCTATTTCTCCTATCTGCCTATGGATGTTTGCTCTCTCTGTCTAACATGTTTAGTATCTTATTTAAGTGTATTTAGTTATAACGACTAGTATTAGCAATCAGGTTTTGTCAGATTGAGATTAATTTCACAGTTGAGTTTTTTTTACTTCAGCTTCTTGTATAATTCAGTTTTACAGTTTTGTTTCTGCAGTAGAGAACTTACAATTCAATTTCACTACAGTAGAAATTACAGCTCATTTTTTCAATCAAAGTACATGCTTCTGGTTTTACACTGTAGCCATAGTGTGTTTAGGTAAATAATTTTCAACTATAAAAATATCTTTAATGGTGCCACATTATTGGCAGTGGATTTATGTGCACACAATGATTAGTGATTACTACTTATCTATCTAACTTATGTACCAACCTTATTTTTTATGAAAACTCATGTTTTCTATCTAAATTATAGTTTTGTTTCAGTTTAGAAAATACTGCATTCAAATTTTTTGAAAACAATATTATGGTCCTTTAAAGATGGTTCTTTTCTAGACTTCAACTTTAGTGATCTGTCAATGCTGCTAGTTAAGCATATAGATATAGTTAAGTGCGGTACTAGCTTACTTGAGTTCATAAATTGAGAATTGTATTAAATTTGCAATACTATTGTTTTAGAAGGTAGCTTAGTTATAGTGTTGTCTACTAAATGCGTTGTTGGTTGGTAATTATTGAAAAATTACACAGCTTACTTACTCTGTTGACTATCTAGATTATACCTTTTTGTGTACCATATACAGTGACTTTCTTTTTGCAATAATTTTTGGAGATTTACATTACAAAAAAATATTTGGGAAATATATGGCATATGTGTTTTGAGATCTGTATTACATAGAAAAGATTTGGATTTTTATTTTAAATTTGGTATGTGTGTTCTGTGATTTGGAATCCATAGAAAATAATTGGAAAATATGTTCCTCTTCTAAACAATGTCGCAATAGTTCCCAATTGCTCATTTGTCTTTTTGTTAAAAATAAATATTGTACTTATCATGATTTTCTTAACATGCATATGTGAAGATGGTTGTAGGTGATTCCAAAGACATTTACTATTTTTTATGTGCAAGTAGTTCATTTGTCTACATATTTAATTTATTTAAGTTTTCATTCCTAGTGCATATAGTCTATTCTTCCTCCTTAAAAATCACATGTGTATGTGTTAATAGTTCCACTAAAAGGACAGGTACACCTGAAAATATATTATCTGGTGATATATTTACAGGAGTCCACGGTATGTGCTCTCATTATAACCATTAATTTTGTATTCTACTTGGTTCGCGTGCTCTTTCCAACAGACTGAGTAGAAGCCAGAAAGGTGATTTCTTCTCGTCACTGTGGGCCGAGATTGTACCGACAAGATCCCCTGTACCTTACCCTAATGCCAAAGGAGCTCTCTCAATAGAGGCTTGGTGAGGCTCTCTGATTTTTATCTGTCCCACATCCTTCCTTGTTGTACCTGCCATTTTCATATTCATGGAGTTGATCTTCTTTCCTGATGTTCGATTTGTTCTATGGGCTGGGTATTTTCCTTGGTCTGCTCGTCCATGTCCACCACTTTTAGGTGCTAGATAAAATGCCCATTTAGTCTTCTGTTTTTTTGACTACTGCTCTATGTTTTGTGACAAGACGGAACAAGAAAATTATTGAGCAGTTTATATACACTTTTTTTTTCCAAATTACACAATATAAAACGCTACTGATAAGAGAGGGTGGAATTTCTAGTTGTGTTGTGCAGCTTTTCCTCGAAAGGGAATTAGGAGAGGCCATGCCAGTTTTTAGATTTGGTGCAGTGGTGTTGTATCTTTTTTCTTTACTAAATGCAGAGCAAACAATTGTTGTCATTTATGCCACCTTAATATGAATCAAGTGCTAGTATCCTGTACTTTCATAGATGTTTGCTAGATTTCTTTTTATGGGCAGCTTTATTGGTTCCAAAGGAAACAAGAAATTCTAGAAAAATAACTTTTGTGTCAGGCACCTGAAAGGTCTTGAAATATTGTGTATTTGTGCCGACAGTCACACTGAACTTGGTTACTTTGTCATATTTCTGCAATCTAAAACCTATCTTTGATATCCCAAAAAACCTATCATTGTTTTTGTTGCTTCAGTTAATTGGCTCAATCTCTATTTAAAATTGAATCTCTGCTTTTAACTGAACTGTGTATCAAACTAAAACTCATGTGTTTTTAACCGAACTCTATTTATAAGCTAACTCATGTGAGTTACTGAATGATAGGCATGCATATTTGTTTTTAGAAAACACTAGTTGATTAAACTATTTTTTTAGAAAACACTAATTGATTAAACACTATAGAAAGAAGATGCACCATTTTATACTACTGCACGTAGAAGTGCTCTGTTAACCTGATGTTGATGAAAACCAGACAAATATGAAATTCAGTTATGTAATTGCAATCACCGACAATGTATATTGCAAATATTTTGTACTGCAATTGTAGTTCTGAGCATATGCAATTGTAGATCTGAATTTTCAGTAAGTTGCAGTCAACTGTCCTCATATCTGATGCCCATTTTCCTTAAAAAAATTGCATATGTCAGATCTTGAAGTGCTTTGTTATGCACTTGCAAGGGACATATTCACTCAATTTTGTATTCTGTTATCTGTGTTAGCTGGACTTCGTTTGTGATTGTGTTGTTCTAGTTGAAAAATATTGTTAATTGTATTTCTCTAGAAAGAAATTGTATTCTGTTATTTGTGTTAGCTAGCTGGACCTCATGTTTGTGATTTGTGGCGACGTGCAACTCATTTTTTCCTTGTCCTTTCATAGAAAAATTGTTTGTTTTGATTTGTGTGAGCACACACTACATCTTTGTTATTTGCGATTTATGACAACACACACCTCAAAAGTACAATCACTTCTAACATATCTTGAAATCTATTTATTATGATTTGTGGCAACACTGACCCCACAAACCCAACTCCTTCGCCCTTTAAATATTCTCTCTTGTGTGGGGGTCAGACCACTGTTGGTCTGGACCTAAACTGCCCTACCCACACTTACTCTCTCTTTCTCGGTCTGTATGTGTGATCTGTTATTATAGTAAATCAGTATGCAGTGTTGGTTTCCATACATTATTGTGATATGTTTTTATCATTAATTTCAGGTCCCACGTACTATGATTCTATGAATCCTTGGTATAGGAAATGGTGACCGAGCAGCATGCTAGGGCCATTTGGAGGTCTGCAAGTACTTGATTGAGGGACTAGGGTGTGATCTAAATATGGTTGCAAGTGAAGGCTCATGTGAAGGTTCTTTTTAGCTCTTTTGTGCTTCTGAAAATTGTATGCTCTCTATGTGTAAACTTTTTGGCACTTGGCAGTGTGAGATGTAAATTGCACTTTTATATTTTTCTTTGCAGGTATAACACCGTTTGTGGTCTCTGCATAGTCAGCCTGCTGGCAACAGTGTGCAGGTATGTGTCATCAAGGTTGTTGGTCATGCTTGTGTCCTAGTTTGCCATTATCTAAATATATTTTGAGGTTCATGTAGTCATTGAAAAGAAAATCAATTTGCTGAAAATACAGGTCCTGCTTTGGATCGTACTAGTTAGTACTCGTTTCTAGATTGTATTTTTATAAGTACTAAATTGCATATCTGGGTTAGTGCAATTATGGTATTTGACTTGTGTAATATCTATTATTGTCACCTATAATTTTTGTGTCAACATATTGTCCTTGTTTTTATAAGAGGGTGCTTACAGCTTGATTGAAAAGCTATCACAAACTTACTGTACCTCTTAGCTGTGTTTCTCTGAAAGTTACTTGTTCCTTCTTGGACCCTTTCCTTCAGGTTATCAGGAAGCTGCATGGTCAGCTTGCTGACTAACTGATAACACTACTACTAATTACTAGTACTTTGGTAGTTCTCTAGTGCTAATACTCCTAGTTAGCAGCTAAAAGTTAGTAGTAGTATATTCAAATAGACCTATTAAATAGACCAACTAACGATTAGTTAGGGAGTTGCTAATTATTAGTTTACTAGTAAGTATTGATGAATTATGACTTGTGCCAATAGCTGTGCACACTTTCCTATCTCTGTATGTCGTGAACTTTAATTTGTTTTCTTGAACACATACACGTGCATCAGTTGTGCAATTTTAATTATATACAGGTGTGCAAAATATATTTATCATGTTCAGTTACAACATCACAGTTTGTATTTTTTAATTATATACATATACAATATAATTGCATTAATAGGAAGTACTAGTTGCACTAGTTCAAGTGTGCAATTTTTATATTTTTGTTTTATAAATTTCTAAGAAAACAGAAATATAGAAATGCATAACAAAGTTCTTTGTAATTTTTGTTAATGGATTAGGTGCATTCGGTGGGTGGTGCGGCTGCAGAAGTGATTCTACCGGTCACAGTAGCTTTTTGGTGATTTTTAATGTGCAATTTTTACTATACAATTTTTTACTAATTCTTTTCTCTTTCTCCACTCATATGCTTTCTAGATCCAGAATTCATCAGCATAAGGTCAGTACGTCTGTTTATTGGACCAATAGTTGCATTCTGGTTCAAATAAGTATCAACTTCAGTTAGCAGGTATCAGTTCAGACGCCTGGGCCCAATAGGCGGTTGGGTTGATTCGTGGACGTGTTATAGGTGTCTGGGTCGTGAAACAGAGTGCAATTCGGACAGGACAGAGATAAAATTTGTGTGTTGTTGACTTGTAAATCACACGTTTTTGTTCCTGTACAAAATTTGTGTGCTAGTTAAGAAAAAAACACATAGATTTTTCTTTTCTGTGGTGTTTCCAAGTCTGCTCAGATTTGGGTGTCAAGTGCCAAAAAAACACACAGATTTTTTTCTCCTTAAATTCGTGTGTTTTTTAGGCACAAAACACTCATGTGTTGCTAGCCCTAAAAACACATAGGTTTCAACTAGACAGGTCCTAGATTTATAGTTAAGTTAATAGTGATATGGAAGGAAAGAGGAGAGAGATAACAGCTTGACTCTCATACAAGCACCAAGCTAGGCACGCAAACATAGATATTAGTGAGCCCTAGTAGCAAGTGTTGTGAGTAGAATATGAGAGAGATTTTTTTAAGACAAATAAGGGACACTTATTATATAACTTGGCTCTATTATTAACCTCGCTCTTAGTTGCCAGGGAACAACAGGATTGTGGGCGGGTGCGTGGTGCGCAGAGGCGGGGCCACCCGTCGGTGCAGAAAAAAGCATAGTAGGGATGTGGGATCGCACGATGACTTCATCCTGCCCGGGTTGATCTGAACATTTACAACTTTTTATTTGCAGAAGAGTAGAGACTAAGGCTTTGTTTGCTTGTGATTAACAGTGATTAATTCCACATTTTGATTTTATCTTCTCAAGATCGATTAGCTCGTTTTTTTGTGTGTGTGTGTTTAAAGAAATAGACTATATCCACATGGATTTAAATAAGTCTTCCATTATATTAAATGATTTTCCCCATCTTTATGTTTTTTATGAATGTGAAATTTCAAACTCACACACAATAGTGGAAGGTAAATATAGTTGTTTATGTCTTTAAGTCTTCCACATGGATTTAGAAGGTTTAAAAACATAATAGTGATCATTTCAAACTCATTTCAACCCCAACTAAACACATGCTTATTCATTTGTAATCATTTTGAGGACGGAGCTGACATAGTGACCGGTAACAAGTTTTATCACATCCAATATAAATTACATAGTATTTGTATGCCTATTTTGTTAACATAACAAGCAAATGGAGCAAAAATAAACAACTATACTAGTCGTGGATCCTATTTTTCCCAACAAACTTGTAATACTTGTGCGTTGTCAGAATTGAAAGCTTGTTTCGTAACACACGTTGATGAGCCAGTACAAACAATATCACTAACGTAACACAAAAAGTCGGCTTTGTCTGTTTCAATTTGTAAGTATAGTTTTGATTTTTTTTCGTGTAACTAGATGTATGCTATCTCTAGATACAATTTATTCAGAGCAGTACACTTTTTACGCAGAGTAGACTCATGGATCTCTTCTGTATTAAAAGAAGGGGAAAAATGTTGTACATGTATGAATTGAAGCCGCTCCAACACAGATAGATAGAGTGGGTGCGTTTGGTTGGCTGCATCACCTCTCAGGCAGGCTTCACAGATGCGAAAACAGATGTTTGTTTGGTTCGCGTATCTGTCTGGTCAGGCTCTGCTCGTGCAAGATTCCTTCTGCAGCCTGGCTCTGGAGGAACACAGAAATCGGTCGTTTCCGCCGGGCCAGGCTCGCGTGGTGCAGGTAATAACGTTATTAATATATTATTAGCATATATTAAATGATATTAATATATTTCGAAGTATATTAAGGAGAAATAATGTAAACTAAGTGTTATATGATAATAGTTGTCCATAATAAATGTCATGATGATGATTATTTACATATTTTTATTTCATGTAACTCGTTCTCATACGAAGCTTCTCAGCTCAACATGTCTCGTGCATACAGACAACCAAACACTACGTTCTTGTATGTATTGAGTCTGACTACCCAGAACCAGACTCTTTTTATGCGAGCCAGGCTAAGCTCATCCGCGAACCAAACAGGCCCAATGTGATTACATATACAGCTTGAGAAACAACCAGTCAACAAAAAAACACCTTTCTCCAGCTGATCAATCAGAGAAACACAGGGAACACGATAAACTAACTGATTTTGATGTGTCAGCCCTTGGATTAGATGCTGCTAGTAGTAGTACATGGATCGTCGTCGTCTGGGACTTGGTAGACGGGTTTGCATTGCATTGCACAAGGCAGAGAGTCGAGACACAGCCTATGGAGCTGTAGCCTGTAGCAGTAGCAGGCTAGCAGCGGCGTTTGCTGTCGGCAAGCAGCTCTTGGAGTCATCGAGCGCATGCAGATCACGGCAATCTTGTTTGAGGATGAGAATGGCCCGGCCCGTGCTGTACCCATCTGTAATCCAAATCCGACCTCCCATTGGCTGAGAGGCGCACCTGGCTCGATCAAGATCACACTCACTCACAGCTCGCTGCAGAGACGTTTTATTCTCCAATATTATTAATTGCGAGATGGCGGCAGAAAGGAACGGGGGAGAGGAAGACGCCACAGCCCACAGGAGAATGATCGAGAGACGAACAGGACCTCTCTAGCTCTCGGCCACGGCCAGCCCAAGTTCAGCCGCCGTCGGTTTCGGCACTCTGGATGTTGGATTGGACGGAACATTTCCCTGTCAGTTTATTCTCTTTCTCTCAGCGAGCGGCAACGGCAACTAGCGGATACTTGTGCTATATTTATTTATTTATCATCAGTTTTTTTTTTTTTTTTTTGGAGAAGAAGAGAAACACAGTACCAATTTCAGTACTTTCGAAAGGGATTGCCCCTTGCCCTGTGTCACCTGTGTGGAGAGTAAAATCGCATGGTTGTGGTTGGGTACGGAATTTGTTAATCAACGGATCGAATGAGTGAACGAACGCCGGAGAGCTTCCGCCATGACCATGATCTTGAAAAAGAAATGAAAAGAAACAGACCGAGATCGGATCCGTCGATGAAGAGAAGCTATTATTTATTATTTATGTTACATATGTTCCAAATTCAGTTGGTCATTATATTGACCGACTTCTAACGAAGCGAGTCCCCCCGCGGAACAGTATACATACCCGTTGTTAGGGTTTCATCTTGATTAATTCACTTTTAAGCCGCCATACGGCGTTGTACCCGAACTCTTGATTGATTATAGTGGGGAGTGTTTGCTGGCTGGCGTCCGTGATTTTTTACCTTCCGCATTGAAGAGTTTTCCACGTTAAATCTTGTGTCTCTCTCTGGTTTGATCTTGTGTTGTTCCTTGTTTCCACGTCGTCATTCACAACAATTTCCTGATTACATACATTTTCCAAGGCTCGTTTTCGATCTTTTCTATTGCATAACAATACTCCTCCCAGTAGGATTATAGGAGTACAAAAAAGGGGTCATGTTGTCTGATGTTACACGTATTTTTGACTTGTTGTTCATTGATCAATGCACCTATCCATCAGTCACTGTTTGATCATGATTGAATTTTGAGTGGTAATCCACCACACCATGAGTTGCAGATGGCAAGAATCAGCTCTAATTAAGTAGTAGTAGTGATGAATGAATCATTATCCCCCTTCAGCAGTACAGTACCCATCAGGCACCAAATGCCGCCGGAATCTTCTTGCAGCCTACAGTAGCAGAGTATACGTGCTGCCCAACTAACATCCTGGTACCTTGTTTTCAAGAAAATATTCTGCTTTGACTCTCTCAAGTTTTCGATGAACGATCCAAATCCAATCCTATGGGAAATCTAAAATTGCAGGATCGCTCATACCACTCATGAGCCATCCAAAAGGTTACTCTAAAATTGTAGTACATATTTTTACTCTTCCGGATGAGGAGGAGGAGGAGCAGCAGAGGGAAGCGATGCATCATCCAGGCCATGACCATGATCCATTCCAAACTGCCAATTCCAAGGGGATCCGACAACGACGCCAACGCTTGTCCGCCTCCGCCATCGAAATCGCAGCTGCAAAAATCGCGTCCTTCTCATCCCAATCCCATCCCACCCATTATTTCCCGGGAAAATCCCGCCCGCCCGCCACGGCGCCACCACACCACCCCACGGCCTCTCTTCTTCTTTCTCGAGAGCAGGGTTTTTTTTACTGACCGGATTAACAAAACCGCCGGCCTCCGGTAGCGGCTTACCGGTCCGGTTTGACCGGTAACCGCCAGGTACCGGCCGGTTTGAAGTTTGAATTCAAACGCCTCAGTTGTTCGGTTTTGCAGCGGACCAAACCGGTGGGTTGTCTTTTTTTTTTGTCGGATAAAAATGATTTTTTGGTACTTCCTTTGGACATATAGATATAAAAAAGACCGCACAATACGGCAATAAATTCATTGTCTCGAAAACATGAACAAATAGTCGCATACAAATATATATACTCACTAGTCACTACACATAGACATAGTCGCATACAAATATATATAGTCATACATATAGTCGCATACAAATAAATATTGTCTCGAAAGCATCAACGAAAGCATCAACAACTTATTGTTGCATAAATATTGTCACAGGCTCACATCCTCACAGTCACAGGAATGCATGGTCATCTACGCAAGATGTATGGAAAGGCCCCATGTTGGCACGACATTTCATACTCGGCGATGGACATAAGAGCGATACCTTTGGTTCGAAGCAGGGTTGCCTTGTAATCTTGCCACGTCTGGCCCGTCCAAGCTGCGGTTGTCTCCCATTCTTGAACCAACATACTGTAAAAGCTAGGGTCTTCCCATTCGTACACCCACCTAACCGCTCGGTAACCGAACGCAACCGCTCGGTTACCGAGCCGCCGGAGCGGTTAGCTGAGGGCGCGTCGCCGGAGCGGTTACCGCTCGCTCCCGCTCGGTAACCGAGCCTAACCGAGCGGTTAGCCGGCGGCGGCGAGCGGACGGCGGCGCTGGGGGCGGAGGGCAGGGGGCGGGGCGCGGATAAGGCTCGGGAAGGCACCGTTCTGCCCCCCCCCCCCCGCCCGGCCACGAGTCGTTTTGTGCCCGTGAGCGCCTAATGGGCCTTAACGGGCCGTCCTTTTTTTTCAAACTTCCAAACGTCCAAATGAATACTAAACGAACTCCAATTTGAAATTTTTTTATACCATTGGTCTCCATAAATTATAATCTATTTTTAAGAATTTTTTGGGCACTTTTTTTTCAAATTTTCAAATTTGGTAACCGGCTTACCTGGTAACCGGACCGGCCCGGTTGGACCGGTTACCGACCGGTTCGTCGGTTACCGTTCCGGTAAGAAAAACCCTGCTCGAGAGAGCGAAGTACGGTGAGACGACAACACTTAAAACGGGACAGCGGCGCAGCCACCCGGTGTACGACTGCTCCGACTTGTGTGCTGCTGCGGTGGCCGTGCTGGCTGCTACAGAGCTGCCGCCTCATAAAAGCTCCCTGCGCAAGGTATCTCTGCTCGAGCGGAGCAGTGAGCAGTACTCCGTTCAGATTCCTCAGGTACTACTACTACGTACTCCCTTCGTTCAGACTTGATAGCTCACTCGTCAGTATTCATCAGCAGTACCAGGCTTCTCTTCTCTATCTTTCTTCCTCTCTCCCGCAATCAATCGAGAAGGGTAGCTTCTCTTCTCCTCCCCTTTCTTTCTTTCTTGTCCGTCTTTTTTTTTTCCTTTCTCCCTCTCCTTCACCTTCTCTTTGGGTCCTGCTTTGACGGAGAAGTTTCTTGTTTTGGTTAGTTCGCTGACGCCGGCTGTTGTTGTTGTTGCCACAGCCCACAGCGCACAGGCGGCCTTCTCTCCTTTCGCAGGAGAGGAGAGGAGGCGCTCTCCTCCGGGTACTAAAAATCCCGACGAGATGGACGGCAATGCGAGGTCGGCGGCGGCGAATCAGAAGAAGCCCATCGTGTAAGGATTCTGTCTCTCCTCCATTCGCGCCCCCGGCCCCGAAAGAACTCTCCTTTCATGTCCATTGATTGATTGGCGTCGGCACCACAGCGCGGACGACGACCTCGTGGAGCTGCTGTGGCACAACGGGAGCGTCGTCGCGCAGCCCCAGGCGCACCACAGGCCGGCGCCGGCGCCGCCGCCGCCGCCCTCAGACCGCGACCGCCCGGGCGCCAGCGGCCTCACCGGCGAGGAGACCGCCGTGTGGTTCCCGGACACCCTCGACGACGCGCTCGAGAAGGACCTGTACACGCAGCTCTGGTACAGCACCATCGCCGACGCCGCCCCGCAACACGAGGGCCCTAGCTTGCCGCCGCCGCCGCCGCCGGTTGGGATTGGGAGCAGCGGCGGCGGTGTCGACTCGAGCTGGGCCGGCGACATCTGCTCCACCTTCTGCGGCAGCAACCAGGTGCCCAGGACGCCGGCAGGGACCAGCGGGAAGGACGCGGCATTGCAGTCGGAGGTGCCGAGCGGTGCCGGCGCGCACGACGGCACGTCGTCGTCCGGTGGGTCTGGAAGCAACTATGGGGGATCCGGGCTGCCCAGTGACAGCGTCCATGCCCACAAGAGGAAGGGGATGTGTAGCAGAGACGACTCAGATAGTCCCAGTGAGGTATCTACTTTGTTCATTCATCTTGTTTTGTTTGGATATAACCTGTATCCTGAACGAACTGCTAGGAGATAGGGATGATTGAGTGGAATAGAATTGATGAGGAAATTGCAGGATGCCGAGTGTGAGGAGGCAACTGAGGAGACCAAACCGTCGCGGCGGCATGGGCCGAAACGCCGGACTCGTGCAGCTGAAGTCCATAATCTCTCAGAGAGGGTGAGATCAGAATCAGATTGTGCTAGCAAAGCAAAGCAAAGCCTATTTTCAGACACACAGGCAGCTTGTTGGTAAATTGTTCTTACAGCGCTATTGACTGCTGCTGATGTAGAGAAGAAGGGATCGGATCAATGAAAAGATGCGTGCGTTGCAGGAGATGATCCCACACTGCAACAAGGTATATTATTAACACAGTATTATGCATCTTTTCTTGTCAGGTGTGCAAGTCCCTTGAATAATGAAACTCTGTTGGTGAGTGGTAACATATGTCCTTGATCATTGCCAGTATGTTTAGTTTATTTTTTGGCCATCTCATTTTGTCTTACCTTATTTATCAACTCCAATTGTTTTCAGACTGACAAAGCGTCGATACTAGATGAGACAATTGAGTATCTCAAGTCCCTCCAAATGCAAGTTCAGGTTAGCACAGCTACTCCTGCCTAAACTTACATGATCCCACACAAGATCATTTGCTGGTACCGAATGAAACTAAGATATAGATATGTTTCAGATCATGTGGATGACTTCTGGGATGGCGCCAATGATGTTTCCGGGCGCTCACCAATTCATGCCACCAATGGCTCTAGGCATGAATTCAGGTTGCATCCCTGCAGCACAAGGCCTAAGTCAGATGCCAAGATTAACATACATGACCCACCCCCTGCCAAATCATATCCCTCTGAACCCATCTCCAGCTATGAATCCAATCAATCCACTGAACGCTGCGAACCAGCTGATGCAAAACGGTCAGCTCAGGGAGGCAAGTAATCACTTCCTTCACCTAGATGGGCGAACAGCGGTGGTACCTCAGGTGAGATCATAGTATGATGATCCAGATGTCGTGGATTTCAGGGACAATTTCAATCTTCTTTTGCCTGCTCATCACGTAATAGCTGATTAATAACTAAATAAACTGTCAATTGTTCTGCAGGTACCAGGACCCCATGTTTATGGACATCAAGTAGCACAAGCCGAAGAACCCAATAGTATACTGGAAGTGGCTGCTAGTACTGTTGTGCCAACTTCTAGGGCAGGGCAACCACCTACTTTTGATGGAGTTTAGAAGGACCAAAATCTTGTAAGGTGTTGCGCTGATAGACTGACGATGCATAGCATAGGTACCTCGAGTTGTATATTTGTACAGAAGTGCCAGCAACATATTCTTTGATATCTAAGCTTAGTTTTAGAGTTATTATTAGGAGTCTAGCATAGGTAACAAGACACCTGCCTGTCTACCACAATATTGTACCTGTGGAAGAACTCGAGCTGCATACTGCTGTGCAGTATAGTTTTCAAGAGAGAATGGAATGGATGAGTATTATATGAAGCACAGCCCGTGAGTTTAAACGGCTGGATCCATTCCTTGAGATTGAATTGACAGTTTTGTACATATTAGGAAAGAGGTAGATAACGTCAAGACCAGTCGGTTTAACCATCCTTTTCTTGACACTTACAGGATCAAGAAAGGGTCTTCTTTCTGGCAGTCACTGAAAATACTGATATGATGAGGAGCAGGTGGCATCCCTATAGCTGCACTGTAGTATATCTACATCAATATGGCAATACATGAATGCTACAATTACATGTAAACGCAGAGTTGCAGGCAGGTAGCAACTTTTTCTCCCCTGAGATGCCAACTCTGACTCCTACTGTATGTACAAATGTACTGATCTTAACAACAGTATTCAATCAGCAGTCAATTCCTAGGATGCCATAAGGTACTGTGGAAACAATTCTGCTTCAAATACTGTTATACTAAATCAATGAGATGTCTGCAGTTTGTTTTTTAAATAATAAGAAAAAAAAGGATTGTTGAAATGTTTGTTGTCAACTGACCAAAATCCAACCAACAGGGCCTACCTACAGACAGAGATTGGATAACAAGCCTATGAATCCAAGGTGCATATGCTTATCATATATCGATCAGTCTTGTCTTTCTGCCTGCTCCTGTTTCTAGGTAACCGACACTCCCAACATTGATCTTATCTACTCTGTATAGGTTACTAACACCATTTTTCTGATTGTGGAAAGGTTTGGCCTACAGGAGACGAGCTCAGCAGTCTGTCTTGTGGCTCACAGCAGCGGCGAGAATCTGTGTGGAGCCCTGCCCTAGGCTAGTTGCAAGATGCCAGGCTCTCATCTTCTTCATTCAGAGCGGATCGGAGGCGGTTCCCTCTCGTGACGTTACGGCATTCAAGTGCATGTTGCAGTCACGGCCCTATCAGCAAATGCTACGGGCAGCCCCGGTGATGATAGGATCAGATGCTCATACATATCTCCTGAGGTTGCCTGTCGACCACATTTGGATTGGATTTGGATCCCCCGTACTCCTTGGCCCTTGCTCAGCTCCCCTGTTGCTTTCGCCTCACGGTTATTCTTCGTCATATATATGGCTTGGCGCTTTGCCGCTTTGTCGTTGCCTCGTTGGAATGTTTGGTGGTTATGGCTGTATCTGGACAGTGATTTTCGTGTTGCTACTATTTTGTTTTTGGTTTTTTTTTTTTGGAAATTGTTTCACCGGAACATGTAGCCGTGGTATTCATTTTGTGTGTAATAATACTACTAATTGATGTCTTTTCCTCTCTGACTTGATAACAAGGGAGGCGATGAACACATGCTAAGCTTCCGGAAGGAGGCTTCGATGTTGATGTCTGCATTGAGTTTGTTTAGGGTTCATCACTTGGGTCGCCATCCCTGAGCATAACAATATTCTGGGATTGACTAGAGTTTGGATGGAGTTCATGCACAAAGTTGTCTGCATCTTTCTCTCTCCTTATTGTAGGACTTGTCCTAGAGGAGAGGTACAGTTTCTTTGCATGACAGAACAAAACTATTTACTTTGCTTTTTGCGAGGAACTACATATAGATTGGGAAAAAAAAGGATCGAAAAATGCAACGCAAATAATAGGATAGACGGGGGACAGGAGTCAGAAGACAGATGGCTAACAGAAGCCAAACAAAATGGATTGTATAAAAAAGAAAAATAATGAATTGGCTTCGCCCAGGTTCGAACCGGAGACCTTTAGTGTGTTAGACTGACGTGATAACCAACTACACCACGAAACCTCTAGTGACGCCTTACAAAGTACGATTTATTAATTAATTAAATATATTGTCTTCCGACAAAGAGCCTTGGCACCGTTAGACGGGCCGGGCTGACCCACACGATGACGAGGAGACAGCCCACGGCCGGCTCTCTTGCGCGAGCGCAGTGGCGGCCCGCCATAGTATATACTCGATCGGCAGCTGCTGCAGCGCGCGCGCGTTCACCGCCGGCCGGCAGTGGCTTCTACTGTAGGTAGATGGGCAGCCCGGGCCTACGTACAGTAGTAGTTTAACGGGCCGGGCTGACCCACACGATGACGAGTAGATGGGCATGCAGCCTGGGCCCGTGAGCCCAGCACGAAGGCCGGCGTTTTGGCCCAGCCCGAGGCACGACACGGCCCGGTGGCTAGCGGGCCCAGGCCAGCCCGGCCCACCCCTAGGGCCGTGCCTGGGCCAGACCCTGGGCACGGCGGGCCAGTCTGGCACGGCCCGATACATATACAATTATATATAAGTATAAATATATAATTATATAAATATATATAAATGTATATAGGGTGAGTTTTCTATACTCCCGGGAGTAATTACTTCCATCTTTAATAAAACCACATTGTGTATGTATGCATACTTATTTATCAATTTGAGTATGTTTATATACTTATTTTATTTTAAGATACTTTAAATCTTACTTACACGAAATTTTTTGAAATAACACATACTTTTTATTCCATTACTAAAATACCACTACAGTAGTATATAAAATAAGTATGACCATATACTCTATGTATGCTTGCATACTTGACATACATAATACCTTAGAAAGTCTAGTATGATTATATACTTCATCTACGTATACTTCATCCGATCATAAACTCCATAAATTAAGAGATATACACATAGGAGTAACTACTCTTAGGGAGTACAAAATAATTACCCAATATATATAAATATATATAAGTAAATATAAATAAATATAAATACATATTTATAAATATAAAAAAATATATATACACATATATTAATCATACTTTCACCGGTGGGCATGGCGGGCCCGGTGGGCACGACGGGCCTTCGAGCTGGCACGTCCTCTCATTGGGCCGTAGGTCGGGCCCGCGGCCTCATAGGCACGGCCCGTAAGGCACGGTGGGCCTTGTAGGCCCGACCTCTATCAGGCCAGGCCGGGCCGGGCCGGCATGGCCCGTTGCCCATCTATACTTATACTACACATACAGTAGTAGTACATACGTTGCTCAAATCGTCGTCTGCCTAGCTGCGTGTCGTGGCTCTTGTTCCGTCTGTGGATGTCAAGTCACACGACGCACGGATCCATCAAATCAATCATATATCATTACCACTTAGGAGTACTGCTCATCTGTGGGGATATTACCTCCATATACCCCCATGGACCTACATGGGCCCTTCGTCAAGAACAGTCCAGCTCGCGAGGCCTTGCAGCACACGATCAGCTCGTTGTGCTCGTCAAGGACTCTCCAGAAGCCTTGCCAGTCAAGGAAGATCCTATAGTTAGATCCAGATTCCTTGCCTCAAGTAATCGTTTGTAATTTGTTACGAATTGTTACCCTGCTCCCCGGCTATATAAGGCGAGCAGGGACCCCCTCTCATCTCACCTGAGATCACCTCAGATCCCATCGGATCACACGTCATATTCCAATCCAACAATACAACCAACCACCCGAACACAGGACGTATGGTATTACGGCGACTTGCCGACCCGAACCTGTCTAAATCGCCGTCTCTCGCCCCTGTGTTTACGCTTGTGTAGACGTCTCGCATGCCTCCACCAACTAATCTACTACCTTGGGTATACCCCTCGGTAGACTATCGACCATATTTCGTCGACAGTTGGCGCGCCAGGTAGGGGGTGTGTGCTACGACACCATGGTCTGCCAAGCGGTCATTTTCCCTCGCTCCGTGGTTCTTCCAGAGGCTGGCACCACTTTTCAGATCGGATCTATGATCTGGACCATGGGCGACCACGTCCCTGCTCCGGAAATTGTGGAATTTGCGCAGCTTCCTGCGCCGGATGCTCCGCCGTCCACTCGTCGCGTCACCAAGGCGGCACGTCGCCCACCGAGGATCATCCCCTGCGACGACCTAATCGAAGCCATCAATCGGGCCAACCAAGGAATTGCGGAATGCATCGACGCCATCGAGGTAGCTCGCCTGCAACTCTCCGGCCGCCCTCGTCTCCAACAATTTTTAGGCTCGTCGCCGTCTTCGCTCGTCGCCGTCATCACTCGTCGTCGCCATCGCTCATCGTCGACCCGGATCGCCGCCGCCTTCGCTCGTTGTCGACCAGGATAACCGCCGTCTTCATCGCTGCCGTCGCTTGTCGTCGATCAGGATCGTCGCCGCCTTTGTCGCTGTCGTCGCTCGTCGTCGACCAGGATTGTCGCCGCCTTCACTCGTCGCTATCTTCGTCCGTCGCCGACCCGGCTCGTCATCGCCTTCACTTGTCGCCGCCATCGTTCGTCGCCACCTTCGACCGTCGTCGACCAAGCTCGTCGCCGCCTTCGCTCGTCATCGACCGGACTCGTCGCCGCCTTCACTCATCGTCGCCATCGTTCGTGTGACGGAACGACCCTAATCCCATGGCCCACGTGTCCCTGTCAACCTCTGACAGCCGAACCCATGTTCCATGTGATTAAGATCTGTTCGCCACCGGGCTACATCAGTGCCCAATGTCCGCAGGATCATCTCACAATTCGGTTACAGCATTGCATACTTTTACAAATAACATCGGAATAAAGAGCGGAAGACTTAAATAACATTAGTTTTACAAACTGAGGTTTCAAATGAGGTAAGGAGTACGGTTATTACAAACCATTGTTCGGGAAATTCAAAGTAGACAACGTAGCGGAAACATTAACATAAAGATACATGTAACACCCAGCCCGAGGGTGCACATTTACTCATCGGCCTCATCGGCCTCTTCCTGGACGAAGGTCACGCAACAGGGTGCGAGACACATCGGGGTCTCAGGCATACCTGCAACATGGGTAACAAACCCTGAGTACTGGGGTACTCAACAAGACTTACCCGACTAAAGAAAAAGGGAGAAGACTCAGGAATGAGAGGCTTAGGGTAGTCAAGGTAAGGCTTAAGCAAGATCAAGTATTTTGCAGAAAAGCATTTTTGTAAACCTTATTTTATTTTTGAAAGATTCAGTATTCCTCAATTCTTCATCGTTCATGATTCATTTTACATTTCCAAAACATTCCTAGTTGAGAACCACTCTCCGTTGACAGTCAGTGGACCAAGTCTCCATAACCGAGGAGCAACGTTAATCCGGATAAATAATACTCAGCTGAGGATCCCTATCCACACTGCATATGTAGCACCCAAGCTTGCATATGCCAACTCGTCTACCACGATTCCTCCAAGATTGGGCCCGGTCCTACGCCACCCGGAAGTACAGTACACCACTCCAATTTTCCGCCAGCGACAAGTACCTCGGGACTCTAACCCAAGAGTACAGGTCCTGTCACGTGGGTACATGCTACTTCCGCCATCTCTCCACTCCCAGTGCGCGGTTGTCGGTCCAATAAAGGATTCCTCGGAGCCAGAGCTTTCCGTAGTATGTGAATAGTTATAAGTCTTGACCAGCAGGCCCCCATACGGATGGTCCCTAATTTTCCAGCCAGAACTATACCTTGGTCATATCTCACCCAAGCGTAATAGTCCTGTCAGTTTTTCAACCATGTCCCGGTCGGTGTCAACTGTTGAGTCCCGGACTACAACATGACGACACCGTATGCTCGGACAACCTCTCCTCGCTATTAACTAGGTACGGATCAGATACCTAGCCAACAGCCGGGGAGTAAGACCAAAATTCCCATAAACATTCCTTAAGTGATCACACTTTTAAAAAATTGGCATTTTATTGCAAAGTCTAATTCAATAAGCATTGCTAAGCATTTTTCAAATACTTTTGAAAAGCAGGTATCGGGTGTATCAGTGGTCAAGGTGGATAGTGCATCAATTAGGATAGCACACAACTCCTATAAACCTAATGCAATAATTTAACTCAAAAGCATTTAAGGAAATCATTTTATAAAATTCAAGGAAAGGGTTAAATGCACCGGGGCTTGCCTTGAAGAGCAAAGACAGCAGACTCGGGGTAGGTATAGGTGTTGGAGCTCGGGGTCGCCTCGGGAGTTGGTTCGTCAACAGCGGCCTCGACTCTGGTACCTTCTTCGTCCACTATACGGATGCAATGATGAATGCTCATGAGAATGATGATATGGGCTTATGGTGCAAGACAATTCTACTGATTCTAGATTACTCTTAGGCAAGGTATAATCGAAATCTAGGTTGAGCATAAAAGGTAACCATTTCTTTCTTAAGCATTATTGATGTTAGGCCTTATTATAATTATCCTAAGTATTAACCAAACATATCATCACAAACATCATAGACCAAAGGGTAGGGGTCTATGAACATCAATCAATCCAAAGATCACATCATTAAACACTTATTACCAACCCTGATCCATCTTTTCTATTTTTCTTATTTTATTTAAAAGGTCATTTTATGAAGTTGCTCCAAAAATTACCAAATTAATCACATAAGTTCATTAAGGCATAAACAGATGGCAAAACAAATTTTATAATTTTTGGAGGTCATTAAGGTGTTCAAATAATTTCAGACATTAATTAACAAAAGGCACTATTTAACAATTAAAGATAAATGCTCAAAAATCAACTTGCTCCAAAAGTCTTCAAAATTTTACCAGAGGTTCACCATGTTATAACAAGGTCACAAAACTTTATCTCAAGATTTTTGGAGTTATAGATCACTCTCCAAAAATACCAAAACCTTCATTTTTCAATTAAAAGGGGAATTTTACATTTTCAAATTCTTGCAGAAAAGTCAAGTTTCATATTGTTATAAAATACTACACAGTGCAAGGAGCATGCCATAATTTTCTCAGCATTTAAGGAACAACAGATTAATTCACACAAAAAAGAGAAAACAGAACACTATTCACAACTTCCCAAAAAGGAAAAAGAGCACTGTGCTCCTTCTATGAAGGGCTCGGGCGAAACGGGCTCGGGCGAGTCGGAAAGTGAGTACTCCGTCCGAGGCCTGGCCCGGAGGCTCGGGCGAGACGGAGTGGAAGCAGAGGCCGGAGGCCTCGGGTGCTTACCACGGATCGGAGGCAGGGCTCGAGGGTGTGGCTCGGCACGTGCTCGAGGGTGAGGCTCGAGGAAGGAGGCTCGACACGTGCTCGAGGGGCGGTGGTTCGGTGGAGCTCCTTCGGCGGCGAGCGGCGAGCGGCGCTCCGACGACCCTGCGCAACACACGAGACCGCAAGGGCCTGGTCAGAGTCGCACGGAACCAAGGAACACGACACGGGGGTCAGTGAGGGATGATCATGGCCGGAGGCGGCGAATTTCACGAACCCGAGCTCGCCGGGTTTCTGCCGGAGATGGGAACGGCGAGCTTACGCCGGGCGATTGAGGGCGGTAGAGATGAAATTGAAGGGTGGGAAAGCTTCACGAGCTCAAGGCGGAGCTTCTGAGCTAGGTGGTGGAGCGGTGGAGGCACTGGACTGGCCTGGCCACGGTGGCGGAGATGAGTGAGGAGCTCGGGGCTTCGGCGGGCTTATATAGCCGCGGCCAGAGGCCGGTAGAGAGCACGGGGTGGGGTGGATAAGATCGGCGGGAGCGTGCGCACTCGATTGCGCTAAGGCGGAGGTGATGGCGTGCAGCCGGGACCGGTGCGCAAGCTTGGCCGGCAATGGCCACGCGGCGGCGGCGCGCTGGGCTCGGTAGGGGACGGGAGCGGGGTCAACTGTGCGCGTGCGGGTGCGAAATGATGGTGGCGACAACGGCGGCTGGTCGGGGACAGACGAGCGGCTGCCAAACGCGTGGCGCGCGCAGCGCCGGAGGCTCGGCCACGACCCGGGCCCTCCCCCTACGCGAGGAAGATGAACAGGGCTATGCCCTAGGGTTTGACTTTTTGGCTGGTATCTGTATTTTGCAAATTACTTACAAAATTTGAACTGTGTGACAAAAACTCAAAATACCAAAGTTGCTCAGAAAAATGAGATCTACAACTTTGTCAATATGAACATTTTCAAATTCCAAATTTTTTTTGAACTATATTCAAAAACAGAAAAGGGGACACTTTTCAAATTTGATTCAAATCAAAATTACTTTGGATTTCAAACTGAGACTTGAAAATTTGTAAATACCAAAGTTGTTCCTATCGATCAGATTCACAACTTTGCTTTTTGAACCAACTCAAAATTTTGACTTTTGAAAAAGTTACCAAAAAGGGAATAAATCCAGGATTTGGGATTTTAGGGTTTTGCAAAAGGGAAAATCAAATCAAATCTGATTTTTGAACTTTGATCAATGCAGCAAACATCAGGGCACTAAATTTGAACAAGAATTAAATATAACTAGGCACAGAGGTGAAATTACCATTTTGCCCTTATAGAGAGAATTGGGCTTTTAGGGTTTTTGAAAAGGGAATCAAGGCATAGCAATTAGGCAAATCAAATGCATCACAGGAAATGATTAATGCTTAAGATGATGACATGTCAAGTTAATTACATTTGAACACCAGGGGTGTTACAGCCTTCCCCCCTAAACGAAATCTCGCCCCGAGATTCCACGTCTTAAGAAGGAAAAGGCAAAACCTTACATCTACAGAGATTCGAGAAAGTCGGGATAGTTCTTTGCTAAGAAGTCTTCGGATTCCCAGGTGGCTTCTTCTTCAGAGTGCTGGTTCCACTGGATCTTGTACCATCTTGTGGTGGTTCTTCGGGTAACACGATCCTTGTGATCCAACACGCGAACTGGATACTCAGTGTATGACAGATCTGGTTCTAGCTCAACGCCTTCAACTTCAACCACATGTTCAGGTACTCGGAGACACTTCTTGAGTTGGGAGACATGAAACACATTATGAACTGCTGAAAGATGATCGGGCAAACTTAGCTTGTAAGCGACCTTGCCACAACGATCCAGAATCTCAAACGGACCAATGTAACGGGGTGCTAACTTTCCTTTGACTCCAAAACGAGTGACCCCTTTAGTGGGTGAGACCTTCAGGTACACATAATCTCCAATCTGGAACTGCAGAGGTCGACGTCTCTTGTCAGCATAACTTTTCTGTCGAGACTGTGCGATCTTCATGTTCTCTTGTATTTGCTTGACTTTCTCTTCCATATCTTTTACTAGGTCAACTCCAAAGAATTCCCTTTCTCCGGGTTCAGACCAACTGAGAGGTGTACGACAACGGCGGCCGTACAGTGCTTCAAAGGGTGCCATTTTGATGCTCTCTTGGTAACTGTTATTATAAGAGAATTCTGCCAAGGGCAAACACTGATCCCAAGTATCTGCGAAGGTAAGCACACAGGCTCTCAACATATCTTCTAACACTTGGTTGACTCTCTCAGTCTGTCCATCAGTCTGCGGATGATAAGCCGTGCTATACAATAGCTTGGTTCCAAGTGAGGCATGGAACGCTATCCAGAACTTAGCGACAAACTGAGTACCACGATCTGAGATGATGGTCTTGGGTATGCCATGGAGTTTCACTATGTTGTTTTTGTACAAGGTGGCATAAGTTGGGGCGGTATAACTTGTTTTGACCGGTAGGAAGTGAGCTTGCTTCGTGAGACGGTCCACTATCACCCAAATGGAATCGAATCCCTTTTGAGTCTTGGGTAATCCATTGATAAAATCCATGCTGATATCCTCCCATTTCCAACCAGGTACTGACAAAGGTTGCAGCTCTCCTCCGGGCTTCATATGCACAGCCTTGACTTTCTGACATGTATCGCAACGAGCGACATGTCGAGCGATTTCGATCTTCATCTTTGTCCACCAGAATTTTTGCTTCAAGTCTTGGTACATTTTGTTGCTGCCAGGATGGATGGCAAATCTGGTTGAGTGTGCTTCATCAAGGATTATCTGTCTCAGCTCAGGTACCTTGGGAACTACCAGACGGTTCTTGAACCATACCACTCCTTCATCATCAATCCTGAAACAGTCAGCCTTTCCAACTTGAACCTTTTCGATGATGTGCTTGATTCCGGGGTTATCTTTCTGTGCAGCTATGATCTGTTCTCTGATAGAGGTTTCTACTCTGACATTGCCTTGACTTCCTTGTGGAACAATTTCAATACCCAGCTTCTCTAGTTCATAGCATAGGGAAGATTCATAGGATTTCATAACCAGGCAGTTACAGTATGACTTGCGACTGAGTGCATCGGCGACCACATTCGCCTTACCCGGATGGTAATGCACTTCGATATCATAGTCCTTGATTAACTCAAGCCATCTTCGCTGCCTCATATTCAGCTCTTCTTGGGTGAAGATATACTTCAGGCTCTTGTGATCTGTGTACACATTGCAGGTACTGCCCAACAGATAATGACGCCATATCTTCAAGGCATGAACCACTGCTGCTAACTCAAGATCATGAGTTGGATAATTTTCCTCATGTCGCTTAAGCTGCCGCGAGGCATAAGCGATCACTCTTCCTTCTTGCATCAACACGCAACCCAAACCAGTACCAGATGCATCACAGTAGACATCAAAGGGCTTCTCGATGTTTGGCTGAGCTAGCACTGGTGACGTAGTTAACAACTTCTTCAAAGTCTGAAAAGCTTGTTCACAAGCTGGTGACCAAAAGAACTTCACAGAACTCTTCAGCAACTCGGTGATAGGCTTGGCGATTCTGGAGAAATCTGGGATGAATCGACGATAATATCCAGCCATTCCCATAAAACTGCGGACCTTGTGAACAGAGGTAGGTGGCTTCCAATCCAGGATATCTGACACTTTTCCGGGGTCGACTGACACACCTTCAGCGGATAGGACATGACCAAGAAACTGTATCTGATCTAACCAGAACTCACATTTACTGAACTTAGCATAGAGCTGATGGTCTCTGAGACGGGATAGAACGATACGAAGATGCTCGGCGTGATCTTCAGGGGTTTTTGAGTAGACAAGGATGTCGTCAATGAACACGACCACGAATTTATCAAGCTCTGGCATGAACACAGAGTTCATGAGGTACATGAAATGAGCAGGGGCATTGGTCAAACCGAAAGACATGACCAAATACTCATATAGACCGTATCTGGTGGTAAAAGCTGTCTTAGGAATATCTTCAGGACGAATCTTTATTTGGTGGTAGCCGGATCTGAGATCGATCTTGGAGAATACCTTGGCTCCAGCTAACTGGTCAAAGAGAAGATCAATCCGAGGCAAGGGATATTTGTTTTTGATGGTGACCTCATTGAGTGGGCGATAATCAATGCACATTCTGAGAGTCTTGTCTTTCTTCTTTACAAAGATTGCAGGACAGCCCCAAGGAGACGAGCTTGGGCGAATGAAACCCTTGTCCAACAAATCTTGTAATTGGATTTTTAGTTCTGCCAACTCTCTGGGAGGCATTTGATAAGCTCTGCGGGATATAGGAGCAGTCCCGGGCTTTAGCTCTATGGCAAACTCAACGTCACGGTCAGGAGGTAGACCAGGTAAATCGTCAGGAAAAACATCAGGGAATTCACAAACCACGGGGATGTCCCGGGTTTCCAGAACATGAGCGGTATTTATTTGAGTGGCTGCTGGTTTTTGAGGCATTGGAAGTTGGAGAAGGAGTTTGGCGGTACTGTTAGGAATATCCACTCTCACAACTCTAATCAGGATGTCGATCATGGCGTTATACTGACACATCCAATTCATGCCTAGGATGACATCTATCTCCTGATCATGAAGCACTATCATGGTGGTGGGAAATACATGTTCCCCCAACCTTACTGGTATACTGCGAACCACCTCTTTGGTGATTATACGCCCTCCAGGCGATAAAATGCAAAAACTTTCTTTCAACTCCCCAATTGATATTTCATGCTTGATGACAAAAGTACGACTGATGAAGGAATGCGATGCACCAGAATCAAACAACACAACTGCAGGATGATTGGCAACGGGAAACCTACCGATCATGACGGGCTCCCCTTCTGGAATATCGCTGACAGTGGTGTAGTAGACTTGCCCGTGCTTCTTGACGAACTTGCCCTTCTGCACTTGCTGCTGCTGTGGTCCTCCAGGACCCTTCTGAAAGTTCTGAGCAGGCTTCTTGGGCTTTGGGCACTCGCGAGACCAGTGGCCAAGTTGACCACAGTTGTAGCAGGGATGGTTATAGGCGGTTTGTGGGGTGGTGATACGAACACCTGGGGCGTTCGGCTGAGTGGCACTTTGTTGGTTGGCGTTGTGGGTGGTAGCCGCGGTACGGACAACCACTTGCTGGTGAGGGTAAGGTGGACGGTTGTGGTGGTGACTAGGATGATATATGACCCTCTGGCGCTTGTGATTGCCAGAGTGGCTGCTAGATCCTGCTTTCCTCTTCTTCTTCTCCTCTTGGTACTGACGGTTACTCTCTTCAAAAGCAACTGCCCGGTCAACAGCCTCATGATAAGAACCGGTCAGGTTGTTTGACATGCTTCTGCGGATCTTAGGATGCAATCCCCTGAGGAAACAGTCTCTCTTCTTCTCATCCGTGTTGACATATTCCGCTGCATACTGACTCAGATGGTTGAATTGACCCACATACTGCATCACTGTGGAGTCCTTCTGCTGCAGGGCTAGGAACTGATCAAGCTTCATCTTCATCAGACCTGATGGGATGTGGTGTGCACGGAAAGCGGTGCGGAACTCTTCCCAGGTCAACTCATGACCTTCAGGCTGGGCAGCCAAGAGGTTGGCATACCAAGCACTTGCTGGGCCACGAAGCTGCTGCGAAGCAAACCGGGGCTTCTGGATTTCAGTACATCGGATGAGACCAAACTTCTGCTCCATGGTGCGGAGCCAATCGTCAGCTTCGAGGGGTTCATCGGCTCTGGTGAAAACCGGTGGACGGGTTTCAGTGAAATCCACATAGGTGGTCTCTTGGTTGTGACGACCACGGTGACCAACATTCTGCTGTCCTTGGTTCTGAGCCATCAGATTGGCAGCGGCGGCCAGGGCTGCAATGGCATCTGCTAGGGTAGCTGGGACAGGTGGAGGGTTTGGGATGTTGGCATTATCAGAACCTCCAGCTCCGGTACGGGTGTTCACAGGCATCTGTATAAGCAACTCGGAACTCAGCATATATGGAAAAGGTTCTGAAACGACCGATTGATAGCTTCATTGATACAAAGATAGCTGGCTTGATAAAGATGACAACAGACTGATACAGGCCGATAAAGGGAAAAGATGCGAAAAGAAAGATACATGCCAGACTTGGCAACAGACAGACTAACGCCCCCAAACCTAGACTAAGGTTTTAGGTAAGCAGATGGTACAGACACAAGGAGTCTAGTCGTCATCGATGAAGATCAACTCTTCGTCATCATCATCATCCTCGATGATAAGCTCAGGCTCTTCCTCCTCATCTTCATCTTCAACGTGGACATCTTCAGCAGGTTCCACTTCCTCATTCTGATCGGGCTCGTGTTCTACTTCAGGTTCCTCCACGACTCCGTCTTCGGGGTCCTCAACAACTGGTGGAATCACGGGGTGAAGCTGGTTGTGCAGCTGGTGTACTTCCTCATGAAGCATATCATTGAACTGCTCGATCTGGGCGGTGTACTGCTGCAATCCATGGAGCTGGGCTCTGGTGACATCCTCTCGGATCCATGTTGCATCACGCTGCTGGATAGCGCGAACCACATTCTGGTTAGCTTCCTCGAGAGCGGCTCGTGCCTCGTAGAACTCCAGGCGGGAAAGGTAGAAGTCATGCTCCATGTTCTCTATCTCAGCCTTCAGATTCTTGATTTCCTCCTTCAGATTTTTGCGGGTGCGGCGGGGAAAACGACGACCATTGGAGGATTCTCCAGTCTCTTCTCCGGTGCGTGGCGCCAGCTGGTGACGCGGCACACCGTTCGGTCCAGTCGACTTGCGGGCGGTCAGCTTGATGCGAGCCATATCTGGACAAGAGGTTATAGATGAGAAAGGCTAGCAAGAAAAGGTATAGGTACACTATCCCAACGAACTCATTTATTAACTTAAGTGAATATGACATGATGCATGAATCGTTCCTACGGAACAAGGCAATGCAATACTTAACATATATAGGGCTTAAAACATGTTGTTCCACAAGCTAGTGTTGCCATAAGAGGGACAAGATGAGAGAAGCAATTTGGACTCAAAATAGTCAAGTTTAAATTTTGTTTGGACTCAAAAGAACTTTTGAAGTTTTCGCAAAAGAAACACTGCAACGTTAAAGTGAGATGCTCCGATACCACTCTGTGACGGAACGACCCTAATCCCATGGCCCACGTGTCCCTGTCAACCTCTGACAGCCGAACCCATGTTCCATGTGATTAAGATCTGTTCGCCACCGGGCTACATCAGTGCCCAATGTCCGCAGGATCATCTCACAATTCGGTTACAGCATTGCATACTTTTACAAATAACATCGGAATAAAGAGCGGAAGACTTAAATAACATTAGTTTTACAAACTGAGGTTTCAAATGAGGTAAGGAGTACGGTTATTACAAACCATTGTTCGGGAAATTCAAAGTAGACAACGTAGCGGAAACATTAACATAAAGATACATGTAACACCCAGCCCGAGGGTGCACATTTACTCATCGGCCTCATCGGCCTCTTCCTGGACGAAGGTCACGCAACAGGGTGCGAGACACATCGGGGTCTCAGGCATACCTGCAACATGGGTAACAAACCCTGAGTACTGGGGTACTCAACAAGACTTACTCGACTAAAGAAAAAGGGAGAAGACTCAGGAATGAGAGGCTTAGGGTAGTCAAGGTAAGGCTTAAGCAAGATCAAGTATTTTGCAGAAAAGCATTTTTGTAAACCTTATTTTATTTTTGAAAGATTCAGTATTCCTCAATTCTTCATCGTTCATGATTCATTTTACATTTCCAAAACATTCCTAGTTGAGAACCACTCTCCGTTGACAGTCAGTGGACCAAGTCTCCATAACAGAGGAGCAACGTTAATCCGGATAAATAATACTCAGCTGAGGATCCCTATCCACACTGCATATGTAGCACCCAAGCTTGCATATGCCAACTCGTCTACCACGATTCCTCCAAGATTGGGCCCGGTCCTACGCCACCCGGAAGTACAGTACACCACTCCAATTTTCCGCCAGCGACAAGTACCTCGGGACTCTAACCCAAGAGTACAGGTCCTGTCACGTGGGTACATGCTACTTCCGCCATCTCTCCACTCCCAGTGCGCGGTTGTCGGTCCAATAAAGGATTCCTCGGAGCCAGAGCTTTCCGTAGTATGTGAATAGTTATAAGTCTTGACCAGCAGGCCCCCATACGGATGGTCCCTAATTTTCCAGCCAGAACTATACCTTGGTCATATCTCACCCAAGCGTAATAGTCCTGTCAGTTTTTCAACCATGTCCCGGTCGGTGTCAACTGTTGAGTCCCGGACTACAACATGACGGCACCGTATGCTCGGACAACCTCTCCTCGCTATTAACTAGGTACGGATCAGATACCTAGCCAACAGCCGGGGAGTAAGACCAAAATTCCCATAAACATTCCTTAAGTGATCACACTTTTAAAAAATTGGCATTTTATTGCAAAGTCTAATTCAATAAGCATTGCTAAGCATTTTTCAAATACTTTTGAAAAGCAGGTATCGGGTGTATCAGTGGTCAAGGTGGATAGTGCATCAATTAGGATAGCACACAACTCCTATAAACCTAATGCAATAATTTAACTCAAAAGCATTTAAGGAAATCATTTTATAAAATTCAAGGAAAGGGTTAAATGCACCGGGGCTTGCCTTGAAGAGCAAAGACAACAGACTCGGGGTAGGTATAGGTGTTGGAGCTCGGGGTCGCCTCGGGAGTTGGTTCGTCAACAGCGGCCTCGACTCTGGTACCTTCTTCGTCAACTATATGGATGCAATGATGAATGCTCATGAGAATGATGATATGGGCTTATGGTGCAAGACAATTCTACTGATTCTAGATTACTCTTAGGCAAGGTATAATCGAAATCTAGGTTGAGCATAAAAGGTAACCATTTCTTTCTTAAGCATTATTGATGTTAGGCCTTATTATAATTATCCTAAGTATTAACCAAACATATCATCACAAACATCATAGACCAAAGGGTAGGGGTCTATGAACATCAATCAATCCAAAGATCACATCATTAAACACTTATTACCAACCCTGATCCATCTTTTCTATTTTTCTTATTTTATTTAAAAGGTCATTTTATGAAGTTGCTCCAAAAATTACCAAATTAATCACATAAGTTCATTAAGGCATAAACAGATGGCAAAACAAATTTTATAATTTTTGGAGGTCATTAAGGTGTTCAAATAATTCCAGACATTAATTAACAAAAGGCACTATTTAACAATTAAAGATAAATGCTCAAAAATCAACTTGCTCCAAAAGTCTTCAAAATTTTACTAGAGGTTCAGCATGTTATAACAAGGTCACAAAAATTTATCTCAAGATTTTTGGAGTTATAGATCACTCTCCAAAAATACCAAAACCTTCATTTTTCAATTAAAAGGGGAATTTTACATTTTCAAATTCTTGCAGAAAAGTCAAGTTTCATATTTTTATAAAATACTACACAGTGCAAGGAGCATGCCATAATTTTCTCAGCATTTAAGGAACAACAGATTAATTCACACAAAAAAGAGAAAACAGAACACTATTCACAACTTCCCAAAAAGGAAAAAGAGCACTGTGCTCCTTCTATGAAGGGCTCGGGCGAAACGGGCTCGGGCGAGTCGGAAAGTGAGTATTCCGTCCGAGGCCTGGCCCGGAGGCTCGGGCGAGACGGAGTGGAAGCAGAGGCCGGAGGCCTCGGGTGCTTACCACGGATCGGAGGCAGGGCTCGAGGGTGTGGCTCGGCACGTGCTCGAGGGTGAGGCTCGAGGAAGGAGGCTCGACACGTGCTCGAGGGGCGGTGGTTCGGTGGAGCTCCTTCGGCGGCGAGCGGCGAGCGGCGCTCCGACGACCCTGCGCAACACACGAGACCGCAAGGGCCTGGTCAGAGTCGCACGGAACCAAGGAACACGACACGGGGGTCGGTGAGGGATGATCATGGCCGGAGGCGGCGAATTTCACGAACTCGAGCTCGCCGGGTTTCTGCCGGAGATGGGAACGGCGAGCTTACGCCGGGCGATTGAGGGCGGTAGAGATGAAATTGAAGGGTGGGAAAGCTTCACGAGCTCAAGGCGGAGCTTCTGAGCTAGGTGGTGGAGCGGCGGAGGCACTGGACTGGCCTGGCCACGGTGGCGGAGATGAGTGAGGAGCTCGGGGCTCCGGCGGGCTTATATAGCCGCGGCCAGAGGCCGGTAGAGAGCACGGGGTGGGTTGGATAGATCACTCTTCAAAATTTTACCCGAGCATTGTTTTCATACATATATACACATCATAGTAAATATCAAAACAATGCTTTATTAAAAATATCGAACTTTATTACATAAATGACCCTCGGGTCTGAAATAAAAAGTACAGTCTCTCATGAAACTAACTCTCAGGTAAACTCTGACGAAGATGTGGAAGATCTGGACTCCATCTCCACAGGAAGGTCGACCGGGGGTAGCGCCATCCTAGTACAGGTCGTCAGGGTCGTAGCCTCCGTCTTCTGGATACTCCTGCTCCTCGTACGCGTAGTCTCCAGCGTCTGGGTGGGGTAGCAGGGGGACAAAGAGGAAGGGTGAGTACATCGAAATGTACTCCGCAAGTGTAGGAAATATATGCTTATGAGGCTTATAACAAAGGTAGGCTGACTTGGTTTGACTCAAGCGCCTAAAGCGACACACCCTATTAATCCTATTAATCCTATGCACCTATTTACTAGGTTATAGACAAACTCTGTAGAAAAGTAACCACACTCGGAGTCGCACCGAGCAAACCACACTCGGAGTCACACCGAGCAACCAACACCTGAAGTCCATCAGGCAACCGCACCTGAAGTCCATCAGATGACCCGAACCCAAAACCAACCAGTAACCAACTAATCTCAAAGAAGTCCAAGCCGCTCGTGACCGTGAGCACGGCTGATATATCAGTTTTACACTCTGCAGAGGTTGCACATCGTTACCCATGAGTCGTGCATTACCCGTCACGCTAAACACTGCCGAGGTGTATAGCAGGTTGCACTGCAAGGCCTTTACAAAACTCCCTCCAAGTCCGTTTTACACGTTCACTAAGGTTTCACCGCTAACAGTGGATATACGCACCACTGCAGAAGCCCCCTCTTGTGCCACAAATCCGACCCCGTGTAAACCCTCAACTTGGAGGCAATTAATTACTTGGCCAGGTCCAGCCCATCCAGATCTCATGGTTGCGCTGTCAAGCCGGGTTACATGCTCTGAGAACCGGGTCCTAGGGATCCAGGCAGGATAAATCTAGCACGAGCCCCGAACCAAAAACCAAATAAGAGCTGCCAAGTCCATGGCACAAAACCACCAATACGGTTCCATCCTGCCGGATTTACCTAATAACCATGTTACTACAAAATTACCATCTCCACATTCGTTTCATAGTTCATTAATCAAGATTATAAACATTTTAACTCCCATCCCAATCATGACTGCAGGGATAAGCAAGACACCTACCCGAACATCCCAAAACAGGCGACAAGGATAATAGAGCAAGATCTAGTAAACCATAATATAGGATTCAAATTTGACATTGCATGCATCTACTAGATCTAAACTACTCTAATACCAAAAGTAAAATAAAGTAGGTGCAAGATGTTCAAGGACACTTGCCTTCGGACTGGGTCGAATCAACTGGGTCGCAAGGATGGTCTGGAGCGTCCTCGTACTCCGCACTCTCTGGCCCAAACAACATACATGGCACAATACAACAAAATAAATAACAATACACCAAATAGCATCAAAACAGTAAACTAATGGATCCACTGCGTAGAGAACGGAATTATGAAGCTAACGCAAGTTGAATGGGTCGAATCGGAGTTAAAATGAGCAAGTTATGAGCTTTTGAACGAGGGTGGCAAATCTGTAAATACGCTGAACCTATTTTCGGATTTTAAATCAATTAAACAGAAAAGAAAAATGGCGGTTGGACCGGGCCTCGTTTTCATAGAAGTGTCGGGGTTAAAACGGAAGAAATCCAAGACTCAGTCAACAGGGGCTCTGGACTGCGGGTTGGTTTAGTGGAAAGACGAGGGCTTTTCTGCAAAACCAGCGGGGACGGCCCGCACGTGCTGGCGTCGATCGCCACGTGTCGGATTGTGATAGGTGCGGTGATTCGGTGGACTGCGCCTCAATTCCTTGGAAACGCGAGGGCTAGAACGTAAGTGTACCGAGACTCAGAGAACAGTGCTCAAAGGACTGCGGGTTGATTCCCGCAAAGTGGAGGGGTTCTTTAGCAAAATAGCCAGGACGCGTGCGGCTGCCGACGTGTGTGCTGCGTGGCGCCACGTGTCGAGGTGGGACTGGCCGGGTGTACCACGCGGCATGTGGTCCGGTTGACGTGGCCACTGTGGACCGAGTCCTTGCGTCGGTGCGCTCGGTCCATACCCCTTCGGGGTTGGATCTAATCCGCACCGCCCAAGACAGATCGGACGGCTGGGAACGCGGTGGCTGGCGTGGCGGCGCTGGTGGCACTGGAAGCGGCGGCGCGCCATTGCTGGCGCCAGGAAGCTTGCCAGCGCTTCTCGGATGTGGGCTAGAGGGCACGGGGATCAACGCGGAGATACGAAGGAGGGAGAGGAGCACACCGCGAACACGTCGGTGGGGTTTTCGCCGCTGGAGACGTACCGGGGATGGGCGGATTGCGGCGGCGCCATGGGTACGGCTCACCGGAGTACACGGGGAACCATCTAGATGGCGGTAGAGACATCGGAGATGGGATGGATCAGACGGGGAGCTTACTGCGGTTCGATTGGAGGCGTTCTCGTCACCGATGAAGGTCCAGAGGGAGCTGGCGACGCCGAGGTTGTGCCAACGGCGGCGGATGGAGTGCTCGGCTCCGGTGGGTGCAGGCGCCGGGGATGGAGGGAGAGTACAGGAAGGCGAGGGGGAGTGGCGGCGGCTCGCGTAGATGTCGATTCGGTCGTTTATTTGAGGAGAGGCGAGAGAGAAAAGGACGAGCAGTGGAGCTGCGGTAGCGCGTAGGGCGGAGCGGGGATCTCGCTGGAGGTTGGGGGCGAGCCTGACAGGTGGGCCCCACCTGTCGGCGGGTGGAGGCGGTGGGCTCGGACTGGCGGTGAGAGCGAGAGGGAGGGGGCGCGGTGAGGTGCGTGCGGCCGCTGGGAGTGACGAGCCGGGGCGACGGAAAAGCCCAGGTGGGGAGCTAGCAGGTCTGCTGGGCCAAGGGGAGAGTGGGCCGGAGCGAGCGCGTGGGAGAGAACAGAGGGAGTGGGGAGGCAGCGGGCTGGGCCGCGCGCGAAGAGAGGAGGAGGGGTGGGTTAGGCCGGCTGGAGGAGAAGGGAGAGGGTGAGGCCCTTGCCAATTTTTCTTTTCTAAATTCTTTTGCAAATTCATTTCAAATCAGTTTGAAATAAAATAAATTTCAAAAGTTTTGAAAATATTTTCCCTAAATTTTGGAAATAAAACTTTGAGTTTGATTTTGCAAAACTTTTATAAATCTTTTTTGTTGCTTTTCTAAATAGAATAAATTCGATTCGCCCTAAACGGGTTTAACAAAATTTATTTTCCACTCAATAAAAAATATGCAATGGCATGAATGCAACATGAAAATGATAAACAAATTTTATTTTCCTCCTCTAATAAACTAGCCAACCTATTTAGTTTCTAAATTCTTTAATTAAATTGGGGAAAATTAAATCAGGGTGTTACACTCGTCGTCGACCAGGCTCGTCGCCGCCTTCGCCCGTCGTCGACCAGGCTTGTCGCCACCTTCGCTTGTCGTCGTCTTTGCTCGCCGCCGTCATCGCTCGTTGTCGCCTTCTGTTTCCGAAGCACAAGGTCGTAGGTTCATCAACTCGTCGCCAACCAGGTTCATCGACCTAGCCTTCGTCCGTTGCCAATCAGGTTCATGGAATTCGCCTTCGCACGCCGCGGACCAGGCTCAAGGACTTCGCCTTCGCTCGTCGCCGACCTGGCTCGGGGACTTCACCTTCGCTCGTCGCCGACCAGGCTCGGGGACTTCACCTTCGCTCGTCGCCGACTAGGCTCGGGGACTTCGTCTTCGCTCGCCGCCACCTTCGCTCGTCGCCAGCCTGGCTCGGGGCCTTCGCCTTCACTCGTCGTCGCCTTCGCTCATCGCCGCCTTCATCGCTCGTCGCCGTCTTCGCTCGCCGCCACCTTCGCTCGTCGCCAACTAGGCTCGGGGACTTTGCCTTCGCTCGTCGCCGTCTTCGCTCGTCGACCAGGCTTGGGGACTTTGCCTTCGTTCGTCGCTGACCAGGCTCGTTGCCTTCGCTCGTCGTCACTTTCACTCGTCATCGCCTTCGTTCGCCGTCACCATCATTCGTCGCCATCGCTCGTCGTCGTCTTCACTCGTCGCCGACCTGGCTCGAGGACTTCGCCTTTGCTCGTCACCGACCAGGCTCATCGCCTTCACCCGTTATCATCTTCGCTCGTCGTCGTCGCTCGTCGCCGACCAGGCTCGAGGACTTCGATTTTGCTCGTCGCCGACCAGGCTCGGGGACTTCGCCTTCGCTCGTCGCCTCTACTCGTCGTCATCTTCGCTCGCTCGTCGTCGCTCGTCGCCAACCAGGCTCGAGGACTTCGCCTTCGCTCGTCGCCGACCAGGTTCATCGACCTGGCCTTCGCCCATCGCATAGGCTCGATTGGACTGGTCTTCGCTCGTCACCGGTGTGCATCAAGTCGCTCCATGCTGTTTCAGATCAGGGTGCTGATTTTGGGCAGCTCGTCGGGGCACTTGCGAAATGTTCTACAAGCTCGGCACCACGTGTCTTCAACACCTACTACCAAGCTCGGGGACTAAGTGGATACACTTCACCTTGCGGTGAATGTATTTTCTTTTTCTCTGACAATTCAAGGATGCTCTGTCAAGTTGGACTTGCACAGACTTCTACTAGGACCACGTTGTTCCTTATAATCTTGCAAGCTCCAAGTGGATACACTTCACCAGAAGAAAGCTCTTCGAAAATTTTCTTGAGCACCTTACATCCTTCTAGCAAGTCTTACTTGACCAACATCGACTTCGCCTGCTCGGACAAGCTCAAGACGGCGTCACCAACGGATACAAAGTGCTCGGGGACTAGCTGTGGGGATATTGCCTCCGTATACCCCCATGGACCTACATGGCCCCTTCGTCAAGGACAACCCAGCTCGCGAGGCCTTGCAGCACACGACCAGCTCGCTGTGCTCGTCAAGGACTCTCCAGAAGCCTTGCCCGTCAAGGAAGATCCTAGAGTTAGATCCGGATTCCTTGCCTTAAGGAACCGTTTGTAATCTGTTACGAATTGTTACCCTGCTCCCCGGTTATATAAGGCGAGCAAGGACCCCCTCTCATCTCACCCGAGATCACCTCAAATCCCATCGGATCACACGTCATATTCCAATCCAGCAATACAACCAACCACCAGAACACAGGACGTAGGGTATTACGACGACTTGCTTGCCCGAACCTGTCTAAATCGACGTCTCTCGTCCCTGTGTTTACGCTTGTGTAGACGTCTCGCACGCCTCCACCAACTAATCTACTACCTTGGGTATACCCCTCGGTAGACTATTGACCATATTTCGTCGACATCATCCGTCTAAAAAAATGTAATTCTAGCGTTTTACTAAGTTAACCTATCTTGATTTTAACCAAATACGTATATAAAAAAACAATATAATGGTACCAAATAATCATAATTAATTAGACCCATCATCAAATATATTTCTATAATATATATAGACATAAATGTTAATGGTACCTTCTATTATAGACTTATAGTTAAACCTAAGAAAGTTTAACTCAATTAAAAATTAAACTTTACTTCATATAGTAAATAAAAGTCGTTCTGGGCAAGGTTTGCGTCAAACATTGGGAATATAAATTATAAATAACTTTTAAATTGTTGAGTTTAGAGATGTAAAAATTATATAAATAAATTTGTCTTGAAAAATACTTTCATAAAAACATACAACATACGTACCACTTTACAACAAATATTTTTTTTAAAAAAAACAAGTGGTCAAAGTTATGCTTTGAAGACCGTGTCACTATTCTAAACGACTTCTATTTCTTATACGAAGGGAGTACATACACAGTGGTTCGTTCTTCGCTGTGAGATGTCGGGTTTTCCTTTTGTTTCAAATTCCAAACTAAATGATCGATGTTGACAGTACCACTCAAATACTAATTTTAAAGCATCAAGATTATTTCCAATGGCATTCAAGGATTTACCCAACAAACACCCTACATATTTTTTCCCCAAAAGAGTCTAGGCTGCGAATCAGGGGCAGATTAAGTACTCCAACATTCCAAATTATATATAGTTCACTTTGGTTTTATGTAAATCAAACTTCTCTAATTTTTAATTTTTTATTCAAGTTATTTCTAGAAAAAAAGTACACTAGCATCATCTATATATGAGTTTACATATATAATAATGCACTATCAAAATATATTTTATGAAAACTTTAAAATGCAACTTAATCTAAAGATTTAGATGTTCGTATATATTATTATGAGCTTGGTCAAAGTTAGAAGAAGCTTGGCTTCAGGCAACACCAAAGCAAAATACAATTTTAGGACGAGGGTTACACTACCAATTATTTTAATAAATGACACACATGTATACATTTTTGCAAGACTACTAGATCGAACTTTGGACAAGCACATTAATAATGAATTAAATGCACTTATTTGGAGATATCATTGTGCCCCAGAAACTATTTTGCATTTGATTCTACACCGTCCTACATTGTCGACCTGCCAATTCACGCGTCAAAACCTGCATCCATTGCACCAAGAATTCGACGCGATCATAACGAAACTGAGTGGCGCCAATGAAATTTTGATGCACAGGTGGCTGAGTTTTGGACTTCGGCTGCCAAATTTTCATATGACAGGCATCTAATGGTGTTTATATGCTCTAGTTACAGGTTCGGAAAGAATTTGGGGGAGAATAAGAGAATGCGTGATTACAAGCGGCCGCGCGAGGCTTCTGCATGAGCTAGTGCGTGATCATGGTGCGGGAAACGGAGATTTTAGCGCGAAGAAGCTAGACGGAGATTAGGAATTAGGGAAGCAAAGGAGGCACACACCTTAATCCATTTACGTCGATTTAAGCTAAAGCCCATGGGCCATCGGTCCTCCTTGGCCTTGGGCGCAAGGTTTGAAGGATGGAGACTGATGGATGGAGGGAGTAATAATAACTAATAAAAAAATTATCTATCGCACCTGCTCTATGATCTGTGCTATTTTTTTTAGAAAGAGTATTGAGGCGATTCTCATTATAATAAGGGTTTTTGTCGGGGGACCACAAAAGGTACCCCCAATCAACGCAAAGCAAATAAGTTAAACCTAAAGCACCAATTAATAAGAGACCTAACAAGTCTAACCCCCTTAAAAAAACCAACCCCTCGAGGCCTACAACGCCGGCCCACCAAGCCGAAGCCCGAAAACCCATTTAAGCGGAAGTAGGCTGCGTCAGCCCTCCAAGCCAGGCCTCGGCCGAACGCTCGTTCTCCGTCTCGCCCGAGCCCTCCAAGTCAGGCCTCGGGCGAACGCTCGTTCTCCGCCTCGCCCGAGCCCTCCAAGCCAGGCCTCGGGCGAATGCTCATTCTCTGTCTCGCCCGAGCCCTCCGAGCCTGGCCTCGGGCTGGCGCTCGTTCTCCGGCTCACCCGAGCCCTCCGCGTCGGGCCTCGGGCGACCGAGCCCTCCGAGCCGGGCCTCGGGCTGGCGCTCGTTCTCCGTCTCACCCGAGCCCTCCGCGTCAGGCCTCGGGTGAGCGCTCCACTACCCTTCAAGCCTCCCGCAAGAAGGAAGCTCCCTGCTTCTCAGCTCTGACAACCGTACCAGCCCCATACTACGCATTTAATGCATCCACCTACTTCGGTCGCATCCTCTGGTACACGACGTGTGCCACAGTGAACCGGAGCCAGAGTCAAACCTCCTTTTTTCACCACAAGCATGGGCAAAAAGGCACAAGTACAACACTGTTGGGCCATACCCTGCACTGTAGCATACTCAAGCCACATCTCGAGACCTGGGTTCCCGCTGTACGGCCGAGTTCTCCGGAACCTGCCCATACCTGCGGAGGCTCGAGCCCCCCGTAGGCGCCACCTCGAGGCCGGCCCTGCGCCTCTCGAGCCCTGACTGCTTTCATGCTATTGGAGGACAGGTACCCCAAGACCCGGAAGGACCTTGACACGTCCCGTATGTGCCAGAATGGACGCTGCACGATCTCCACGTCGCCATGCCTCCACGTCCGCGTCCGGAATGGAGGCCACGCTTCAAGGACGCCTCAACAGCAACACCCGCGCCGGCTCCAGTGACCCCGACAAGACAGACTTCCTGCCCTTCGCCGTATTGGGCGTTCTACATGCCACTCCTGTGTAACCCTGGCCTCCTCTTGGTCTATAAAAGAGGACACCAGGGCCCTTCGTGCACAGGGCTAGACGGGTCTAGACGAGTCCACACCATGCACACACGCGAGTCCAGACACCCTCATCCACGCTCATTGAGCTTGTATTGCCCATGTACAAGCACTTAGGTGCAAGTAATACAAGAACCTCCTCCCCCGCTGGACGTAGGGCCTTCTTTGCCCGAACCAGGATAAATCCTTGTGTCATCTTGCATCACCATCCAGGAAGAGAGCACGCGAACATATTACTAGTCAGTGTCATACCCCCGGGGTAGAAACACCGACAGTTGGCGCGCCAGGTAGGGGCCTTCGCGTGTCGAAGTCGATTTCTCGTTGTTTTCTCGATGGCTTCTTCCACTCTTTCGTTCTCTGCTGGTGCCGTCACCTGGTTCGGGAGCCTCGAGTTCGTGGCCACCGGCAGCGGCAACGAACTGACCCTACTCTCCACGGAGAGATCGAGCGGAGGGCGTGTCACGCCACCCCGCGTGGGGGCGTGGCGCGTCGCCCGCACCACCATGCGTCGCCACCTCGTGAGCGGCGCCGTCGTCACCATCGTCGCCAGGTACAGGCGGTGCCCGCGTCGTACACCCACTTCCCCGCGGCCGGCGCAGAGTCCCCGAGGAGAAACCTGCCCGGCGCGCGGCCGGAGAACTCTAGGGCGCGCGCGAACTCTCCCAGCGAGTTCGCGTTCGTCATGCGCATGGACCGGGAGCCTGGCCAAAGGTCCCCGAGCCGTGCTCCGTCGACACCACCTGGCTTCCTCCCGCACGGGGCGTACCGCGCTCGACGCCAGCGGCCCCCGTTCGGCCTCAACAACTCCGCAGTTGTACTACGTCCACCACCTCGACGAGCGCCGTCAGGACCGAGCGGCGGCAGAGCGGGAGGAACGTCCGGGCGTGATCCTACGAGCCACCACCGACCTGTCCAGGGACGTTGCGCCCTTCCCCGTCATCCGGGGACGTTGCGCCACGTACCGACAAAGCTCCTCGCCCGGCCGCGACGCCGCCCGCAACGAGGTCAGAGGGCGCCAACGGGCCTTCCTCGAAGCCTAGCCTCGAGGCCCCGCGACGCCGCCAACGACTGCGCAAGAGGGCGCCAACGGGCCTTCCTCGAGGCCTAGCCTCGAGGCCCTGTGACGCCGCCAACGACTGCGCAAGAGGGCGCCAACGGGCCTTCCTCGAAGCCTAGCCTCGAGGCCCCGCGACGCCGCCAACGACTGCGCAAGAGGGCGCCAACGGGCCTTCCTCGAGGCCTAGCCTCGAGGCCCCGCGACGCCGCCAACGACTGCGCAAGAGGGCGCCAACGGGCCTTCCTCGAGGCCTAGCCTTGAGGCCCCGCGACGCCGCCAACGACTGCGCAAGAGGGCGCCAACGGGCCTTCCTCGAGGCCTAGCCTCAAGGCCCCGCGACGCCGCCAACGACTGCGCAAGAGGGCGCCAACGAGCCTTCCTCGAGGCCTAGCCTCGAGGCCCCGCGACGCCGCCAACGACTGCGCAAGAGGGCGCCAACGGGCCTTCCTTGAGGCCCCACGACGCCGCCACCAGCAACAACGCCGAGGGGCTCTCCCCTCCCCAGCATCAGGACGATAAACGCAGGACCGTTTCGAACAAGGAGGAACAGCATCCCTCTCCGAGATCAAAAAGCTACGTTCCTCTTTCTAACGTTCGGTTTTTCGTTCTGTTTCTTAAAAAAGGCCAACGTTTGCAAAAACAATGATTAAAATGCCCGCGTCCGCGTTTGCTTCATCCCGAATAAGAACCAGAGGAGCAAGGGACGCG
This sequence comes from Coix lacryma-jobi var. lacryma-jobi, assembly GCA_009763385.1. NCBI lineage: Eukaryota > Viridiplantae > Streptophyta > Magnoliopsida > Poales > Poaceae > Coix > Coix lacryma-jobi. The sequence continues at coordinate 176,001,042 of CM019823.1, forward strand.
GGTCGGGTCTTCGAGAAAGCGGACTGGGTCCCGGCCGCCTGACGCCTCCGACGGCTAATGGCACCGGCCCATCCGCAGAACCGAAACACGACCCGTAGATCAAGCTCCTAAGGTTCAAGTAAAGGAAGAAACAAAGGCAGGCACGCTAAGAAAAAACACAAGCCTACTGCACTGTGGCTCCATTTTCCAAAGTCATGACAAACCTCGAAGGACGGCTGACCCTCAAGGGTCATGCCAAAGCGGGCGAGGAGCGAACCTATCGCCTGCGAAAGGCTACGGTCTCCTTTGCCGACCGCACCAAAGAGCACGACATGACAATGGGACGGAAACATGGGGCAGAGGCTAAGGAGAAGTTTTCGTAAAATCAACAAGAAAGACGCAGTGTTCTTTCCTTGATTAAACTTCAAATAATCTAATGCGTACAGAATGTGCAGGAAGCCTTGGCCACCCTGGACCAACTCGACGGGGCCCGGGACGTGACGCTGTTACATTAGGTCGGGTACCCGTGAGACCTCCAACGGGACCTCGACGGTACTACGTCTGAGGCCAAACAACCGAGGGCGTCACCAGCAAACAACCCCGCGACGGTTGGCGCATATCGACCAGTGACCTCGATGGAAGCTCCAACTTCGCCCTTGCCATGCGCACAACCGGGGAGTCCGGTCAATCTCCCCCGACAACCCCGAGCCCAACTCCAGCTCGGAACATCGAACAACTACGTCGTTTTCTATCCCTAAAGTCTCGAGGCTTTGTACATTTCTTGTATTTTGTACAAACATCGCATCATGAATGAATAAAAGTTCGATTCCAAGTTCTTTATTTCGTTCAAAACAGAGGTAGCCTCGACTCTGTCTAATCAGAGTCAAGACTCCCTCGGGGGCTAACCAGGGGATCCCCCCTAAGTTCCTAAAAACCTCGCACGTTTTTTACTAAACTCGACGTTATTTTATTTATCTATGCCTCGAACGCGCCTCACGACTAAGAAGAAAACACCTTGAGCCCCCTAAGGGTCAAGGGTGTCGAGACGGGAGCTCGCCTACGCCCCCGGACTACGGTACCTCCACTTACTCCCACCCTCGAAGGACTCAAGTCTGTGTCGAAAACTTAGTTGAAGCAAAACTCAGGCAAAGAAAAATAAGAAAACTCGAGCGCAAGGATGTTTCAATATCATCTCGGGCTCTCACCCCAAAGCTCGCGAGCATGTTCTTTCTTACAAAAATATCCTCCCACGGAGGACACAACACAAGGGCTCGGTGGCCCGAACTAACTTTGTCTCTCCTCTTGAGGCTCGTCCGCAGGGGCAATCACCGAGGGGTCTTCAGGAGCTGAGGACGCTGCTGGAGGAAGCCCCACGTCCTCTTCAAAGAACCGAGCCAGGGCCTCCCCAGGGGCCTCGACGGCCCTGGCGAATTCCGCGATCTCCCACTCGGCTTCGTCTTCATCGTCCGGCAGGATATATCCTTGGCTGACGGCGTCGAAGTTGAGGCCGTCGTAGTGGCTGGAGATCACGGCGAAGGCCCGCTTCACCCCAAGATGCAGGGCACCGCGCACCCGGTCATCCACTTGACCCCTCAGGGCGGCCAGACGGCTGGTCAGGGAGCTCCCCGACTGACCATCTACGGTCCCGAGGGACGTGCAGGCCTCGACGACAGCATCTTGCAGAGCCTGGTGATCCGAAGCCTCAGCTTGATAAACCGACTGCAGGGCGGCCGAGGCCTCCTCCGCCTCAACAAGCTTCCCCTTTAGCTCTGCAGAGGATCGACACAACTCGTCAAAAGAAAAAGAAAACGCGATGAGGAAACCATAAGGCCTACGGAACAAAAAGTCACCTTTAGCCGCACCCTCCCACTTCTGGGCGTCAGTGGCCGACGCCTCAGCAGACTTCCGAGCCTGCTCGAGGTCCGTGCTCAGGGCCCGCGCTTTGGACGCCTCCTCGGCAGCCTGAGCACGAAGGGCCTCGGTCGCCTTCTCGGACTCCTCCAGCCGCGACGCCAAGTTCTTAACCTTCTCCGCCTCCCGGGCGGCGTACTCTTGGGCCTCGGCAACCGCGGCGGTCAGGTCTGAGCAGCGGACGCTCTGCCCGCCCGCCTCGGAACTCTTCTCGGCAAGCTGCTTCTGGGTGCGGGCGAGCTCAGCGCTCGACATCTGAAGCTGCTCCTAGACGCAGCTCTCCCGACGAAGGAAATCCGACTTAGCCCGAGAGGTCTACATGAGCTCCTAAGGTGGGTAATCAACCAAACATTAACCCCCCCTTTAAGACAAAACGGGAAGAAGAGGATCGCCCAAACAAGGGTCCTCACCTGGACGGCCCGAGGGAGGTCCCTTTCCACCAACGTCAGGGACGTCTTCAACGACCGCGTGAGGAGCGAGCCGAGCTGCCCGAGGACGTTCCAGTTTTTGGCCTCGGGGGCATCGTCAAGGACAAACACCGGCTCGGCCTCGGGATCAGCTGGATCCCTCCACTCCACTCGAGGACCGCCCCAAATGGGAGAACGACCTCCCAAGCGGGCAAGGGCCGAGCTTTCGCCCCCTCCTCCGACCTCCGGCACCGGCAGCCTCGGCGACACGCTGGTAACCTCGCCCTCCACCTCTGCTTTCCCACCTTTTGGGGAAGTCTCGTCAGAAGAGATGTTATGGATCTCCTCCGGCAAGCGCGACCCCTGAGGCGGGACGTCAGCCCCAGCCTCGGGCGCAACGGCCTGGGATGGCTCAGCCTCAGCCGCCATGGCGGCCTCGACTTCAGCGGTCGAGGCCCCTAGGGCGCCTTCATCCCTCGACGCCCCAGAAGCAGGGTCCTCCTCTGGCGCCCCACCAGAGACCGGGCCCCCTGTGGGAACTTGACGATTTCGGGCGTGATGTCCGGCCCGCCGGACCCCGGCAGTGGTGGCGTCACAGACGGTACCACCACAGCGCCGGCGGAGGAGGCCGCACCCACTTTCAGCGCCTTCCGAGGGCGGAGGGATAAGGCCTTCACGGACCGCTTCCCGCTGAGACAAGAGAAGAAAGATACGCATCATGAAGAAAAAATCGCCACACGAGCAAACATGGGACGGGCAAGCGACGAGTGCTCACCCAGCCCTTGGCGCCCTCCTCGCAGAGGGCACGGGTGGGGTCTGCAGCCGCGGCGTCCCTGCAGGGGGAACCCCGCTCGGGGGAGGCGGGAGCTCCGTCTCGAGGATCTCCGTCAAAACCCCCACCGACGACGGCGTCGACAGGCCCTGAGTGGACCTGTCACCCCCCCCCCCCCCCGGGGCGCAGAAGCCTCGCCACCCGCGCCCAGGGCAGGAACAGGGCTCTTCCCCGCCGCCTGCGCCCCGGACGCGCCCCTCACGGGGCTCGCCAACCGGACCGGCGAATGGTCCACATCTGGGAACCCCGCCAGGGGCTCAGAGTCCCTCTCCGAGCCCTCCTCGTCTTCATCATCGGAATCCTCCTCCGTGGGGGAGGACTCTTCCGGCTCACCATGGAGCCTCTGTTGCCGCCGACGCCTCTCCAGGTCGTCACGGTCCTTCCGACGCTTAGCCCGCCTGGTGTTCCTGTCGTCCTTTCTCTTCTTCCTCTCCTCGGCCAGGCGTCGCCTCTCCTCCCTTTCCTCAGGAAGGGGAGGTTTCGAGGCGCTGACCCCCCGTAAACCCTGCAAAAAGAAGGAAGTAAGGATCGAACACGAAAAAAGAAAGCTCCGCGGCAACACACCCAAAGGATCGATCCCCTTACCAAGCTGATGTACCCGCGAAACGGGCGCATCGGAATACTGAGCAGTTTGTTCGCGTCCTTCACCTCCTTTACCGCATCCCTCGCCCGGCGAACGAGCTCGGGATAGGCGGCCGAGGACGCCCCCATCTGGCACTCCTGCAGGAGAGGCGCGTCGTCCCTCATCTTCGCCATGATCAGGGGCCGGTTCATCAGCGGCAGCACGCACCGCTGGTGGAACCAGGCCACAACCATCCCGGTCGTAAGACCCGCCTTCCGCAGCCTCGACAAGGCCTCAAGTAGCGGGTCGAGTCGACTCTGCCTCTTGTCGACGACGCCGTAGTTCCAAGAGTCCGGCCGCGACTCGATGACGCGACCGGTGTATGCTGGCAGCAGCCCGTCGTCGTTGCGAAGGTAGAACCAGCCCATATGCCAGTCCTTGTTCGAGGTGGCCGCCTAGGACGGGATGGACAGGCCCGACCTCTGCTGGCGAACAGAGAGCACGCAGCTCCCCGACCTCATCAGTCTCCGCCGACCCTCCGAAACGGCCTTCGTGAAGAGCTCGCCCCGGAAGAGGTGGATCCAGAGCTCCCAGTGGGGCTCGATCCCCAGGAAACCTTCGCAGACGGTCACGAAGATGGTCGCCTGTGAAATGGAGTTGGGGGCAAGGTGATGCAGCTCGAGCCCGTAGTAGAAAAGAAGCGCCCGGAGGAACCGGCTTGCCGGTATCCCGAACCCACGCTCGCGGAAAGCGATGAAGCTGACCACGTAGCCGTTCGGGGGCCTCGGCTCCTCCTCCTCCGGACGGGGGCGATCCACTCTGGCCTATCGGAGCCGGAAAGGCCCCCAAGAAGTCCTCTCTGCACCAGCTCCGCTAGCTTCTCCGGGGTGGCGGCAGAAGCGCCCCACGGCTCAGCGGCGTCGGCCATCCCGAACGGCAGAAGGCGGAGGCGCAGATGTCGCAAAGGGAAAGGTCACTCGATCTCTCTCTCTCTCTCTCTCTCTCTCTCTCTCTCTCTCTCTCTCTCTCTCTTTCTTCTTTGCCTCTCAACCCTCTACTCCGCTGCTGGCCCGGTCTCTCTGTAACACCTCTGGTGTTTAATATGTAATTAACCTGACATGTCATCATCTTTAGTCTTTAATCATTCTTGCCATGCATTATGTTTGCCTAGCTTGTTTTGCTTTTACCTTTTTTTTTGAGGTGACTTGTGTAGTGATCTCTTTTTCGAAAACCCTAAAGGCCCAAATCTTCCTTGAGGGCAAAATGGTAATTTCACCTCTGTGCCTAGCTTTGTGTAATTCTTGTTCTTTTCGATGTCTTGAAGTTTTGTTGTGTTAATCAAAATCAAAATCAGATTTCAAGTTCCTTTTGAAAAACCCTGAATTCCAAACCCTGGATTTTATCTCTCTTTTGTAATTCAAAAAAAAAATTATTCAAAATTTGGAGCTGGTCCAAAAAGCAAAGTTGTAGACCTGGTCAAGAGAAACAACTTTGGTATTTACAAACTTTCAAGTTTTTGTACAAAGTTTGAAGTAATTTTTAAATTCATTCAAACTCCAGTTTTTGTCCCCTTCTTAAGTTTTCAAAATTATTTCAAAAACTAATGAGTTTCAGAAAAAGTGTATAATAGCAAAGTTATAGGTTTTGACAAAAGGGACAACTTTTGTGTTTACAGATTTCCAAGTTTCAATATAAAATCTAAAGTAATTTTTAATTTATTAAAATCCCAAAAGTGTCCCCTTTTCAAAATTTAAATATGATTCAAAAAACTATTTGGATTTTGAAAACGTTCTTGTTGACAAAGTTGTAGATCTCTTTTTTCTGCACAACTTTGGTGTTTTGAGTTTCTGTTGCTCAGTTCAAATTTTGGGAGTATTTTGCAAAATACAGAAAGTCAAACCCTACACCCTAGCCCTGTTCATCTTCTACCTAGGGCCAGGGGGCCCCGGCCATGGCAGCTCGCCGGCGCCGCGTGCGCCACGCGCCTGGCAGCTGCTCGCCTGCCGCCGCTGTCCGCGCCATCATGCCGCACCCGCACGCGCCAAAGTTGACCCGTGCCCCGTCCCCTACTGCTCCCTGCGCGTCGCCGCCGCGTGGCCATCGCCGGCGAGCTCTTGCGCCCGGGTCCTGAGCGATATTCTCGCTCCCTTTTCCCATCAACCGACAGCACGCGCGCACGCCCGACCTTATCCCTGCCACAGCACGCCCCGAGCGGCAGCACGCTTGGCTATAAAAGCCACCCGTCGGCCGCCGTTCCTCCGCCACCGTCGCCAGCTCACTCCAGAGCCTCCGCCGCTCAACCACCTAGCCCGGAAGCTCCGCCTTGAGCTCGCGAAGCTTCCCAGCCCCTCAATTTTACCTCCGCCGCCTCCAATCGCCCGGCGAAACCCCATCTTCCCAAACTCCGGCGAAACACCGGTGAGCACGGGATTGAGAAATACTCTCTCCCCGACCGTGATCTTTCCTCCCCGACCCCTGCTTCATCTTCCTTGCCTCCTTGCGCTCCTAACCCGCTCCTGGTGACCGTGTTTGGTGTACAGAGCCGCCGGCACGCCGCTCGCCGCCGAGAGAGCTCCGCCGAAGCACCGCCAACGTCGAGCTCCCTCCTTCGACCCTTGTTCCGCCGCCGAGCCCTGCCTCCGACCCGTGGTAAGCTCTCGAAGCCCCGGTCTCTGCTTTCACTGTCTAGCTCGAGCCAGGCCTCGAGCGGACTCACGCACCCTCGCCACTTCGCCGAGCCTAGCCTCGAGCAAGCATGCACCCTCCGCTTCGCCCGAGCCAGGCCTCAGCGAACACTTGCTCTCCGCTTCGCCCGAGCCAGACCTCGGCGAACACTTGCTCTCCGCTTCGCCCGAGCCAGGCCTCGGCGAACACTTGTTTCCGTCTCGCCCGAGCCTCCCAGTCAGGCCTCGGACGGACGCTTGTTTCCGTCTCGCCCGAGCCTTCCAGCCAAGTCTCGGACGGACGATTGTTTCCGTCTCGCCCGAGCCTCCCAGCCAGGCCTCGGACGGACGACTGTTTCCGCCTCGCCGCGATTCGCCCGAGCCCTGCCCGTTTCGCCTGAGGCCTTCGAGGATGGAGCACAGTGCTCTCTTTTTTTTGAAAAAGTGTGAATAGTGTTCTGTTTTCTCTTTTTTGTGTGAATTAATCTGTTGTTCCTTAAATCCTGAAAAAATTATGGTATGCTCCTTGCACTGTGTAGTATTTTAGAAAAATATGAAACTTGACTTTTCTGCAAGAATTTAAAAATGTAAAATCCCTCTTTTAATTAATAAATGAATGGTTTTGGATTTTTAGAAAATCATTTATAACTCCAAAAATCATGAGATAAATTTTTGTGAGCTTCCTATGCCATGTTTAGTCTCTGGTAAAATTTTGAAGTCTTTTGGAACAAGTTGATTTTTGAGCATTTATTTTAATTGTTAAATAGTGCCTTTTGTTAATTAATGTCTGATTTTAATTGAGCGCTTTAATGACCTCCAAAAATTATGAAATTTGTTTTGCCATCTATCTACACCATAATAAACTTATGAGATTAATTTGGTAATTTTTGGAGCAACTGCATAAAATGACCCTTTTAAAATAATTAAGAAAAATAGAAAAAGTGATTACGATTCTTGTTGTATGCCCTGTGTTGCATTGTTCATGCTAGCATACTCATGTGCATGAATCATTGCATTCGTATAGTCACCGAAGAAGGAGTCAAAGTCGAGGCCGCCGCCGACGAACCTGCTCCCGAAGTAACCCCGAGCTTCGACCTCTGCACCTCCAACCCTGAGCCAGCTGTCTTTGCTCTTCAAGGCAAGCCCCGGTGCATTTAGCCTTTCCTTGCTTTTATAAAAGTTTTACTTAAATGCTTTTGAGTTAAATTACTGCATTAGGTGATAGGAGTTGTGTGATGACCCATTACCTGCACTTTACCCCCACCAAAGATCCCCTACCCTGTTTAAAAACTATTTGCAAAATGCTTAGCATTGCTATACAATAGATTTGCAATAAAAATGCCAATTTCAAAAGTGTGATCACTTAAAGAATCTTTTAGGAATTTGGCTTTACTCCCCGACCATTGGCTAGGTATCTGATCCGTACCTAGTCAATCGCGAGGAGAGGTTGTCCGAGCGTACGGTGCCGTCATGTTGTAGTCCGGGACTCAACAGTTGACACCGACCGGGACAGGGTTGAAAAACTGACAGGACTATTACGCTTGGGTGAGATATAACCAAGGTATAGTTCTGGCTGGAAAATTAGGGACCATCCGTATGGGGGCCTGCTGGTCAAGACTTGTAACTATTCACATACTTCGGAAAGCTCTGGCTCCGAGAAATCCTTGATTGGGACCGACAACCGCGCACTGGGAGTGGAGAGATGGCGGAAGTAGCATGTACCCACGTGGTCGTCGTACCTGGATAGGAGTGGTGTACTGTACTTTCGGGTAGCGTAGGACCGGTCCAATCTTGGAGGAATCGTGGTAGACGGGTTGGCCTATGCAAGCTTGGGTGCTACATATGCCGTGTGAATAGGGATCCTCAGCTGAGTATTATTTATCCGGATTAACGTTGCTCCTCGGTTATGGAGACTTGGTCACTGACTGTCAACGGAGAGTGGTTCTCAACTAGGTATGTTTTGAAATGCACAATGAATCATAGACAATGAAGAATTGAGAAATGCTTGAATCTTTCCAAAATAAAACAAGGTTTACAAAATTCTTTTTCTGCAAAATACTTAAGCCTTACCTTGACTACCCTAAGCCTTTCATTCCTGAGTCTTCTCCCCTTTTTCTTTAGTCGGGTAAGTCTTGTTGAGTACCCCAGTACTCAGGGTTTGTTAACCCCCTGTTGCAGGTTTCTCCTAAGTGACGTTGATCATGATCGTGTCAGTGGGCTTGACGTGATCTGGTCGTTCTTCTTCTCCAACTTAGGTACTCCGCCTAAGTATGGTTCTGTAATACTATTCTGCTTCCTCGATACCGGTTGTATTTATGCAAAAAGTAACACCTTCATGTTTTATAAAGGTTATCTATCTTGCTTCCGCACTCCGATGGTATTTTATATCAAATGTTGTAATGTTGTAATTATTCCAACCTTCATGATGATGATCCTGTGGCTCGTGGATAATTCGGGGTTCCCTCGGGGACACCCGACAGATCTTTCCTGTGATGTGATACATGTGCACAGTCATTAGAGCTCGGGGAGACGGTGACGTGTGCGGGTGGGCCACATTACCGGGAGGTTCTGCCACACTCTCCCTCCCCACCTCTGCTTTTGTGTGGCTGGACGGAGGAGGAAGACGAACGAGTGAGGGACACGAGCGAATGAGGAAAGGAACCGCTCCGAAATCCCCAAGGGGCATATTTATAGGGTGAAAACCAACGGCCAGATCCCGATCGGTCACTATTCACCCGCATTTAATGCGTTGCACGCTAGGAGATCTCATGATTGCGGAAATCCCCTCGATACGAGTGCGCACGCAAGCATTAAATGTCTGGTCGTGGGCCCTTACACACGTCCGCAACGGGCGCCGCCCACGACCCCAGAAAGCCGCCTAAAAAGGCGCGCCCGCCGCTCCGATGGAAGAGGTGTCCTACCTCTGACTCCTTCCCTGCGAAGGAATCCAGGGCACCGAGCCCGTTACGCTCCAGGGGTTCGAAGGCCAACCCCTCCAAGGGTTCAACAGCCGCCCCAGGATAACAGAGTCAGGAATGGCCACGGATGCGCCTATCGCATGGCCCGAGCCAAGCCTGAGCACGACCGCTCAGGGCATCCAGAGTCGTATCCGAGGCTAGCAGGACGGTCTCAAAACGGGATCCCAACGAAGGGAGGCAACGAGCCCTCGGAACCAATCGAACGGTTCCGGGCCCTGGTGACTGTCCTCTGGCTCCATGTGTGCGCCTCCGGGCCCCTATCCGACCCCTATCGAACGGAGCACGGGCACGCACTTGGATTTACCCGTTAACAGCTCATCGGGGACGCCCTGACCGATACCTACCGATGGTAGCGCGGCGTCACCACCCCTCTTCCTTGCGGAAAGGATGCGTGAGGGTCGAAAAACCAAGACGAGACCGCCTCTGACCGACCCTTTATGAAAAAGGGCTCTGGGGCTCGCCTCGCACCCGAGATAAGGTCGAAAAAACCTTGGACTACCCCCAATCCCAAAGCCATCGATCGGCAACCGAGGGGCTCGGGGGCTCAGGGAATACGACTAATCTCTTTTCTTTGTGTGAACACGAGATTTTCAGCCCTTGGACGAACGCCTGAGCCCTCCAAGCCAGGCCTCAGGCGAACGCTCGTTCTCCGTCTCGCCCGAGCCCTCCAAGCCAGGCCTCGGGCGAACGCTCGTTCTCCGTCTCGCCTGAGCCCTCCAAGCCAGGCCTCGGGCGAACGCTCGTTCCCCGTCTCGCACGAGCCCTCCGAGCCAGGTCTCGGACGGAGTCTCCCACGACAGAGGAAAGGTAACCGCACACGTTTAATGCGCCCACCTAACCACGTCTCGAGCCGGTTGACAGGTACACGCGACAATTCCCCATTCGCTCCACTACCGGGGCCCACCACGACCGCCGCTCCAACTTCATGTCCGTCGCCCTGGCGCCGCGATCTCCGCTCCCTGACGATTTCCGCCTAAAAAGGCGTGCCCAACGGGCAGAAGGATTCCAAACGACGGAGGCTTCTTCGAGAAGGTAAAAACGGGCCCCGGCCCCTCCAAGTCTCGAGGCAGCGAAGGCTGGCCCTTGAAGAGGGTTCGACAGCCGGCTTCGAGCACCCGAGTCAGGGACACCAAGGGGCGCCACTCGCAGCATCGCTCGAGGGCCAAGCCCTCGAGGCCCCTCACGTGTATCCAAGGCAGGGCGCGCGACATGCAGTGAGATCCCCTCGGAGGGAGGCATCGAGCCACCAGGTCCTATCGAATGGACCCGGCACTCCTGCAGACCGAGCACCCATGCTTTATGAGATCGCGTCCGGGCTTCAGTCGACCCTATCGAACGGGGCACGAGGTCTCACTTGGATTCCCCCGTTACCAGCTCACCGGGAACCTCGATATTCGCCCGCTCGTGGTAGTACGAGGCATCCCCCCTCGCATCCGATCGAAAGGACTCGCGGGATGACAAGCCAGGGCAACCGGCATGCCGGACAGCTCGAAGAGCCGGCCGGTCGACTCAGCCTGGCACCCCTCGACGAAAGAGGGTCGAAGAACTCAGGGGCTTGACACTCCCGAACCTAAAAACGTAACTAACACTCACACTCGTGAAAAAGCCCACGAGGGAGTCTTAACCACTCCCCCGTGGCCTCGGGGACTACACCCGCGGGTGTCGCTCGCACGACACCCACGGAATCAAAACAACCAAACCCTCGAGAACCAGTTAGCTAACCCTCGAGATCCCGGTAGGGAGCCCCTGCTCGAGTGCTAGCACTCGAACAAGGGCTCGGGGGCTACTGTCGGGGACCACAAAAGGGGTACCCCCAATCAACGCAAAGCAAATAAGTTAAACCTAGAGCACCAATTAATAAGAGACCTAACTAGTCTAACCCCCTAAAAAACCAACCCTTCGAGGCCTACAACGCCGGCCCACCAAGCCGAAGCCCGAAAACCCATTTAAGCGGAAGTAGGCTGCGTCAGCCCTCCAAGCCAGGCCTTGGGCGAACGCTCGTTCTCCGTCTCGCCCGAGCCCTCCAAGCCAGGCCTCGGGCGAACGCTCGTTCTCCGTCTCGCCCGAGCCCTCCAAGCCAGGCCTCGGGCGAACGCTCGTTCTCCGCCTCGCCCGAGCCCTCCAAGCCAGGCCTCGGGCGAATGCTCATTCTCCATCTCGCCCGAGCCCTCCGAGCCTGGCCTCGGGCTGGCGCTCGTTCTCCGGCTCACCCGAGCCCTCCGCGTCGGGCCTCGGGCGACCGAGCCCTCCGAGCCGGGCCTCGGGCTGGCGCTCGTTCTCCGTCTCACCCGAGCCCTCCGCGTCAGGCCTCGGGCAAGCGCTCCACTACCCTTCAAGCCTCCCGCAAGAAGGAAGCTCCCTGCTTCTCAGCTCTGACAACCGTACCAGCCCCATACTGCGCATTTAATGCATCCACCTACTCCGGTCGCATCCTCTGGTACACGACGTGTGCCACAGTGAACCGGAGCCAGAGTCAAACCTCCTTTTTTCACCACAAGCATGGGCAAAAAGGCACAAGTACAGCACTGTTGGGCCATACCCTGCACTGTAGCATACTCAAGCCACATCTCGAGACCTGGGTTCCCGTTGTACGGCCGAGTTCTCCGGAACCTGCCCATACTGCGGAGGCTCGAGCCCCCCTAGGCGCCACCTCGAGGCCGGCCCTGCGCCTCTCGAGCCCTGACTGCTTTCATGCTATTGGAGGACAGGTACCCCAAGACCCGGAAGGACCCTGACACGTCCCGTACGTGCCAGAATGGACGCTGCACGATCTCCACGTCGTCATGCCTCCACGTCCGCGTCCGGAATGGAGGCCACACTTCAAGGACGCCTCAACAGCAACACCCGCGCCGGCTCCAGTGACCCCGACAAGACAGACTTCCTGCCCTTCGCCGTATTGGGCGTTGTACATGCCACTCCTGTGTAACCCTGGCCTCCTCTTGGTCTATAAAAGAGGACACCAGGACCCTTCGCGCACAGGGCTAGACGGGTCTAGACGAGTCCACACCACGCACACACGCGAGTCCAGACACCCTCATCTACGCTCATTGAGCTTGTATTGCCCCTGTACAAGCACTTAGGTGCAATTAATACATGAACCTCCTCCCCCGCTGGACGTAGGGTCTTCTTTGCCCGAACCAGGATAAATCCTTGTGTCATCTTGCATCACCATCCAGGAAGAGGGCACGCGAACATATTACTAGTCAGTGTCATACCCCCGGGGTAGAAACACCGACAGTTTTGTTGTGGTACCCTCAAATGACTGTGAGCCGTTTATTTATTTTGATCGGATGGTTATTATCACTTCTTACCTCTTAGGAGGTAATATCTTTATTTAATTTTTAATTATGTAAAATATAATAAATATAGAAGGATTTAGATATAAATGTTTTGTTTAGATTTGGATAGGATGCATGCGGTGGTCCTATAGATATGCTAAATCTTTTTTAGTTTACATCTCTTTAGACTTGATATATATTTAAATTACCATATAATTTAGCATGTGACGTGACACACATAATTTTAAATTTAATATGATTTGCATATACGATAGTGTATTACGTGTTGCCATATGGGGACGTGTACGTGCATAGCTTTTAGCGTGTTATACATATGTGACTTCGTGTACACGTCTGTATACGAGTTGCATGTGTATACGTGTTATTAGATCATTAAAATTATACCATATAAATTTCTTTATCCAATTATTTATTACCAAAGTTTGAATAGCAGTTTCAGCTCAAAATTTGAATGTGGATGGATATTATCATATCCGAATACAAATTGGATAGTTCAAATTTAAATTTACATTTGATTATCAACTTAATTTTGAAGACAACAATTTGTTTTATCTATTATTTTAATAAGAGAATAAATAATTATCCAAGATAACTGGCCCTGAGTCCGTGACGAGTGGGATTTTGTCTCCCGTTTCAGCGATCACGTGAGTTGGGTGGATTTGATAATATTTTTTTCCTTTTCTATGTTAATTAATTATTTTGAAAAATCTAAAAAATCAATGGCTTAGATTTATTTGAGATATTACCTCCTAGCAAGTAAAATATGTACCATAGCATTGCCCTTATAATAAATAGACGCATCTCTATTTGAGATAGGTGCCCGAGGTTTGCTGACTATGTCGGGAACAGTTAACACTAGAAACGGTTCAAGGACGACACATCTCTACTTGAGATAGGTACCCGAGGTTCACTGACTGTATCGGGGACATTCAACACTAGGAACGGTTCAAGGACGATGACACATCTCTACTTGAGATAGGTACCCGAGGTTTGCTGACTATGTCGGGGACAATCAACGCTAGGAACGGTTCAAGGACGACGACACATCTCTACTTGAGATAGGTGCTCGAGGTTTGCTGACTATGTCGGGGATAATCAACACTAGGAACGGTTCAAGGATGACGACGCATCTCCACTTGAGATAGGTGCTCGAGATTTGCTGACTATGTCGGGGACAGTCAACACTAGGCATGGTTGAAGGACGACGTTAATGAGTTAGACTGCACCTACCAACCTGCATCCCGCACCTGAATTTTAGGGTTTAGAGTTTAGGATTTACGGTTTCTCAACCAATAACCATGCTAAATGTGACTAGGAATGGACACACTGTTCTTCCAATCCAAGGCCTCCTGATGTCTTTCGTTCCAAGAACACACACTCTCTCTGCATTTCGATGGACTCCTATGTGCTAGCTTTGTAGCGGCTAAAATGAAGCAACGGCAACTTATTATCAAACAAATGACGCCGGTGCAAAATGAGACCAGGCAAAGTATGCAGCCAGGGCCAAATTAAATGCTGCACGAGACAATGCATGCAGAGTTGGTGAGCCGCTAGCTGGAGGCTACAGATGAATTACACCATGAGTAATAACTGCAGTGGTTCCTGGAATTCTCATTGACCTTTATATAAGAAAAAAAGTCGTTTTGGATAATGATACGGTCTCTAAAGTATAACTTTGACTCCTTATTTTTATAAAAAAATTATTAGAAAATGATATATACATATTTTATGAAAATATTTGTCAATACAAATCTATTCATATAGCTTTTATATTTTAAAACCCAATAACTTAAAAATTATTCATGATTTATATTTCCAATGTTTGACCAAAACCTTGTCCAAAACGACTTTATTTTCCTATACGGAGGGAGTATACTATATATAAATCATGTAAGTAACTAGGGACGGATCCAGCGGTGGGGCGGGTGGGGCTCTAGCCCCCCTACCGCCGCTGGATGCATGGAGCCCCTCCTAAGCTCCTCCTATTTTTTTTAGTCATAGATACACTAGAGAGAGACTGAAACTATTTAGGCCCTGTTTGGAACGCGGGAAAATTTTCCCGTTCCTGCATTTTTCCTGTGAAATTAAACTGATTCCTGTGAAATTCCTGCGTTCCAAACAGGCCCTTACAGGTTAAAAAAGCTCTCCTAATATTTTCTCTGGATCCGCCGTCATAAGTAACTATCATGCCCCGCCCCCAGGCGTTCTACTAATCCTTGCACTAGTGGATCCTTCCGGCTCCGGTTCATACTTCATATATAGTGTATATAGTGTATCCCATCGTCCTCTGGTATAATCCCTCATCTGCTTCGGTACACTGGTCCTCTTCTCTGTTGTTAGTACGTAGTATATTATTATTAGTCCATCCTCCACCGCCTAGCTTGCCTATGTAGACCCTATATTGCTAAGAAACAGTCCATCCCCATTGCCAACAAGCAGTTGATCTCCAGTATTTCATCCTTACACTATTCTACTTTTGATATTTTTGTTTTAGTTAGTAGTTTGAAGGTAGATACATGTGCTCTGAAGTTTCTGGATGTTAACTCTAACGAACTGTTTGGTTCGCGTGATTGTAACGTAACTTAATTATTTACGGACGGTAATAGATACCGTTGCATAGTGTTTATTTTAAGGTTTGTGTAATCAGATCACGCCGGTATCCGATACGCGTCTTCACAAAAATGATAACGCTCGAACCGTGACGTTATCAAATACTGGAGGTCGTCTCCGCTAGCCTAGGTGTCGTGGGTTCATATGTTCGCTCACGTGCTCACAAGGATAGCTCATGCGGTCGCTGAGTTCAGGGAATGAAAAACAAAACGACAAGATGTAAGCAATATGATATCTTATCATGTTTACGCTACCATTACCAAGACTTAGGCCATGTTCAGTTGGCCAAAAGAGCCAAAAGATTTTGCGCAGTGTAATCTTTAAACGCATGCATGGAGCATTAAATGTAGGTAAAAAAAATAACTAATTGTACTTTTAGTCTGCTCATGTCGAGACGAATCTTTTGAGTCTAGTTGGGTCATGTTTGGACAAAGTTTGTCAAATAACAACGAAAGTGCTACAGTAACTTTTCGCCAAATATTTCGCGAACTGAACAAAGCCTTAGCCAAAAAATCACGAAATTTGTTACCATGTTTAGGTTAACGCCCGTTTATCCCATCCCTTTGCGTTTCCTTATGTCAACCAAACACGTAGTAAACATCTCTGAAAATTTTGAATATACGCTAACTGAACATTTTGGAGTAGCCAACGACTAGGGTACATGTTTCCTCCGCCAGTCTTACTAGGGTGAAGAGGGCCAGCTCAGTCTTAATATATTTACTAGCCAGTGAGCGCCCAACAGCTCACTCGAGGCGGCGACCTTCTTAGACCGACCTGATCCGTTGCAGACAAACAACCGGATCGAAAGAAGTCTGATAGCAATTGTGAACACGACAGGGAAGGAGAAAGGACGAATGAAGGAGGAAGAAGACGACGTGGGCGACAAGAAGATAGGCGATGGCAGGATTACTTATTGATAGATTTGTTCAGCTATTAGCCTGTTATAAGATCAATTCATAGATACTCTAGAAGCAAACTATCAGCTACTGCTACATAGCTCTCACAGCGCACACTTGGCTCACGCAGCATCCTATTCCTATCTTCTGGGCTGGCCGGGCCGATTAGCTGGACCATTCTTCTCGGGTCCAACGGGCGTTGGGTTTACCAGCCTGAGTACTGCGCCGAGGGACCATCTCCTGTTCCGTTTCAGACAACGCTGGAACAACAGGCGCTGGCGGAGTAGCCTTCACAATTTCCATTCTCAAATTGCCTCGCTATCAGTCTAACAGCAAGCAATAATCAGGGTACCTAGGCGGGCTGCAGCTGCAGCAGTGGTGGTACCATCACGCATAAGAGGAGCTGCGCTGTGCCGATGAGTGGATGGAAGTTGTATATATGTAAACGAGTATGGTCGATCAGGCTATATATAGTTGATGGAAGTAGGATGGCGGGAGAGACTTCCAGCCGCTAGTAGTAAGTTGTAAACAAATGAATGTGCAGTATGTAGTTCCTCTGTCTTGATGATTTGGTACATACGCTGCACATAGTTAACAAATGAATATATGCACAAAGGAAAAATACAAACACGACGAGATTACCATAGCTTGTATCATCAACAGAAACATCTTCCAACAACATATTTCATAGAGAGAACAGACAACATTGTCAATATAAGCCATAAGCCCATACAAATTGCTTGCAAGAGGTATCAAAAGTGGTTATTCTGAATTCTTTCCGGTATTTTGAATAACATGAGTAAAATGGAAATCTTTCCTATCCGGAGTAAACCCAAACTAACAGAATATAATATCTCAATACCAAGTAATGCAGGTCAAGAACAGAGCTTACTGAGCAAATATCTCAATTGCATAGCTTGTATCTCAATGCCAGAATTCTTTCCTCTAAATTGAAATATATATGCTGAGCTATCTGTTTTCTAAAAAAAAAAAAGATCAGAGATCAGAGAGAGCAGTTCCAATGCATTAACAGCAGCATTCTGTTTTCTAAAAAATTCAAAGGCCAGAGAGAGAGAGAGAGAGAACAGTTCCAATGCATTAACAACAACATTCAGTTTTTTTTTTTTAAAAAAAAGGCCTGATCATGGTCATTCAGACTATCAACCGCTAGTTTCTGAAAACAGGCAACAGGCAACAGCTATCTCATGTCATCCAAAAATCTGAAAACAGAAAACAGGCAAGCAGCTAGGAGTTTCGTCGCCAATACATAGTTTCAGAATTCCATACAATGCATATGCTAGTTCAAAATGCTGCAGATTGTAAAGAAAAATCCTGGTGGATTTGATCTTGCTTTTGGAGCTGATATTTATATCATTTTAGTTTTCCTACTTAACTGTTTTTATTTTAAGGCTATGAACCTCTGCCCTTTCTCTTGTATTCATTGTTCACATAGCAATCCTTAAATCCTTTGCTCCAGAGTTGCAGTTTAGCTGAACTATCAAACCCACGATCGAGCCGCTTCTGCCATCAACTGTCTGGGCCGCCACTGCCACAGCCAGGGCTACGGCCACGCCATTGCTCTTCCTTGCCATACCCATCTCATTGGCTTTCCTTTCCTAGCAGACACAACGCCGCTCGGCCAGCAGATAGACTGGCGCGGGCGAGGAACGGTGGCGCCAGCGAAGAAGGGAGGGATTTTGGCGCGCGTACTCCATCTCTTGCACGCTCGCACCCAGATCCGCGTGAGAAGATGACCCTCGTACAACGCTTCTCCAGCCGTTGAGTGCGTCTGGGAGCAGGAGCTCTCATCGTCGTCTCGCCGGACGACGAGTACGCCCTCTCTCTTCACCGGTCGTGACGCCGTCAAGTGCAGGATCCTGAACCAGCAAATCAAAGCATGTCTCTGTGAACCAAACCTCACATATATATAATATATGCAACAACTGAAATATGACAAGTGTATATAACTGAGGACGTACGTATCATCTTCTGCACACAGGTTAACAAATTAAACTTTCATTATACTCTGTTCGCTTATAACAACTTACGCTGTTTTTGTCGGTAAAAAATCATCCTGGTGCCCTCCATTCTCAAATCGGCAGTCTGAGTTTGTGTGGACTACAATGTGTCGCGTAAGAGGATCGGAGCTGGGGGCGATGAGGGAGTGGATGAAAGCTGTATAAGTAGGAGTATCGTTGATCGATCGATCAGGTGAGTTAAATAGGGCAGGAGTGGAGTGGACTGCATGCGGTTGCTTGATTCTTGTAATACACTGAGTGGTAGCAAATTAATAATATGTACTGCTCCCTCCGTCCGTCCTGAAAGAAGCAATTCCTAGGATTCGTGTCGGTCAAACTTTTTAAACTTTGACTAACTTTATAGAAAAGAATAATAACATTTATGATATAAAATAGACATATTATGAAAATATATTTTATGATATATCTAATGATATGAATTTGTTACCGTCAATCTTAATAGTTTTTTTTAGAAAATTCGGTCAAAGTTCAAAAAGTTTGACTTAGATAACTCTAGAAATTGATTCTTTCAGGGACGGAGGGCATATGTTACCTATGTGTACGTCTGTCTGTTGGACGACATTGGATTTTCACCAAACATTATATTTCTTCTCCAGCCATGGCCAAGGCCCAAGGTATATATAGTACCATATAACCTTGGTGTCCCAGAATATGCAGGACGCCAGGACACACCCCACACACAGCCCGTGCGTGATGCTAGCGGCTGCCGGCTACTTGGTGTTAGCGACCAAACAGACATGCTTGCGCACTGCACTGGGTGGTTTGGTTGGACTCTTTTGTGGGCTGGGGCTGCCTTCTTGTCAGTTGTCAGTTGTCGTCAATCAACCATCATATAGACCGGAGATATGGGTCCGGTCGTCCATGCGGTTGGGCATCTATAGGTGTTTGGCCCAACAACAGCTCCCAAACTTCTCTGATTTTTTTCCTGAATGTCTAACTGAGAACATTCATAGCTAAGCCATGGCTGAATCAGTTATAATAGTACTCCCTCCGTATCGAAAATAGAAGTCGTTTTGGACACGAATTCGGTTAAACATTGGGAATATAAAATCATGAAAAAATTTTAAATTATTAAGTTTAGAGATATAAAAATTATATAAATAAATTTGTCTTGAAAAGTACTTTAATAAATATATATATATATATATATATCATTTTACAACCAATATTTTTGAAGAAATACATGGTCAAAGTTATACTTTGAAGACCGTGTCGCTGTCTTAAACGACTTCTATTTGTGATACATATGGATTATACGGTAGATTAATTGGGCATGATAAAGGCACGGTTTGGATGCTGTACGTGTTACCAAGCCCCAAAACGTAAACAGACCAGACAATCTTTAATTTGTCTATTTAAGTGCTAAAAACGGAAGCCTGATCAAAACAGAAGCCTGATCAAAACTCCAACACACCGCTACAAAATCCAAAATTTGCATTCACCTGGAACACAAAGCAACTCCAACGGTTTTGCTTTTTTTCAGCAAAATATGATATTTGTCAACTTTCAAATTAATATGACAAAAGTAAAAAGAGTCAATCTCCAATGGTTTTACATTTAGACTTGACAAAATAAAAAATTATACGCGCGAGAGGAAAATATCTCGCGGGAGTAGCACGCGAGGGCGATTGTCAAGCGAACTGTAACTTGACATATATGTCAAATATCACCCAGTGTTTGCCAAGTTGCTAAAAAAGGTAAGCTCATTTGTCAAACCGTTGAATAAGAGATTTTTAGATATTTTTACAAAAACAAGAATGTCAAACTCATTTACAGAACGATTGGAGTTGCTCTAAGGAGTTCAGGATGCACGGAATCATATATAATATATAGATGCACATCGATCTCACTGTCTCACGCAGGCTATAGTGGCCAGCGACGGAGATCCATTTCCATTCGTCACACCTCGCACTGAGGGCTGGGCATGGGCTTTGGACAAGCAGGCTCGAGCCGGAGCAAAAAGAAATATAATATTTCTTTTGTTACCGAATAAATAGATTTTTAGAGTTGTCTTAAGTTAAACTTTAAAGCTTTGACCGGATTTCTAGAAAAACACATCAAAATTTATAATATAAAATTAATATCTTTATATATGTCATAAAATATATTTTTATAATATGTTTTTTTTATGTCATAGATACTGTTACCTTTTTCCTATAAAGTTAGTTAAATTTAAGATAGTTTTTTTTTTGCGAGTAAAGAGAGAGCTTTATTAGCTAGACACCAGCGTTAATACAATCGGCAATCAGAGAATCATGAGCACACGTGGGTGCCTGACCCCACCATGCCGCAGAATGTTTTGTACGTCTAGGTAAACTAGCTATAACATCAGCAACTTGATTACAATCTCTTTTCACTTGGGACACTTTGAATTCCCCTAGGAGACAAGCCAAGCCTCTAATTTCATGTATCACTGGGCCATCTTCTGATCTGTCCATTATATTGTTACTTATCCTTGCTGTAACCCAAGCACAGTCGGACTCCAGGATGATTTTTGGGAGACCCCAGTGAATTGCCCAACGCAGACCCTCAATACACGCTAGAGCTTCTATGCCCGTGGCACTGCCGCAGTGTTCAAAAAAATGCCATGCTGTGTAAATCACCACCCCATTGTTGTCTCTCGCCACTGCCGCCACCCCTGCCTCCCCGGACTGTTCCACGAAAGAACCATCAACATTTATCTTCACCCAGCCCAGTGGAGGGGCTCCCATGACCTGTTGGCTTGCCCAGTGTCCGCTCGAGTTGCACGTTTTCTACCTGCTGTCAGTGGTCTCTTCCCCTTCGGATAAATTTAAGATAGTTTAACTTGTATGGATTCTAGCAATAGATTTATTTAAAGACGAATGGAGTAACTAATAAAAAATAAATTATGTATAGCATGGCTGCCCTACTCTCAAATTTGGGCTATTTTTAAAAAGAGAAATACTGGAGCAGCCCAACTTTCCCAAATTTTTCTAGATTCTCCATCGTATCAATCTTTAGCTGCATGCATGGAGCACTAAATATAGATAAAAAATAACTAATTGTACTTTTAGTATGTACATGTCGAGATGAATCTTTTGAGCCTAGTTAGTCCATATTTAGACAAAGTTTGTCAAATAACAACAAAATTGCTATAATATTTTTTCTAAATTTTTTCCAGAACTAAACACAGTACAATATGTACTTATCTCTACTCGAGATATGTGCTCGAGGTCTGTTGACTATGTCAGGGCAGTGAACACCTGTCCCTACTGTGAGACGATGATCATTCGTGGGGCTGCGCCTCCCTGCATCCGGCAACCGTTGTGTATCATTGCCTCAACCAACAATGCCAAATGTGACTACCTCAAACTATTAAATTTTTTTTCACTCTCTCTCCATAACATCACCATCATATCAATGTTTAGACGCATGCATGTGACATTAAATGTTGGTAAAATAAATAACTAATTACACACATTAGTTGTAAATCACGAGACGAATCTTTTGAGCCTAGTTAGCACATGATTAGATAATATTTGTCAAATACAAACGAAAGTGCTAAAGTGTCAGAATTGCACAGAGTTTCAATCTAAACAAGCCCTAGGCATCCATTCAATGTTTTCCCTGTCCATGACGTCCTGGTGCCTTCCGTTCCCAAAACACACACGCACAGTCTCTGTCTCCCAGCATTTCGATCCACATCTTTCTATATAGCATGCATGCTGTCAAGCAACGACGACTGAAACAAATGAAGACAGTGGAAAATGAGACCAGGTAAAGTGTGTAATATATATAGAGGCATGCAGCCATAGGGCCAAATTAAATGCTGCGCCAAGATAAGAGTTGGTGAGCCGGTGCAGGCTACAGATGAATTGAACGATTTGTATGTACAGTAGAGTAATAAGTAGTCTTCTCTCTACAGTAACTGCAGTGATTCCTGTCATCCTGATTGACATCATGCTGCCCCGGCCACCAGTACTCGATCCTTCAGGTTCATAGTGTATGCCGTCATCGTCCTTTGGTAGTAGATCCTCATCAACTTCGGTACTGGTCCATTTCTCTCTCGTGATTAGTATATTATTAGTCCATTGCCCATCGTCTTCTGTAATCTAGACCCGCTCCATTGCTAAGAAATAATAGCCCATCCCCATTGCCAACAAGTTTGATCTCCAGTATTTCATCTGATCCTTACACTATTACACTTTTGATCTTTTTTTAATAATAAATTGAAGATACATCAAGTGTTTCAACACGTCTAAAGTTTCTGAATGTTAACTCTAAACATACCTGAAATTTTTGAATGCTAACTGAACATTTGGAGGAGCCAATTCTCGGTCATGGCTAAATCACCTCGATCTGAAATAATATAATAACTCTAAACACATCTAGTCCATTCAATTTGTAGAGGCAGCTGGAAAACCATCTCTACAATTTGTAGATGACGCCTCTACTAAACTTTTACATAGTAGTGATGTTAGCATGCCACACAAGCAAGTATATGCTGATTAATAAAATTTGGACCTCGAGTGGCACAACTGATGCATTCAGGGTCCCATATTTGCAGATTAATAACAGTATGTACAGCTATCTGATGTCATAAATAAGTTTAAGGATCGCTGATGCACATTATAACTTACTTCATGTTTACGCGATAAGAACGGCTGAACGTTGAACCTCTAACGAACACATATACACTGGCTTACCCCCTTGAACGCACACGAGCGAGGCTACATCACTTAAAACTGAAAAGAGGTGTGTAACGAATAAGAGAACGCATGAGACGTCGACTCTTATTGATTGCCAGCCTTCAGCTTGCGCTCCTGAAACCTCCTCACACACATGCTGCTGGTACACAAATGACGAAACTGACAATGGCTAATCTTTGATCCTGCATGCCGTTCATCACCGCCGGTGGAGGATCCAGAACCAGCAAAAGCACTGTCTCTGTGAACCAAACCTCACCCCCAACACCCGAAATGACAAGTGTATATAACTGAGGAGGTCTCTCCTGCACAGGTTAACAGAACATTCATAATAGTTGCTCGGTTATAACGATCAAATGGGCTGCGAGTGTCAAAGTTTATCCTGGTGCCCTCCATTCTCAAATCACCAATCTGGGTTTGTGGAACACAATGGTATAGTAGCATGCTTAAGAGGAGCTGGCCCGGCCGATAAGTGGATGAAAGCAGCTGTATATGTAAATGAGCATTGTCGATCAGGTGAGTTAAATAGGACAGGGTGGAGAGGACTGCAGTTGCTTTGCTTGTAATAATTAAGTGGTAGCAACACACTCTGTTAGCTTTAGCTATGTGTCTGTTGGAGTAGTTCCTCTGACTTTTTTTGGTACCATACAGACGCACTAGTTTTCTCAATGACCTCAATTTCCTTTGATGTGATATTCTGGTTTTCCTGTTTGTTTCGAATTTCAAAATAATGTTTCATGACAGGCCGAGGCCGGTATGGATCTGGTGCCAGGAAGTTGGGCGTCTAGGCCTTGGGCCCGGCCCAACAACTAGCTCCCAGACTTTTCTGAATTTTCTGAATGTCTGACTGAACATTCTTAGGAAGCAAGCAGTAAACGAAGCAGCAAAATTGGGCATTGCTAAATCAGTTACAGTAGTAGACAGTGAATTAGTTGAACATGGTAGTAAAGGAGAAGTCCATGGATAATTATGATATACAGATTAAATTTGTTCTGTTCCCGTTGAACCACTCTAGGTCTCCTTTGGAAACTCAAATCTTCTTAAAATCCATAACTTTTCCCGAGGTGGGAAATCCATGGGGATATTATTTGAACAACCATTTATACAGGGTTTTCCTTCTCTGGGTGTGTTTTCCCCTTGCTTCCAAATTAGTCCTTAGGATCAACAAATCCTGTCACGTACTCGATGAAGGTGACAACGAATTTTAGCGTATGAGTACATTGGACGGTGTGAGCTAGCATATCTATATTCCTAGACTTTTGCCCTAAGTTGGCGAAACCCGCCCCGCTCAAAGTCACCGTCTCGAGCACATCCCGATCGTGGTCGTGGTGACAGTTTCATGATTAGTAGTCGAGTAACCTCCTATTGATCGAGTTAGTTCAAGCAGATATACGATTTTGGCGCAAAGGATTTTGAAAGGAAACAACTGACCTCCCTTGCAATAGCACCTATTAAGCGGTATTGTTATCCACCATATCTTCCCTGAGAAGTAGGATTGAGTTATCCTGTAGTTAGTTTGTATCTTGGCTTGTAAGTCAAGCTGTAATCTATAAAAAACCTAGCTGTGTGTAAATCCTGAGTTTGTTGTAAGCCACGCTGGGGGATTTTCCTGGCCTATTTAACATGAAACCAAAAACATCTACGGATGCAACAGTCGTTAACCCTATTTCCATCTACTTTCACACAACAATAACAATAAGCGCCTTTTAATTCTCTAGCGTCTCAGCGTTTGTCCCGGTGCCCTCCATTCTCAAGTCATTTATTCTTATTTTTGTAGCTATATATATTATGAGCTGCCCAATGCAACTTGAGTATTCTACTGTCAATTATGTTTTCGCTCTACTTTTGAAACACTCAACTTGTATATTCGAAACAGTCACAAAAGTAGCTGTAGCTCAGGCGAGGAATGGACGAAGAAATTAACGAGCATGACCGGGTGAGCTAATATATATAAGTAGGAGGCCGGGGGAGAGGGTGTCCGTTGTTGCTGTTGGTAACAAATCAACGCGCTATATATATATGTTTGTGAGATTATAAACAGTGTTGATATCAAGCCCTCTGATGTAGCTATATTAATTGCATGCCCCTGCAGGACAACATTTAAAGTGTCCAAGACACTGCCATGACGACTAATACCCTAGTGCAGTGGACATTTGGTTCTATTTATTTTAGTCGCTCTCACCTTGTTTGGTGGAGCTTATGTGTGTGTGTATAAATAGCCTGTCTTACTCTACCTCTGATGAGCATGCCACGATTAAGATTGCAAGGTTTTGGGAATGGAAGGCATCAGGACAACCCATATGAGAAACACATTACGGGCCTGTTTGGTACAGCTCAGCTTCACTTCATAAGCTGTTTTTTAGGAAAACAACTTCACAAGCAGCTTTTGTAGTGAAGCTGAGCTGTTTTGTAATAATTGTTTGGTAAAACAGCTTCATCACCAACCTGTGCCTAGGTAAGAGAGGATTTTGTTCAGGATGCCCTTGGCTACGGTGGAGCACGTTTCGCTAGCGTGCGTCTCGCGTTTTCACCGCCTGAGCATCACCAAATTATGTATACAGTCTGTGTATACTAGTGGCTATCACCTCTAGCACACCGTTTGTGTATACAGCTAAGCAGGGCATTAAAAAATAAAATAGAAAATAATATAAAACCTCAGGAAGCTTCTTCATTTGTCTAGTTACTTAAACAAAAGTGCACACATCAACATAAATAATCATGCTACAATACAAACATACATGTTCATCATAATCTGGAAAGATATATTGCCCTTGCAAGGTCATCACGAAATTTATCCATGTTCCGATCATTAGATTCCCAAGTTGATGTGTCACTGGCATTTGTTGAAGGCATATGATTTCTATACCTTTGAGGTATGGTTGGCACATAATCAGGATTCTGATCGAATTTCCTAAAGTCCTTGTCACCAAAATGGTTCTCACGAATGAAGTTATGCAGACACATTGTTGCAGCAACAATCATCTTTTGCTTATTCATTGGGTAACTCGGCATTTTAAGAAGAACCCTCCACTTCATCTTCCACACACCAAATGAACGCTCCACCACATTCCTAATATTTGAATGCAAATGATTAAAGAGCTCTTGCTCACCACTTGGTGCAGTACCCCTCCTCCATTCGGGCACGTGATACCTCTCACCCTTGTATGGTGCCAAGTATCCAGGTCTATTTGGGTACCCGGCATCAACAAGGTAATATTTCCCTGAGAATAAGAAAAGGGTAAGTGAGATTTATATACAAAGATCTAGCCACATACTTATGAACAAACTAATGTAATCTAGACATATATGCATACCTAGAGGGGGGTGTGGAAATCTGTCGTGATCATGTCTAATTGCATGAAAGAGCACACTTGTGTCATGCATAGAACCAGGTTGCCCAATAGATGTATATGTGAATCTCATGTCAAAATCAACAATAGCAAGAACATTTTGTGTTGCTTTGCCACTTCGACCAATGTATCTAATTTCATCCTTTGGAAGTGGGGTTGCTGAGATATGAGTACCATCTAGTGCTCCAATGCAATCTTTAAAATGAGGCACCATCCTGCTATCATTAGTAAGCCTAGAATGTGTCGTAGAGAAGTTTGGATCAATAGGCCTTATATAGTCCTCACACATTTTGACCAAACAAATCAAGACCTCATCAAATTTTCGACTGATTGTCTCTGTGGAGTGCTTAAATATACCATACAAAGCACTTATGGACGCGCCATGCCCACAAACTAGTAGAAACATAGCTAGTGACTCTATAGAATTCATGTGAAGCGACGACTTAAGACCATATGTACTGACCAACAAGTCATGTAGCTTAACAAATAATGATGCATTCATTCTGAACATTTTATGTGATTCACCTGGAGTATTTAGCTTCTCCAACGTCCAACTATAGCCAGATTGTGCTGGAGCTCTAGCTTCATTCTTGTCAAGATACGTCATGTAATACTTGGCCGCTACAATTGCACTGACAACCAAATTATTTTGGTTAGACAGCAACACTTGCATAGTATTTGAAATCCAATCATCAGAATCACTGTCACCACTGTCATCTGTCTCAGTACTGGAATGTGATCTGCACACAAAAAAAAACCACCATGAATAAACCAGATAAACATACAAGTGTACCAAATAAAATGAACATGAATTGGTCCACATTGGAAGCATTCAACATCAGTGAATCAGAGAATCCAAGGCAAATGCTATAGGCAGAGAAGCACACAACACCATCTGATAATTCTTTGACATCCAAATTACAAACTAAGAGTTATGATAAAGAAGCACCGGATACTTCCACTAACAGTACTAATATTACTAATAAATACAAACATTTCTAGTTATTGCACTGGTATGACCCTAACAGTACTAAAAATGTGATCAATCCACTCATGCATTACTACTTAGGCACATCATTTCTTGTCATCCACTCATGCTTCCTCCTCAACCACTCGATCCTATCCTGAGAAGTCCTCATAGTCATGAACATTTCTCTCTCAGCCCTCTTGGTAAAAAGAATAGTTGCAATGAAGTGCTCATTTGATCCTGGAGCAGCACCACACTCCTCAACCAAGGTCATTACAGTCTGTATAGAACATCCAGATCTATCATCCCTCCTTGCAATAGACTCACAAGATTTAGTTGTCCTTTCATTCATATTCACTAGTTTCCCCATTTGTTCTTGTAACCAATGCCCAGTACTTGTCTTTGGTTTCTTTCCTTTACTCCTCTACCTCTCTTTCCCCTCGCACTACTGGTAGGCGTCTCTTGTTCTGGCTCACTATCATCACCGACTTCATCTTCATCATTAATTAGAGAATTGTCACATGAGAAACTTGTTGGGGACGGTGCTACACCACTAGAAGCAGACCAGTGGTCATCTCCAGTGTTACGAAGGTCCTCAAACATAATCTCCAATTGCTCCACATTTTGTAGACCTCTTTGCTTAAATCTAGAACTCCCCTTAATTTCCTGCAGTGAGAAATTACAAGTGTGTCAGGTAATGAAATTAGAGAGAAGTTTGCAATAGTGATGTTTATGAAATGCACTTACTTTTACAATCTTCTTCCACCATGCCTCTGGCATCTGAATGTTCTTTTTTGATTCATCCCATCCAATACCAGTTTGGTTGTTGGTAAGTTTCTTCCAAATAGCATAATCACCTTTCAATCTATCCCACTTGTTTTTGAATTGTAGTCTACTGTAATCACATCCAGTCCTTTCTTTGAACCTCTGAATGACATTCTTGTACCCAGTCTTATTCAAGTGAGTGTTTGCGCGGTTTCCCTTTTGCACTTCATCAGCAAAAATCTCACAAACTATCCTAATATTTTCATCTGACCAATCGGCCTCACTGTTTTGAACAAAAATATAAAATTTGTGACCTCTAAATGGAGTATACGGCTGATAGAAGATGAAAAGTTGTGACCTCTAGTACAGGACAAAAAATTTGATCTGTTGTAAAAGTAGCAACAGCACAAGGCAAACAAGCTAGCTGTGAACATACGTATAAAAAATGAAAAAAAACATAGATATAAAAGTTAGCTGTGAACAAGACAGGCAAACAAGCTAGTAATTTTATACAGTAATAGATAGAAATTAGTTCCATTTCACATGACAGTCATCAGGAACTGGAACCTGCATTCCAAAGTCCAAAGGCGCAGTTTCGAGTTACAAGGAGCAGACTTGCAGTTTTGTCTGTCTGCAGTCTCAAGTGTTGTCTGTACTATGGTGCTGGACTAACCAAGGAGCAGACTTGCAGCCATTTCGAGTTACAAGCCAGCTCGACTAACCAAAGGCGCAGTTCTTTTGTGCACCAAAAGATCAGAAATGCATTCATGAGCTATTTTGGAAAAGGGTGTTTGGCAAAAAAAAATAGCTCACAACAGCTCATGAAGCTGCTGGTGAAGCTGTGCCAAACAGCCCCTACAACTTGGCACGCTTGAGGAACCATCCGCTGTGCTGTGTTAGCTGGGCGATCCACAAATTGTTCAAAACTCGGATGGTACACACATGACCGACCCTGCACAAAAGGCACACACGCACGATTGCACGAATGTTGCGTACCCTCAACCATCACGTGGTGCTCATGATGCATGCGGAGGTGAATAGGGTGTTCATTTTCCAAGACTAGCCCACCGGCCAGCTCGTGCTTTGGCATGGGATAAATTTTAGGACACATAGGTACTTCAGTGCAGTACAAACAAAAGGAACCTACACTCAACTCTTAGCAAGAGTCTCTATAGGCCGAGGAGTGGAGAAGTTACATAATGTACATGAGCATGGCCGTGTGCATGAGTTATATATGCATGCTGGCAGAGGATGATACCAGATGCTGGTAACAAATGGAATTCAAATGTATTAGCTAAATTTATTTGGCGAGGTCTCATCTACTATGCATGGGTTTATAAATAAAGTTAACCAAAGATTCACTTGACTTCCTATGATTGGTTCTCCTCTTCCGTGCATCGTGGTATCCTCCGAATCACAATGCCAGTATGACCGTGGAGCGGAGTAGCAAATCAATGCAAGGATGTCGTATAGTACACAGTTTCTGAAGCAGCTTGAAAATCTGCCATATGAAGTAGCATATGTACAATCAACATGTGCAGACGTATATTGACTTGGAAAAATGCAGTTGTTTTTGCAAAACCGTGATGATACAAGGTATTTTACATGAGTAATTTAGGGCTACATGCAAACTAACAAGCCTTCATGCTAGATATATTCATTCGTGTAGTCAAGCTCTTGTTTTTTATTGAGAAGTGTTAAATGACACTCGTTTGTCTTGGAGGGAGCAATCCAACACTTGAATTATATGCCCAATCCAACACTTGTTTTTATTGACAGTGAGTCTCCACTGCGAGTACTGTCAGGGTCTAGCACATTCATCAGCTCTGTACAGATATGTAACATCTGAAGCACATGAGGACCCCGGGACCGGGGTACAACACTACACTGAAAATCAGTGCATATGGTCTAGCACTCGCCATTGCTAATCTTCGAGCATGCACGCCAGCCACCTGCCATTCTTCTGTTGTGATCCTCCTTGTTTCTGAACTGGCACAGTATTCTGCTTGGTAAGACCAAGCCTCCCCTGCAATATCCAAAGTGACAAGTGCGTATAACTTAGATATCTTCTTCTTCACAAGTTAACAAAATTTTCATGTACTTGCTCCATCTAACAGCTTACTTTGTCCATGCATGCCAGAACTTGTCCCCGTGCCTTCCATTCTCAAATCGCCTCGGTATTCAAACTGACACCAACATTTGCTGCAATTGCATAAGGACAGTGAGTGGAGGAAGGTTATACTATGAGCGGCCTAACTTCAGTCCAGTTCAATGAAAATATATAGCCTTCCTGGCTCCAAGAGTGTCAACATGTTGTGGTCTATTCTTGTATAACTCGAGTCTTCGATCCCTCTATTTTTTTTTTGGTAACACTGAGATTTTCTAAAAAACAGTCACAAGAGTCTTTAGGCCGATGAGTGCAGGAAGTACTATATATACACGAGCATAGCTTTAGACAAAGCAATCTCTATTGATGTCGAACAATTACATATAGGTTGATACAATCGATCCAAGACCAACCCTAGCCTCTACCAGCTAGCTAATTGAGAAGCACACAACCTATGATTACTGAAGAATAATAACATGCCATCATTTGTTACCAACAATTGGCAGCATATGCACATGCACTCCGGCCGAGGCTTGCTCGATCCATGATTGCCGTGTGCTGTTGCTCACTGCGACAAATGCACATTGTGCTGTGTAACTGTGTTGTGCATGTACTGTGTTGTGTGACTACTGGACTAGCTTGATCGAGAAGCGCATTGAAGTCAAATGCAGCGTAGTTTCCTAATAAACTAGTTAGGTCTTCCTGATACCTTCCATCCTCAAAGCTAATTATGTCCTTGACAATGAGTTTATGTTCACCAGCGCATAGCTTGGACACGGTTCGTTCATGGATATCTTCCTTCTGTATGTTTAAAAGCCTCTTGCTAACACCAACTCCACTGCACTAGAGTATAGTAGGCTACAGTCACAAGAGTATAGCAGGAGCAGATCGATGTATATAACCTGTGGTCTGGTCATCTTGAGTGGAAAGTAGGAGGAAACTAAAGACAGTTTTTTTTTTTTTTTTGAAAGAAGAAACTAAAGACAGTTAGGTTTTTTTTTTTTGGAAAAGGAAGATTTTATTGCATCCCAAGAACAGTACATCAAGTTGATACACGGTTTTGGGACGAAAACTCTCAGCCTCTGCCTAAAGGTTAGGCACATAGCTAAAGACAAAAACCAAGCATACTCTAGTAACAATCAATCCTATGACTAGATCGTCACCCATATGCCCGGGTAAAGATATCCCTCGCCACTTGCTCCAATTGTCGCGACGCCACCACAACTGTATCCTGGAACTCCGGTCGCTGGAGGATAGCCCATGAAAGGAGCCTGTGGGAGATTGCATGAATAACCTGCAAAGGAAAATTATATTTTTTCTTTTCAAAAACAAAATCATTCCTGTGCAACCAAATAGACCAATATGTCGCTGCTGCCCCAAGAAGTACTAAAGACCTCCAATGTTTTGGTATCCCATTTAACCAACTACCAAACATATGCGCTACACTTTGGGGTTTTGTAAGATTTAACGCAACTTGAGAAAAACTCCAAATGAAACGCGCTAAACGACAGTCAAAAAACAAGTGCTGAATTGTCTCATCTTCGTGACAAAAGCAACAAGTTTTGCTCCCATGCCAATTGCGCTTAATTTAATTATCCTTTGTTAACACTACCCCTCCTAAGATACCACATAAATATCTTTAACTTAAGAGGTGCTTCATAAAGACAGTTGGTAGCAACAAGTGATGAAGATGTTGTGGCAGGACATACACATGGGTAGTACAAGTTACTGCTGTGCTTACGATCGAGATGCACCACACGCCCTGCATGTTCTTGCGACCAGAGCAGCGTGACGTACTGCCGATGCAATGAAAGCCAACTGTATTTTTTTTTTAAAAAAAAAGAACAGTGTGAACCATATGAAATCCCCCCCGCTTTCTTGAAACTACAAACCACGATATAACGTATACAACTAAATTGTGTCAGATTTCTGTCATATGCACACAGGTTCAGGTTCAGATTGCTATGAGGTCGACGCTGGCATGGCGCCGCGGCCGCGAGGTCCGCCAGGAGCTGCTGCTCGTGATGCCGTCTCCGACGAATTAACGGAACAGAGCTGATGGGCTGGACTCGGGGCTAGGTTGTTGGACAAGGTTGAGTCCAACCGTGACCCAGCAACAATCAAACAGAAAATAATTAATTTATTTAATTGACTGCTTTTAGATAGATTTGTGCCATTTTTTAGAGGAGGAGTACTGGAGCAGTTGCCATTTTTAGGAAGTATCAGGAGGAGACGGAGGATCACGCTCGCCGCTCGGGAGATAAAGATGCATTTTGTTTCTCTGGCACGGGGAATCAGAAGAAGCAGCCGGTTTGGCATGATTTTTTTTTCTAATTAGTCCATGTTCACGCACGTATGTCTGGTTGATGATCACACTTGATTGTAATCGTACATCATGGCTTTAATCATCAATGGCTTTTGGTCCCAAATTGTAGATTATTTTGGATTGTCCTAAGTTAAACACACTTTCATGACAGTTTTATTTTTGTGACGGACAAACCCGCCAGGAAACGAACCTGACACCGTAGGAACAACGCTCCCCGTTGCTTACTGTCAGGAATGGCCTATCAGGGGCTAACTGTCATATGTAAAGCTGACCTCTAAATTTGACATTTTTTTTAAAAGAAAATGTATGCCTACTACAAGTTCAACTAAATGCACTATCAAAATATATAACATGGAGAATTTTTATGAAACTAATTTGATGTTATAGATACCAGAGTTAACTTTTTATAAGATTGGTAGTAAGTTATAAAAGTCTGACTTAGTTTATAAACAAAGTAAACTATAAAAACCAATATGGTTTCATTAAGGTTAGATCAATCCAAGATTGTTTGGCCTGGTCTTTAGAGTACTTGCATCTTTGTCATCAATCAAGAAGGGAAATTGTCATCCTTAAGTTAGATTTTGAAAAAGCATTCGATAAAGTGGAACATGGTCTGTTATTGCAAATTATGCAGAGTAAAGGCTTCCCCAGTTGGTGGCTAACTTGGATGAGAATGATTTTCAACTCTGGTACCTCTGCTGTACTACTCAATGGTGTGCCTGGGAAAGTGTTTCACTGTAAACGTGGTGTTCGACAAGGAGATCCATTATCTCCCCTTCTTTTTGTCCTGGCCGCAGATTTTTTACAAACTATTCTTAATTCAGCAAGACAGCAGGGGCTCCTTTCTTTGCCAGTGGATCCGCCTCATGATAATGATTTCCCTGTTTTGCAGTATGCAGATGATACCTTAATTTTCCTTCAAGGAGACTCTAGACAACTCTTCTTCCTCAAAGCCATCCTTAACAGTTTTGCTGAGTCCACTGGTTTAAAAGTCAATTACAATAAATCTATGATGATTCCTGTCAATGTCACTAATGATCGTCTTAATATTTTGGCAAACACTTTTGGTTGCTCTATTGGCTCTCTTCCTTCTACTTATCTTGGTCTACCCCTCAGCCTTACAAAACCATCTGTAGCTGATTTTTGGCCTTTGGTGTCTAAGTGTGAAAGAAGATTAGTGAGTATCTCATCCTTCCTAAGTCAGGCAGGAAGGCTACAAATGACAAATGCAGTTCTGAGTGCTCTGCCCACTTATGCTATGTGCACCTTTCTCCTTCCTAAAACTGTTGTTAAGCAAATTGATAAGTTTAGAAAACATTGTTTATGGAGGGGCTCAGACTTTAACTGCAAACAACCCCCAAAAGCTGCATGGAATTTAGTTTGTGTCTCAAAGGAGAATGGGGGTCTTGGAGTTCTCAATTTATATACACAGAATCAATGTCTGTTGACCAAGCACCTCCATAAATTTTTCAATAAACAGGATGTTCCATGGGTTCAACTAGTTTGGAACAGTCATTATCCTAATGGTAATCTCCCTGTGAATAATAGAAAAGGGTCCTTTTGGTGGAAGGATGTTTGTAAATTTCTAGATTCTTTCAAGGGTATGGCTTCTGTTTCAATTTCTGATGGATCAACCTGTTTTTTCTGGACAGATGTCTGGAATAATAGACTTCTTTGTCATCAAATGCCGAAGCTCTTTTCCTTTGCTAAGGATGCTGATATCTCTGTTCAACAATTTATAGCCTCAGAAACAATGTCCGATCTTTTTCATTTGCCTCTTTCAGTTGAAGCCTATGATCAATTTCAGCAGTTAGCCTTTTCACTCCAAGACTTGCAGTTACATCAAGGCAAAGACAAATGGGTCTATATCTGGGGATCTTCAGTTTATGCATCAAGTAAGGCATACTCACAGTTGATGGGTTCAATACGTGTATCGCCAGTTTATAAATGGCTGTGGAATTCATATTGTCTGCCTAAGAGAAAAGTCTTTTTCTGGTTGGTTCTTAAAGATCGTCTCAACACAAGGGAACTCCTAAAAAGGAAAAGTATGGTTTTGCAAAGTTACAGTTGTGTTCTCTGTCAACTGAATATTGAAGAATCTCTACGTCACCTCTTTTTTGACTGCCCTTTTGCTATGTCCTGCTGGAATCTGCTTGGCTTGGCTCAGTTAATTCAAGGGGATATTTTAAACACATTAGTCTCATTCAGGGCAAATCTTCATGGAAGTCACCATAGCTATGTTCTGGGCTATCTGGTCAGCTCACAATGATTTGATTTTTAGGCAAATTCAACACTCTCTGGCTTCGTGCAAAGTTGTCTTCAAGCAGGAATTGGCGCGAGTTAAGCTCAGAGCCAAACCCGATTTCAAGCCCCTTTTTGATTTATGGATAAGAAACTTTGTGTAATTCTTTTGGTTTTCTTCCTTTCTTTTCATGTTCCCTGACCTCCTGTACAGAACCTTTTGCTTTTTGTTAATAAAAGTCCAGTAGGGGACACAACCCCCTCCTGTTTCCCTCAAAAAAAAAAACAAAGTAAACTATAATTTGGAATGAAGCAAGATACATATATTTGGATAGATGTCTGGCTGACAAAATTACCACCACATGCACGTGCCAGTCCTTTAAGCTAGCTAGCTGCTTCATCAGGATATAAGAGCAGGTTCAATAAGCTTGGCTAAAAACCAACTTATGTTAGCAGCGTACTATCATAATATCACAATAGACAAGCCATACAACAATTTAGTTTCTTCTTCTATTGTAAATATTTTTTATTATTATGTGTGGGACCCACCCACTTTTTTTCCTTTCTACGGTAGTTTTTTTTTCGGGTAACTCTCTACGGTAGTTTGGCCATGTTCTACCTGCGGAATCCGACTTGCTTCTCCTCGACGAGCTCACCACCGCCGTCCGTTCTTTCTACCTCCCTCACGGTTGCTAGGGACGGCTAAAAATGAGATGTGCCCACCTATCAAATCTATTCATGGAGGAGTGTCTTCCCGATGCCTTCCATCCTCAAAGCTCTTGGTTATTTTTCCTTTACAATTATAGGCCTATGTTCACCTCCCGCACAGCTTGGACACAATTCATTCATTGAACTTTTTATTTGTAACATATCATCTTCCTTCTGTATGCTTAAAAGCTGCTTGCTAGCACCAACCCTACTACTGTGTCACAACTCAGAAAGGAATGGGATCGATCTGAGCCAAGCAAGGCCAAGGAGCGTGTCGGTGGTAAAAAAAAGGGGTACCCCCGATCAACGCAAACACCCGAACGCTCAATCTCCGTCTCGCCCGAGCCCTCCCAGCCAGGCCTCGGGCGAACGCTCGCTCTCCGTCTCGCCCGAGCCCTCCCAGCCAGGCCTCGGGCGAACGCTCTATCTCCGTCTCGCCCGAGCCCTCCCAGCCAGGCCTCGGGCGAACGCTCTATCTCCGTCTCGCCCGAGCCCTCCCAGCCAGGCCTCGGGCGAACGCCCCATCTCCGTCTCGCCCGAGCCCTCCCAGCCAGGCCTCGGGCGAACGCCCCATCTCCGTCTCGCCCGAGCCCTCCCAGCCACGCCTCGGGCGAATGCTCTTTCTCCGCCTCGCCCGAGCCCTCTGAGCCAGGCCTCGGGCGAGCACGATCGCTCTCCGTCTCGCCCGAGCCCTCCAGGCCTCGGGCGAGCGTGCCCCTACACCTCGAGCCTTAACGCACGGGCCTCGAGCGGTACAGACAGCCGTACCAGCCCCATACCACACATTTAATGCCTTCACCTACTCCGGTCATGTCCACTAGTGCACAGCATGTACCACAGTAACTCGGTGTAAAGGTCAAGTCTCGTTTTCACCACAAGCATGGGCAAAAGGGCACCAGTACAGCACTGTTCGGCCAAGCCATGCACTGTAACCCCTCGAGGCCGGCTACGCGCCCCTCGAGCCATGCACTGTAACCCCTCGAGGCCGGCTACGCGCCCCTCGAGCCCTGCACTGTAACACCTCGAGGCCGGCTCCGCGCCCCTCGAGCCCCCGTGGCACCACCTCGAGGCCGGCACCGCGCCCCTCGAGCCCTGACAAGCTCTCTCACTCTTGGAAGACAGGTACTCCAAGACCTGGAGGGACCCCGCTACGTCCTGTACAAGCCGGAATGGGCGCTGTACGGCTTCCACTCCGTCACGCCTCCATGACCGCGCCCGGGATGGAGGCCACGCTTCAAGGACGCCTCAACAGCAACGCCCACGTCGGCTACAATGTCTTCGACAAGACAGGATTCCTACCCTACTTCGTATTGGGCGCCGTACGTCCCGACACTTGTAAAACCCCTGTGTAACCCTGGCCTCCCTTTGCCCTATAAAAGGGGACGCCAGGGCCCTCATTCGCATGTGGACAAACACGTTAGAGCGCCTTACACCCATACACTTAAGTCCGGACCCCGGTCCACGCTCACCAAGCTTGTATTCGCCCCTGTACAAGCACTTAGGTGCCAGTAATACAAGAACATCCCCCGCTGGACGTAGGGCCTTCTTTGCCCGAACCAGGATAAATCCTTGTGTCCTCTTGCATCACCATCCAGGAAGAGAAGCACGCGATCATATTACTCGTTGGTGTGATACCCCCGGGTACGAAACACCGACAGTTGGCGCGCCAGGTAGGGGCACGCGTGTCCGAGTCATTTTCTTGCTATCTCCTGGATGGCTTCTTCTACTCCTTCGTTCTCTGCCGCTGCCGTCGTCTGGTTCGGGAACCTTGAGTCCCTAGCCGCCGGCAACGGCAACGAGCTGACCCCGCTCTCCATGGAGGGCCCGAGCGGAAGGCGTGTCACACCACCCCGCGCGGGGGGCATGACGCGTCGTCTGCACCACCACGCGTCGCCACTTCGCGGGCGGCGCCGTGGTCACCATCGTCGCCAGGCACAGGCGGTGCCGGCGGCGTACGCCCACTTCCCCGCGGCCGGCGCAGAATCCCCGAGGGGAAACCTGCCCGGCACGCGGCCGGCGACCTCCAGGGCGCGGGCGCGCTCCCCCAGCAAGTTCGCGTCTGTCACACGTGCGGACCGGCACGTCTGGTATCCCACCAGGGAGTGCTTCCAGCTCGAGGGAGTGGTGAGCGACGACGACGACGATGACGACGTCAGGCCAACGCTCAACCTCGGAGCGCCCAACGACGTGGCTACGGCGGGCGGTTCGCGCGTTCAGGCAAGAAGCAAATCCTCGGCCTCGGTTGCACCGCCTCAACACGACGACAGCAGGGCGGCGCAACTCGCACAGGTGCGGGAGGCAATCACCAAGACCGAGGAGGAACGACAACGCCTGTTGCAGCTCCAGCAAACTCTGATGCAGGAACCACCCCAGCCTCGAGGAACCGGAGCTCGAGGTCGGGCTCGAGATGCCCACCGACGGACCCTCGGGGACGGGGCGCCAGCACGCCCCGAGGTGTGCCTCCCGCGAGCCGGGCAAAACGTGGTGGCGGCCGCAATGCTGCTCCGCGATCTGCCCGCCGTCTCCAACCCCGACGCCAGACGCATGCTTGGGGAAGTAAAGAGCCTCCTCGAAACGGCCGCTGTGCAGATAGCCGAGAGCTCGGCCTCGCGCCAGCGCAGGGCAGCCTCGGAGAAGCCAGCAGACGCACCCCGCAGCAAGCACGAGACGTCGGTCCGCCAGCCGGACGCCCCTCAAGCCAGACTAGCCCAAAAGCGGGTCGCGGACAGCTGGCAAACCCTCGAGCCCCAGGGTCTTCAGCCGAGCCATCCGCAGCTCGACCCTCCCCGACCGCTTTCGACCACCGACCAACGTCGTAAAGTATGACGGGGAGGTCGAGCCCAAGCTCTGGCTCTCAGACTTCCGCCTAGGCTGCCAACTGGGCGGAGCGAAGGGCGACGACCGTGTGATCATACGCCAACTCCCACTTTACCTCTCGGACACCGCCCGCCGGTGGCTCGAGGGGCTCCCGCCGGATCAGATCCATGACTGGGCCGACCTAGTCAGGGTCTTCGACAGGAATTTCAAGGGGACTTGTGCGCGCCCAGGCAACTCCTGGGATCTGCGACGTTGCAGGCAGGCAGCGGACGAACCCCTCCGCGACTTCGCTCGGCGGTTCTCGAAGCAGCGCCTCGAGCTCCCTCACATGCCTGATGAGGAGGTCATCTCAGCGTTCCTCGCAGGCACGACGTGCCAAAAGCTGGTCCACGAGTTAGGGCGCTACCGTCCCAGGACGATCGAAGGCTTGATGGATCAGGTCACCAGCTTCGCCTCCGGCAACGAGGCAGTGGGGGCCTTCTTTGGCCACTCCGCGGGCCAAGGCGAAGGACAGAAGGCAAGGCGCGACGACGAGGACGACGACGACGAAGAAGTGCGCGTGGGCGCCCGCCGCAGACGAGCTGGCTAAGTTGGCACCCACGCACGACGCCGCCCCTCGAGCCGGACGTGGGAGTTCGACTTCGACGTCACTCCTCGGGCTGGGCTCGGGGGCTCGACCTTCGACGCCCCACCTCGAGCCGGACTCGGGGGCTCGACGCCCCTTCGACGCCCCTCCTCGAGCCGGACTCGAGGGCTCGACGTCCCTTCGACGCCCCTCCTCGAGCCGGACTCGGGGGCTCGACGTCCCTTCGACGCCCCTCCTCGAGCCGGACTCAGGGGCTCGACGTCCCTTCGACGCCCCACCTCGAGCCGGACTCGGGGGCTCGACGTCCCTTCGACGCCCCTCCTCGAGCCGGACTCGGAGGCTCGACCTTCGACGCCCCTCCTCGAGCCGGACTCGGAGGCTCGACCTTCGACGCCCCACCTCGAACCGGACTCGGGGGCTCGGCCTTCGACCTTCAGCGCTGCCCCACGAAAACAACCCCGAGCCCGACTCCAGCTCGGAGCGTCGAACAGCTACGTCGTTTTCTATCCCTAAAGCCTCGAGGCTTCGTTCATTTCTCGTATTTTGTGCACACGTCGCATCTTGAATGAATAAAAGTTCATTTCCAAGTTCTTTATTTCGTTCAAATCAAAGGTAGCCTCGACCCTGCCTTACTCAGGGACGAGCCTTCCTCGGGGCCTGTCAGCGGGCGTCCCCCCTCAGACTCCGGAAAAAGCACGCCTTTCTTTTCAAAAATTCGACCCTCATCTCAATTCGCACCTCGAGCGCACTAGCAACGTCTAAGTCCCTAAAATGCCTCGAGCCTCCAAGAGTCGGGGGGCGTCGACGTAGACGACCACCTACGCCCCAGGGCTACGGTACCCTACCTACGCCTCACCTCGAGGAACTCGCGACGCATGTCGAAGGAAAACAGACTAAGCCGGTAAAAGCTCGAGCTCGCGACGAAGAGAGATGATCGAATAAATTTGAAAAGAAAACAGCTTCATTAAATAAATAAGTCATACGCGTATGTCTGGCCTCGACGGCCCATAAGTTTTGACACGAATTTTTACAAGGGCCTCGACACCCAAACTTGGCACGCAGGCCGCGGTCTGGTACTCCTCCCCAGGATCTTCTGCCGCACGCTCAGCCTTGACGTCCGAGCCAGAAGGAGGGAGGACCCCTACACCGCCGTCCGCATCAGGAGGCAGCATGTCCTCCTCGACATACCGGCGCCGTCTCCAGATGGCAAAAAAGGTAACCGAATACCTTTAATGTGCCTATCTAACCTCGTCTCAAGCCAGTTGACAGGTACACCCAGCGATTCCGCATTCGCTCAACTACCGGGGCCCTCCGCGGCCACCGCTCCGACCTCCTGACCGTCGTCTTGGTGCCACGAACTCCACTCCCGACGAAGGCTTCTTCACAAAGGTAAAAACGGGCCCCGGCCCTAAGTCTCGAAGCAGCGAAGGCTGGCCCTCGAAAAGGGTTCGACAGCCGGCTTCGAGCGCCCGAGTCAGGGACACCAAGGGGCGCCACTCACGGCATTACTCGAGGGCCGAGCCCTCAAGGCCCCTCACGTGTATCCAAGGCGGGGAGCTCGACGTGCAGTGAGATCCCCTCGGAGGGAGGCATCGAGCCACCGGGTCCTATCGAATGGACCCGGCACTCCTGCAGACTGAGCACCCATGCTTTATGAGACCGCCTCCGGGCCACAGTCGACCCCTATCGAACGGGGCACGAGCTCTCACTTGGATTCCCCCGTTACCAGCTCACCGGGAACCTCGATACTCGCCCGATCCATTCGTGGTAGTACGAGGCATCCCACCCCGCATCCTTTCGAAAGGGTTCAGCGGGATGACAAGCCAGGGTAGCCGGCGTACCGGATAGCTAGCCGGACGGTCGGCTCAGCCTGGCACCCCTCGACGAAAGAGGGTTAAATAACTCGAGCAGTTGCGACTGATCTTTTTCCTTTGTGTGAGCATGAGATTTTCAGGCTTCGGACGAACGCCCCTCCGAGCCAGGCCTCTGGCAGAGTTTCCCACGACAAAGAAGAAAGGCGCGCCCAGCGGGCAGAAGGTTTCCCAGCGACGGAGGTTTCTTCAAAAGGATCCAAAACTCGGGGACTCGACACTCCAACACCACTAACACTCGCAAAAAGCCCACGAGGGAGTTCCAACCACTCCCCCGTGGCCTCGGGGGCTACTGTCGGTGGTACAAAAAAGGGGTACCCCCGATCAACGCAAACACCCGAACGCTCAATCTCCATCTCGCCCGAGCCCTCCCAGCCAGGCCTCGGGCGAACGCTCGCTCTCCGTCTCGCCCGAGCCCTCCCAGCCAGGCCTCGGGCGAACGCTCTATCTCCGTCTCGCCCGAGCCCTCCCAGCCAGGCCTCGGGCGAACGCTCTATCTCCGTCTCGCCCGAGCCCTCCCAGCCAGGCCTCGGGCGAACGCCCCATCTCCGTCTCGCCCGAGCCCTCCCAGCCAGGCCTCGGGCGAACGCTCTTTCTCCGCCTCGCCCGAGCCCTCTGAGCCAGGCCTCGGGCGAGCACGATCGCTCTCCGTCTCGCCCGAGCCCTCCAGGCCTCGGGCGAGCGTGCCCCTACACCTCGAGCCTTAACGCACGGGCCTCGAGCGGTACAGACAGCCGTACCAGCCCCATACCACGCATTTAATGCCTTCACCTAGTCCGGTCATGTCCACTAGTGCACAACATGTACCACAGTAACTCGGTGTAAAGGTCAAGTCTCGTTTTCACCACAAGCATGGGCAAAAGGGCACCAGTACAGCACTGTTCGGCCAAGCCATGCACTGTAACCCCTCGAGGCCGGCTACGCGCCCCTCGAGCCATGCACTGTAACCCCTCGAGGCCGGCTACGCGCCCCTCGAGCCCTGCACTGTAACACCTCGAGGCCGGCTCCGCGCCCCTCGAGCCCCCGTGGCACCACCTCGAGGCCGGCACCGCGCCCCTCGAGCCCTGACAAGCTCTCTCACTCTTGGAAGACAGGTACTCCAAGACCTGGAGGGACCCCGCTACGTCCTGTACAAGCCGGAATGAGCGCTGTACGGCTTCCACTCCGCCACGCCTCCATGACCGCGCCCGGGATGGAGGCCACGCTTCAAGGACGCCTCAACAGCAACGCCCACGTCGGCTACAATGTCTTCGACAAGACAGGATTCCTACCCTACTTCGTATTGGGCGTCGTACGCCCCGACACTTGTAAAACCCCTGTGTAACCCTGGCCTCCCCTTGCCCTATAAAAGGGGACGCCAGAGCCCTCATTCGCATGTGGACAAACACGTTAGAGCGCCTTACACCCATACACTTAAGTCCGGACCCCGGTCCACGCTCACCAAGCTTGTATTCGCCCCTGTACAAGCACTTAGGTGCAAGTAATACAAGAACATCCCCCGCTGGACGTAGGGCCTTCTTTGCCCGAACCAGGATAAATCCTTGTGTCCTCTTGCATCACCATCCAGGAAGAGAAGCACGCGATCATATTACTCGTTGGTGTGATACCCCCGGTACGAAACACCGACAGAGCGGAAGAAGCAGGAGCAGAGATCGATATATATACCCTGGCCTGGTCAGCCGAGGGGAAAGTAGGAGGAACGAAAAGCATTAAGGCAGAGTAGGTTTAGCATTAACAACTCAAGATGTGGTGGTAGGAGTGTAGGACACATGGCTAGAAGTTACTGTCGTGAGTATGAGATGCACAATTACTACGCTCTCGATCTATCTGACTTATGTGGAAGCCGGTGCAAAGACTTAAAAAAAAGAAACAGTGACCCACATGTTGAGAAGTTAAATTTAAGCTTACATGTGTACACTTGAACGCTATTTTGCATCGTCATAGGTGCGCAGAGGATGAGAATGATGTCAACATAATTTATCATCTTGACGATGTTTGGTCCATTGTTCTGTTGAGAATTTTTACTATGGTTGTCGAAAAATAAACGGCTCATGAGGAGCGATCCGAGGTACCAAGAGGCGGAATTAAATTGAGTGCACCCCGGGTGCACCCTGTGCCTGTGCACCCCATGCTGGATAGTTGACACGTGACGGTAAAAAATATCTTGCGGACACCAGACAACATGTGTGGAGACTAAATTTAGAAAATTGCCCACAACATGCGGGAACTCAGTTGTTGCGAATTTTGCTGGACGTAGGATTTAATTCTCTAGACACGTGTCAATCATCCAGC
This sequence comes from Coix lacryma-jobi var. lacryma-jobi, assembly GCA_009763385.1. Lineage (NCBI taxonomy): Eukaryota > Viridiplantae > Streptophyta > Magnoliopsida > Poales > Poaceae > Coix > Coix lacryma-jobi. The sequence goes on from CM019823.1 coordinate 176,043,915, forward strand.
ATGGGGATACACAGGCTTAGGGTGCACCCGGGGTGCACCCAATTTAATTCCCCAAGAGGCACCAATTAGAGAGGTATCGAGAGGCACCGGGTGCTTACTAAATGGTGGGACCATATACACGAGGTGCCTACTAAATTGGTGGGATCAGTACGTAGGAAAAAAGGTAAGATAATTTTCTTTTTAATTTTTTTATGTAACAAGGGACAAAATGGTAAATCTATACTACGGTGTGCCTTAAACTTCTCAACGTGTCATTTAGGTCCTTAATAAACCTCTAAAATGCACATCTAAATACAGAAACTTGATGTGTGTTGCATCTGAGTCCGAACGGGTCCTCCTAGATCACACCCATTTGTTGGTGGGGCAATCTGTGTTAGCAGTTGCTCTAAATGGTTAAACAACTAAAATAAACATTGTAGATTTTGACAAGTTATAAAACTTTGTTGTTGACAACTTTAATTTGACGTCATCTTGTCGTGCAAAACTGCGTTTAAATTTGAAAATTTTAAAATTTGAATCTTTGAAAAGACCTCGGATGGAGAAATGACCAAAATAAAAGTTATAGATCTCAAAAGGTTACGAAACTTTGTAATTGATAACTTTTAAATTTGAAATCATCTTGCAATGCAAAACTGTATTTGAATTTAAAAATTTTAAAACTTGAATTTTCAAAATATCTCAGATGGAGAAATGACCAAAAATGAAAGCTGTAGATCTCAAAAGTTATGTAAGTTTATAGTTGACAACTTTTCAATTTAAAAACATCTTGTCAACGAAAACTACGTTTGAAATATCTCAAATTTGAAATTCAAATTTTATAAATGACCTCGCATAACAAAACATTCTAAACGAAAAGTGTAGATGTTGGCAGCCAGGGAAGCTGTGCTAGCCAGGGGTGCGGATGGGCGGCGCGGAGAGCTGGGCGGTGGAGGGATAGAGAGGGAGGCAGTAGAGCAGCGCTGCTTGCCGGTGGTGGGAAGCAGGAAGGGGAAGGTAGAAGAAAGATCTGATGAGCGGGCCCATGCCACAGTGGCAAGTTATTCTAGCTGACAAGCGGGTCTGAGGGCTGCTGTGTATATCAGACAGTAAATCAGACTTTTTCCGTGGAAAATATGAAGTATGTAGGAGGAAAGATAGAGTTGGAGTTGGTAGGATTAACAACTGAAGATGTGGTGGCAGGACACATGGCTAGAAGTATGAGATGCACAATTAGGTCTTGTTTGGCTGCACACAAATACACTCCAATCCATATGGACTGAAGTGGATTAAAGTCTAATTTAAACTAAATTACACGTCAATCTATTTCAACCCACGTGGATTGAAGTGTATTTGTGTGCAGTCAAACAAGCGCTTGTTGCTGTGCGTATGAGATGCAGAATTACTCCCGCATGCATGTTCTCGATCATATCAGACTAGTGCGTCAGCCAGTGCAAAGGCCAGCAATAAAAAAAGAAACAGTGAACCACATGTTGAGAGGTTAAAATTAAACTTACACGCGCACACTCGAAGGCTATGTGCATCGTCGTAGGTGTGAGGATGATAATGATTTGTCAACATAATTTTTGTCATCTTTGGTATCATCTTGATGACGTTTGACTCAATGTTCTATAATGTAACCTAATTACAGCTGTTAATAAGGGATCCTTTTGTTTTAGGAGTGCTGTAAACAGATACAATGGAATCCTTTACAGTCTAGTACAAATCCCACCGCACCTTTTTTTTTTTGCGGGATCGTTTCCCGCACTCCCTTGACTGAAGCATTTTCTGATTATGTTTGCAATTCCATTTGCATTTCACCCTAAACAAATACCTCCCCTATACCCAGTGTCATGAAGTTCGAGGTACGAAGGGTATGAGGAACGAGCTAGTGGAATGTGGATCGATAATTTCGATCAGCTTTCGAGTTCTTTGAGGCATAGGCGGGAGCTTCCTTAGAGCCAAAGTGGCCCATGCCCTCCTCCTTATACAAACAATTTCTCAAGTAAATAGTTAATTCTACCATTAAATTGACAAAAAAAATATTAATATGGCCCTGTCGTTGTTGATCACGTTTGATTTGGTCCCCTCTGTTCAAGTGTCCAAGCTCCGCCACTATATTGAGGGGGGTGTGTACCTCTTCAGGATATTTGGTTTGTGAACGACAATGTGATCCTTAGACAATTGGATCGACGTATCTAGAGCGAAAAAAGTCTACTTAACCCCCTCAACATATTCGGGGTGGTCTACTTAACCCCCAAACTATCAAACTAACTGTTTTACCTCTTGAACTTTGTAAAACCGATCAAATTACCTCCTCATGAGGTTTTGGACGGTGGTTTTGCTATAACAACATTGGTCTAGAACGTCCGTCTCAAGAACACAGATCGCTGCTACGATATGCGATCCGTGTGACTTTGCTCATATCCCATCCTGATGTCTCCTGTTCCCAAAACTCTTGTTGCCATTTTGACTGCTGCCAAGTTTGGTTAGCGCACTAGATGATGGAGTGATGGCACTACAATCTCTGAATGTTGGGTGTAAAATGAGACCAGGTGTATATATATAGAGGCAGTGGCCTGCGGAAACCAAAAGCGAGGTGTGTGTAGAGGGGAAAAACACCCATAACCATTACTATTTTACCGCAACCTATGTTAAAATTTGCACCTGCACCTGTAGCAGTGGATTTAGTTTGCACCCATTGAATATACATGTTATTGATACAGGTAATATACCTTCATGACCATATTAGTATATGACAAGATAATAACATTTATAATATCAATTGATTATAATTAGATTCTCTATTTAGTGTTATATTTTTATAGTATACCTATTTAATGTTATAAGTCTGTGTATTTCTCTCTATAATTTTGATCAAACTTGAAATTCTTTGACTTACTAAGATATTCTTGGAATGACTTATAACTTGAAACGGAGGGGTATAAAAAAAAACTGGAGCCACGCGCCACTGTTGGTCGTAATGTAAACCTGCACGGCTGCACGGTGCACGCCACTACTGCTGCCGCAGTGCCCAGGCTTTTTTTTCTGCTTTTTTTTGGAAAAGGTTTGGATTTTATTATGCATAGAGAGATATTACATCCAGCCCCTTGTAAAGGAGAACCTACAACAAAAAAAATATTACATTGAAAGTCCTTGATAGAAGCCCATGGTGGTCGCCATTTCAGTCGTCAAATTAAATCGCTGCTGCTCGTCTCGATCTCCTTCATCACCAGGAGCACGCAGAGAAGAAGGCTGAGGAGGAAGCTCAAGGCCGACACCCGAAGAGACAACACAACATCACCTTTGAAGTTGAAGATAGCCAAAAATAAAGTAGCACAACCACCAACGAAGCGTGGCTGCGGGTCACAATATGCACTGACACAGGAGAGTGAATTTCTTTTTTCGTGCAAGCCCTCCTGATGTCTTCCGTTCCTAACAATGCTCTTCGTCTCGTCATGACTGCACTCATGTATATATGTGGCAAAATTCAATCTTCTCCAAATCACGGATCGATGGAAAATGAGACCATGCATGTATGTGTATAGAGGCAGTCCGATGCCATGTGTTGTACGAGACAACAAGTGCACAGTGCCACTAAAACTTACCCCCCAACGTATGCAAAGGTACCACAAGCAGTGGCCTCATGTACAAGTAATAAGTCAGCTAGATATTTGAGAAATACCTATAAGGGCTACTTAAAACCAACCACATCGCTCATATATTCTATCACTTTGCCTGAAAAGTCATATTCAATTTAGCCGGCCAAGATCGAACACGGATGCTGGTGTCTTTATTCATTGCTACAACAACGCGCGCACTATTTCTATTTGAACCATTGGCAACCTCTAGGAGTAAGCCACCAACAGAGACGGCCTGGTCTGCTCTTGATAAACTTGAGAATAAAATAATGGACCTCGGTCGGTGCCTTCACCATGTATATATATTGATGATACGAGCGCGGATGATTCACTGGCGCTGGCGGTAGTTCCTCTCTTGCCAGCGCATATGCTGATGCTGTCGAAGTGCCGATGCAAGGCTGTGGATATATAATATACAGTAATATATTTAACTAATTCTCGTCTCATCTTTACATGGTCATTTTAGATAAGGAGCCCCTCCCTTTAATTACTACTTTAATTATCAAAATGTTATATATAACTATAATTTGGAATTGAGTAATAATGTATATATATATAACATATATATGTTTGAGTGACAAAATTATGACCATGCAGGTCCCATCAATCGCTTGAGCTACTTATCTCTAGCTCTCCATTGGAATGAATAATACACGGCCATATACCACCACTTATTTTGATTGCAAACATCTCAGGATTGCCACCTCGGACTGAGAACTTGCAGCCTGCTTGCTTCTGCTACTTACTGTAGCTGCTGCGTCTGCAAGCAACAACCCTGCACTACATACCGATGCTGCTGCAGCTGCAACTAGAAGCAACAACGCTAGCTGTATAGCAGAAGCAAGCACGCCCTTGATTTACACACAGGCGGCAATTGTGTAGCCCACCTCTGAGGTCCTGTTTAGTTTCCTAAATTTCTCAAAAAAAAAATATATTTAGACATCAATCTTTAGATATATGCATGAAACATTAAATGTAGATAAAAAATAACTAGGGCCCGTTTGGATGCTTGGAATTGAATTCATTTTAAGAATCATAATTTAGATACATATTAATTAAGCTAATATGATTATATATGGATTATATTTGTATATTATTGTTGCTTATACGAGAGAGATAATCATGTGTTGTATTTCTATCATAGGAGAGTGAGTTGAAGAGAATGTTATAAGTTGCAAAGTAGAAATGTAGCATAGTGATCTATGGAATTCATTTCCCTCTAACACCCTATGAATTTGAGATAGACATATATGCGAACCTTGGAAAGTGGTGGAATGTCAAATTCCAAGACAAATAGGCTAGTTTATTGAGTGAATTTCAATTCCTCCAAAATGAAGGGATCCAAACGGGCCCTAATTGTATTTTTAGTATATGTACATGTCGAGACAACTTTTTTTTGACTATAGTTAGTTTATATTTCGACAAAGTTTGTCAAATAGCAACAAAAATGCTATAGGATTTTTCCTTAAAAAAAAATTGGAACTAAATACAGCCTGAACCTGTTGATGCGCGGCTAAACTGCTTTCTCCATGCATGCTCTCCTGAAGATTCTTGTCAGTTCTCACCGTTTCAACGCCTGCCAAGCACGCAGCAGCGCAAAACCTCTTTCCCAAGACCCCCTCTCAGTTCTCCCGTCGTCTCTCAGATGACCAATTCGCAGGCGACCATGTTGCGCTGCCCGTGCAAGCCCTCCTGATGCCTCCCATTCCCAAAACCCTCTTACCATTTCCATCGCTACGCTATGAACACCGATCTATGTGTCAGGAGCCTTTGTCACTGAAAGATAGAGTGATCACTGCGGCATATATAAGCAGGCACCAATTGACGGTTGAAAAACAAGACCAGCGGTATTTTTCTGTGTTTTTAATCTGTGACTATATAAGGTTTTCAGACCTAACTTCCCTTGTAAACTAGACCAACTCTATTCTTTTTAATTGAAAGTCAGAGCTCCTCCGGTCCTGCCATTACATGTAGGCAACTTTTTGATCACCGCAGACAATTCCTGATCTTTGGTCCCCGAACACACAGCTCTGGAACAGGGAATTCACAGCTCAATTTTTTGATCAGCATGCAACCTGTTCCATTTGTCGTACTATGGAAACCTGCTGCCAAAGCAGAGTGTTTGCACTGCTAAAGAAGCCTTCAAGCTTCTTAGCTCACAAATGCAGATACAAATACTGAACCAAGGATCAAGAAGCATAGGCTATCAAGCGATGGATATTAATTTTGAGAAGAGTTTGGAATCATAAACTTGCACTACAGGAAACGCAGGCTTCGCCGAGTGCCTGGAACTTTGCCGAGTGCCAAATTTCGGGCACTCGGCAAAGAGCCTCTTTGCCGAGTGCCGGAAATCTGACACTCGGCAAAGCCTAAGCACAAGGCAAAGACTGCTTTGCCGAGTACCCGACACTCGGCAAAGAAAAGCACTCGGCAAAGGAACCTCTTTGCCGAGTGTCGTACACTCGGCACAGATGAGCACTCGGCAAAGCGTCCCGGACTAGACGGCATCCACGGCCGTTCGCTTTACCGAGTGCCCGCCGTCTGACACTCGGCAAAGAGGGAGCACTTTGCCGAGTGCCAACCACGTGGCACTCGGCAAAGCGTGTGGCCCCGTTGTTTGACATGTGGGCTGTTCTTTGCCGAGTGCCGCAAAGAGGGGATCTTCGCCGAGTGCCGGCCACGTGGCACTCGACAAAGCACGTGAGCTGTTCTTTGCCGAGTGCCACCTGGCTCGCACTCGGCGAAGATCCCCTCTTTGCCGAGTGCCACGTGGCAAAGTTTTTTTTTTGGATTTTGGACACCAAATTTTTTGTGGATCATCCCCACAGTACTATGGCCAACATGTTCAAATTTGACACTTTTTCAAAGATTTTTGTTATATTTTTTGACTTTCTTTTATTTTCTTGAATTTTCCCGAAAGACGCAAGTTTGAACTGCAGGTGCATCGAATAATGGATTTTGATGATTTGAAAATTGTTATTGTTGTTCTTGAGTGTATGTTGAGGCCAAATCCAAAAACTGACCCTAGGTTTCGAATGAGTGGTACGAGAGGCATAGTGCCCGCCGAGACTGCCGCCTGCAGATGCCTGAGGTGCCACACCACTAAGGCAACCTTAGCCTCACTGCGTATGCCGACAGATGAGTATGCTCTACTGTTTTTTTTTATTCTAACACTCAATTACTCATTACTTGTAATCATCTGTGTTTTCCTCGCAGTCCCAGACGCATAGTGGTGAGGAGTGCCTCCCTTTCAAGGCGTACCACTTATCACACAGAGCAAGGCGACTGCAGCGAGCACCCAGTACAACCCAAACGCCGGGCCCGAGGCGTTCACCAACACGAACGCCTACACCAAGGTCACCGAGTACACCACGGCGGCTCGCAAGCGCCATGGGGAGGACTTCGATCCGGCCACCCAGCCCCTAGATACAGACCTAGTGATGAGGCTGGGAGGAGGGAAGCAGCCCGGCCGGTACTGGATAGCCAACAACGCAGTTGACTCGTCCTCTGTTCCCAACCTCGCTGAGATTCGAGCTGCCAGCACGAGCTCCTCTGTCCTCATACGACCTCGGCAGCCGACCTCACAGCAGATGATGGCAGCACTTCAGGTAAGTACTTGTTCTATTCGTCGTTCATTGCTTTTACACATATACCTTGTCTTTGCATTGTTTAAACCTTACGGGACGAATTTTGCAGGCCCAGATGCTGGCCCAGGCGGACCAGATGCAGAGGTTGCAGGCCATGCACGAGGCCGAGACGGCGGCCCATCGTCGCGACTTACTGGCCGTCCAGCAGCGGGAGGCGCAGAGGACGCAGGACATAGCTCACTTCTTTGGGAGCCTGAACATCCCGGGTGTTGTCGTGCCTCCCTCGCTGCTCACTCCTTTTGTGCCTCCTGTTACTCCTTCGACAGACACTCCGGTGAGTATATATGGTTGTTTATATTTCTTTAACTTTTACGGCCGTCCTCCAGGTGCTAACGAATTTGCTTCTCCTTTGTGCACTCACAGTCGGAGGGTTCGGCACCGACTCCTCAACCTGGCGTTCCTCCGCACACTCTGCACATCACTGGTGGCCCTCCTCCACGGCCTGGGTGGCTCCCCGGTGGCCCTCCTCCGTCCTATGGGTGGCCAGGTTACCTTCCTGGCCAGTCGGGGTACACCGGGTGGCCATCTGGACCTCCGCCGCCCGCGTGGCAAGGTTGGCAAGGTGGTCCCTCGGGCGGGTCGTGGGACGCGTGACAAAGTGGGGTTCTTCCCAATCTGAGCACCAAGGTGAGCAGTGAGGGCCGACTTAGATTTTTCATGGACTTGTGAGATGGATGTGATGGACTTGTAAACTTGTGATGAACTTGTAATAAACTTGTGACCTTGTGATGCATGGAGACTGAACGTGTGATGTTCGTCTGAAATGGATATGCATGTGATATATGGATATGTGATATATATGCATGTGATATTTGTCTGAAATAGAATATGGATGTGTGATATGTTTTCTGTGTAGGGAAATGAAAACAGAAAAAAATTCCATTTTTCCCAGCTTTGCCGAGTGCCACACTCGGCAAAGAGGTCATGGCACTCGGCAAAGCTGGGCAAATTTTCCCCAGCTCAGCCTCTTTGCCGAGGCCCTCTTTGCCGAGTGCCGGCCTCCGTGGCACTCGGCAAAGAGGCTCTCTTTGCCGTGTGCCAGCCATGTGGCACTCTGCGAAGAGGCCCCCTTTGCCGAGTGCCGGCCCACGTGACACTCGGCAAAGAGGCCGTCAAGTGACGGCTCCCGTTTGCTTCGCCGAGTGCTGACCTGGCACTCGGCGAAGCCTTTGCCGAGTGCCCGATATTTGACACTCGGCAAAGATATCGTTGCTGACAATTTCTTCGTCGAGTGCCCTTCGCCGAGTGCGAGAGGCCCTTCGCCGAGTGCAGCCAGCACTCGGCAAAGCCGGTGTTCCCTGTAGTATTGTTCATCCTAGTATTAAAGTTTTTGTTTGGAGACTACGACTTAGAAGAGTAATATATAGCTACTGGACTACTGGAGCACGTGCTGGGAACCTGTGAAACAAAATAAGCAAATATTGTGCGTAAGGAACTACTTGCAGCCTTCCATTCATGCTCCCTGAAGCAAGATGTTACACGTACTGATGCTTCCATGACTCCTGATCCAAGGAAAGCGGGTCTGGGAATTTTCCAATCCCAGGCTGCCGCTACAGCCTAAGTGGCTGCTTGTCAGAAGAGACTAACGCAGATGAGTAAATTGCCCTTTTCCGTGCAAGCCATCCTGATGTCTTCCGTTCCCAGCACTAACCTTGTCACCATTTCAACTATCACTCGAACCCTGATCGATCTACTTACATATATGACGGAGTGATTACTGCACGCACATATTTATGCGTCGTGGCCGTAGAATCTTGTGTAAGTAACTGATGCAAAATGAGACCAGGTATATATGTGTATATATCACTACGGGAAAATCAATCTTTGCCAAGTGCCTGAGGCTTTGCCGAGTGCCAAATTTCAGACACTGGGCAAAGAGCCTCTTTGCCGAGTGCCGGCCAGGTGGCACTCGGCAAAGCGCAAACACAAGGCAAAGCATGCTTTGCCGAGTGCCACGTGGCGGGCACTCGGCAAAGAGGGGCTCTTTGCCGAGTGCCAGCTACATGGCACTCGGCAAAGCAGGTGGCCCCGAACTGTGCCACGTGGACGGTTCTTTGCCGAGTGTCACGTGGCTAGCACTCGGCAAAGAGGTGTCTTTGCCGAGTGTCAGCCACGTGGCACTCGGCAAAGAATGTGGCCCCGAACTGTGCCACGTGGTCGGGTTGGCACTCGGCAAAGAAGTGCCTTTGCCGAGTGCCAGCCACGTGGCACTCGGCAAAGAGCTCTTTGCCTAGTGTTTTTTTTTGACACTCGGCAAAGCCAGTTTTTAAATTACATTTTGAAGCAGTAAAATAATCCAAATGAAAAAGTTTTTAACTACAAAGTTGGTTAACTTATCAAGATGAACAATTTTTGTTTTGGTAATTTCTTCATTTGACAAACTTAAAATAAATTTGTTCACAAATCTTATATATCTCTCCGGTAGTTTATAAAACTATAAGAGTGATATATAATGTTTGTGAATAATATTAGAACCACAATGTTGGATGCACAAATAGTCAAACAACCAAAATAAACTTTGTAGATCTTGACAAGTTATGAAAGTTTGTAGTTGATAACTTTTTAATTTGAAGTCATCTAGTTATACAAAACTGCGTCGAATTTGAAAATTTTAAAATTCAAATTTTGCAAAATACCTCAGATCGAGAAATGACCAAAATGAAAGTTGTAGATCTTAAAAAGTCATGAAACTTTGGTGTTGACAACTTTTTGATTTGAAATCATCTTGTCAACGAAAACTACGTTTCAAATTGTAAAATTTGAAATTCAAATTTTTATAAACAACCTCGGATGGAAAAACTACCAAAATAAAAGTTGTAGATCTTTAAAAGTTAGAAAACTTTGTAGTTTACAATTTTTTGATTTGAATTCGTTTAGGACCTCAAATAAGCAAGTTACACACGGTTTAGTATAATATATGGGTAATCGAAACGGAGATAGAACGTATATGAGTGTGTAGTGCAGTGGTAGAGGAGGCTTCGCGCGAACGAGAGGTCGTGAGTTCGAATCCTGCTGACTGCGTGAGAGAAAATTGCGTAAAAAATAGTAGAACTTGTGATTTCGAAGGCGACGAGTGGGCGCTGCCTAGTGGGCTCCTCCTCCAATTAAATAAAAAAATTTCCCTATTTTTTCGGGGTTTTTTTATTTTTTTCTTTGCCGAGTGCCAAATATGTCGGCAAAAAATAGTAGAACTTGCGATTTCGAGGGCGACGAGTGGGCGCTGCCTAGTGGGCTCCTCCTCCAATTAAATAAAAAAATTTCCCTATTTTTTCGGGGTCTTTTTTATTTTTTTCTTTGCCGAGTGCCAAATATGTCGGCACTCGGCAAAGCCTTCGCCGAGTGCCCGATATTTGGCACTCGGCAAAGAACCCTTTGCCGATATTTTCTTCGCCGAGTGCCCTTCGCTGAGTGCAGCACTCGGCGAAGCCTTCGCCGAGTGCAAAAGGTTCTTTGCCGAGCACTCGGCAAAGAATGATTCTGCTGTAGTGTATAGAGCCAGGCCGATGCCTAATGATGCGTCCACGGGACAATAATAAGTGCATATAGGGGGTGTTTGGTTTCCACCCCTTAAAGTTTAGCCACTAAAGTTTAGTGAAGGTGACTAGAGTTGTAGTGTTAAAAGTGACTTTTAGTGGAGGTGTTTGGAACTTTAGTGACTAAAAGTGACTAAACTTTAGTGGCTAAAGTCTAGAGGGTGAGAACCAAACACCCTCGTATAGTAGTGCCACTAATTGAGAATAGTACTGTCGGTTCCAAAAAAAAACTTTCTACTGTCAGATTTTGAACTGGCAGCACGTTATTTGCACTGCCGCACGCCTCTGTCACTGTCACTGTCACTGTCACCGTTGCTTGCCCCGCCGCCACCTGCGCACCGTGTCATGGGGAGGAGCGGGAGCACGGGAGATCTCTGAAAAAAAAAGCTTTAAGGCTTGTTGAGTTCGCGAAATATTTGACGAAAAGTTACTGTAACATTTTAAAGTTACATTGGCACGATAGCTGAAATATGCCCTATATCAAAATTGTAGTACTCGAATGGATCTACAACTTTGTATTTGAAATTTTTGTCATTTAACATCGTTTAGCAGCTGAAATATGCAATGAAAGATTTTACTACATCCATGTGTGTCATTTTGTTTCCCTATCCGCCACGCCCGATAACTAACGGATAGAAATGACATCAAGGGGAAGAAAAATTTGAAAACTGGTATAGACCAGAGTGTTATAATGAACTTTCCAATGGCAAATACGGGTAGACCATCTTTGTTGGAGACACACAAGAAATTGTCTCATTTTTCTATGCATCCAACCATTACCGTCAATCAGATTGAATTCGGTTTTTTTTTTGGAAGAAAACAGATTCAATTCGTCACCAACAAGGCTATTATGATTTCTAGCACCGTAAGTGTGTAATAAATAACAGAGACGGCAAAACTAACTATCAGAGATCTGGCAGCACACTGTGCTCGCCTCAATCAAAAAGTCTGTTAATCACTGTTTGAATTGGCGGACTATATATAGTGCTTGCCTCTATAAATCATGGGGAAGAAAAAAGCACGACCCCTAAATAACCCTAAGTTACCGAGCCCATGGCAGGCCCACTACCAAGCCGACATCGAGCACATTGCCAAGACAAATCTTGCAGGTCATGCATGGATTTGTCGTCGCCTCTGGTCGTTCTCCGGCATGTCAATCCACTGTCATATGGATTTGCCCGTTCGGCGTACCAGTGTGAGAAAGGAAGGGACCGGAGGAGCTTCTCGCTCATGCACCTTGGCTCGCTGCTGGAGAGTTCGTGGTGGATCGCGCGATCCTGCAGAATTAGGCCTCGTTTGGCAGGGCTCCTCCACCAGCTTCAGGAGCCGTTTGGAGCCATTTTGTGCCAAATGGGGTAAAATAAAATGGCTCCACCTAGGAAGCCCCTTAAAATGTGCTCTCACAAATGTTTGAAGTGGGATAAAGCCAAAAATAATGGCTTCACCCATCCTACGTGGTATTCTGTGAGAACATGTTTTGAGGAATGTTGCATGTGAAGCTATTTTGCCAAACGATTTACCAAAACGACTCCAGTTTCACAGGTAGAGCTGTTCATGGAGCCGAAGTCTAAAATAATGGCTTCACTAGTGAAGTGAAGCCATACCAAACAGGGCCTTAGTTGTGCCCGGTGTGAAAATCTTCATCCAAATCGTCAACGGCTTCGTCTGGCAACGCTAGTCCTCGTGACCCCTTCCATTCTCAGAAAACAACATCATTTCCCTATTAGCATGTCTATTATATGCATTTGCATCTTTAATTAACCCCAAGCAACTAGATCCCGTGAACTAATGATCAGATAAATACCAGATCACACTCTCTCCGCACGTGAATTTTTAACCCTATATTCTCCAGGAGCTTCTAGCAAAGAACACGTATCCACGTCACCTGAAATAGCGCCCACCGTTAGATCTCCCAATCCGATGGTTGCAGTTGATTCTACTGAATTTCGCAGAAGCAGATTCTTCTTATTTTACCCAGCTTCTTCAATTCGGCTTCGCCTCTGCTTATCTAGCTTCACTAGCTTCTCGTCGGAATCCAGTTGAACAAGTATATATATGTGTGCTTCTGCTTCTCCTTCTAAACTATTCTCCTTCCCGAGTCTTCTCTCCCGTACGCTCCCCTCTCCGTCTCTCTCCCGACGCGGCCAGGGCCAGGCGACGGCGCCAGCCCATCTCGTCGGTGGCAAGCCCTCAGTCCGGCGGCAGCCACCTTCCTCCTCCTCCACGCCCTCCCCTGCGCCGCAAGGGCACGGCGATGGCGGCCCCCTGTCGGAGTTGCACCGCTGTAGCGGCCGGCCGCTGCCGGACGCGGAGGCCCATGGTCACTGCCCTCGGGAACAACACGGCCCCTGTCGGTGCTCGCCGACACCGCTCCGTCCTCCGACGCGTCATCGTCCTGCTGGCCCATGTCTTCTCATGTGTTCCATCAAACCCTAGGTAGCGTCCAGCCGCTGCCGGACGCGGAGGCCCATGGTCACTGCCCTCGGGAACAACACGGCCCCTGCCGGCGAGCCCGGAGGCCCATGGTCACTGCCCTCGGGAACAACACGGCCCCTGCCGGTGCTCGCCGACACCGCTCCGTCCTCCGACGCGTCATCGTCCTGCTGGCCCATGTCTTCTCATGTGTTCCATCAAACCCTAGGTACATGTCTCTTCCTCTCTCTCTCCTTACCGACTTTGCGTCTCGCCGTGTTGCTGTGGCACCCAACCAGCAACGGCTGCAACACCAGCTTCTGGACTTTTTTTTGCTCCTTCAGTCGGTGTGCTTCAGTTGGTGCTACATGCCAAGTTTGGGTGGTGCCAGTTAACTGTTTCAATTTAATTTTGGGTGCTATCGTGTCGCTTAGTATATGAATCATTATCTCAATCCCAACTGCAAATTAAAATTTTAAGTAAATCATCTTTTCAGAATAATTTCTTTTGCAGGAATCACGGGAAGCAAGGGACACAGATTTTGACCGAAAAGTTTGGTTGGTGCCAGTTAACAGGTTCGATTTAATTTTGGGTACTATGGTATCACTTAGTTTATGAATCATTATCTCAATCCCAACTGCAAATTAAAAGTTCAAGTAAAGCATTTTTTCAGGATAATTTGTTTTGCAGGAATCACGAGAAGCAAAGGCCACAGGATTCGACCGAATGTTGTTTGCTCTCTTCTTTTTTCCTTTACTTATTATTCTTCTCTAAATACATTTTTTTTTCTTCGTCGTGTGCCATTACTGACTTGAGTACAGTTCAACGCAACCAATTATATATATGGATAAAGGTCATTGCCTAGCTTCCAAATAGTGTCTGGAGCATGGTTGGCTTTCGCTTTTTCTAGAATAAAGTAGATGGCACTGTATGTTAGATAGCTCATATGTTGTTTATCAGAAGACAAACAGATAAATGTCCCTACATCCTAGCACAGAACCCCCAGCGGGTATATTCCTGCTAAACAATTATATGCCACAGCTACCTACACAAATAAATAATTGTAAAGATTAACAAGAAAAAGACTATTGTCTGACATACAATAGTCAAGCCTAACTTGTGAAGATCAATACAGAAAGCATGGCTCGCCTTCATCAATAATGCACAGACTTCTCCCTGGTGTCCTGTTAGTGATTTCTGAGAAGACTAAAACAGATAATTAACAGGCACTATGATCCAGCAGTATTATTTTTTTGTTAACTGAATTTCGCTTCCTGATGTATCTATTGCTTACTCATAGATACTTTGTTACCAGACACTATAAAACTGAATTTCGTGTCCTGATGTATCTATTGCTTACATATAGCTTCTTTGTTAACAGACAACATACTACTGCAATATTTTTTTTGGTCGACTAAACCTCCTTTTTAGATCTATTACTTAGACATACTTTCTTCATATATTTACAGGCAACAAAATTATCGGCTTCTACCAAGGTATAGATTCAGTTAACTTATAAGAATCCATTAATTTCATATTTCAATATGTTTATTGGTTGTTCTCTGAAAGATTGCACCACCGCCCGTAGCCAGAAGCCTCAAAGAACCATGCTGTTACATCCCCTGGACCTCGACAACGCCAACGCCATCGTTACGCCTACATCGCATATAGTCTGTCCTGTTGGTAAGAGCCCTGCTCATGTCATTCGAGCCTTTGATTCCAGTAGAGGCGCCTGTAGGTTCTAATGCATTATATCTTCTCTTCAATTGTTGCTTTAGTTTTCCTCTTCCTCAAATTATTGCCTAGCCAGATTATGATTTGAGACTGTTGTTCTGCGGCCATATGACTTGCTGCACTATGGTTTTAAATTAATTAGCAATGCGGCATGAAAGATTGAATTTTTACCATTCTTTAAACAGCCTTTTTTTGCTTTAGTTTTCATCTTCCCCCAAATTATTGCTTGGCCATATTATGATTTGAGACAGTTGCTTTGTGCCCATGTGTGTTGCACTAGGATTTTAAAATAATTAATTATGTGGCATGAAAGATTGATCTTTGCAACATTGGTGACCTCCTATGCAATAATGTCAGTTCATTGCCTTGGTTACCTGTTCAGTTGTACTGTGACAACCTATTTCTAGGCTCAACAGGTGATGTCCATCCAAAGAAAATATATACACCGACCACTTAAGGAGGAAAACATAGTCATTTAAGGCACAAGCCCATAATTTCTGTGTGCACAGACCAAATAAACCTCCATTTGTTTTAGCACGAGTTAAATGGCTTGGTACAATATGCCCTATAATTTCTGCACTGCATGTGTGTTTAACCTTGCTAGAATATGCCCACTTATTGCTGAATGTTAACTGCCTATTGCACTTTTTTGTGGGATTTTTATACTGCTATGCACACTATTGACGAGCTTGCTATGTGAAGAAAACTCTTATATATTTGTTTCGCTTATCGCTTGTTTCTAGAATTTTATGGCACGAATGTAAGTGTAGTTCTCTACCTTCCTATTTAAGTATCTTTGATTAAAAAAGGTCACCCTCTATGCCTGCAACCACATTATGAGATCCTTTCTCCTACCTTGTCAGATTCATGTTGCTGCCATTAAATTCAAAAAAGTTCATTGTTGTGCATTTAACCCTTCCCTACATTTGTTTTCAGATTTGATATTATGCAATTGTTTCATTTAATTTTTTGTTGTTGTGCCTACTGCTACCTATTCAAACTTAGGTTCGTACCTACTCATATGTGATTACCTTCCTTTTTAGCCTCACGCCTCTTTTCCCAATGAGTTTGATACCTCAGTCAATTTAAATTTTAGTTTGAACTTAATACATAGGTACATATTTTAAGTTCGTTTTGATAGTCCTCTTATGAAGAAAACGTGACCAAACCTAAGATATATCAACATGAATATAACTTCCTTTTTTTCCGGTTGCTACCTGATGCTTGGCAAGTAGTGATTAATGCCCCCATGGGGATCCTAGGTCCTTATCTTTGAGTTCCCAAAAAATATAGGTGCTTCTATGTTAGAACATTATAAATGGATACATTGCCATGTAATGTCCAGAGTATATATTTTCAAACAACATTGGATTATTGTCTTGCCGCATGATCCCTTTTTGCAGAGAAGTGTTGGTTCAAAAGATGGACAGGCGCAAGATATATGTACCTTCCTTTCTTTGGTCCCTACTTGCTTTGTAGTTAAGGGTTTTTTTACGCACAATCCATTCTTTTTGTTAAGGACATTCATATGTGTCGTTCAATCCATTCTTCTAGGAGTCCACTCATCTTTTTATTACTAATGGGCTATTGGTTATGTGCAGAGTTGTGCACAATTCTCAGCAACAACACAACTCCATCGAGCCTTAATTAGGACAATCCTAATTGTCATGAATTTGAGGGATCCTGTGACTTCAATATTGATGTGAGCTTTATGAAACCCGGTACTCTAATTAGTTAGAGCTAATATTCATTTTCTCTAAATGAAACTAAAAAATATTTTTTGTACTCACTTTTCAAATCTAAAACACATTTTTGATATGGTTCACTTTAGTTTGTTTGATTTAAGCGTGTATGGGTGTGTCTTGTACTTTGGGTTCATTTACCCCTTTTTTTGGTTAATATAATAAAGTGCAGCTCTTCTGCGTTTTTATTAAAGTTTCTAGGTACAACAAAGTTCAATGTTTACAGGAACAGATTCACTGACTGCATCACCTAGCAGGTGAAACTCGGCACAGAAACCAGTTGCTGAAGATTCTCCATTTCTTATCTGACCTAAAGGCTAAAGCCATCAATGCCATCAATACCAGTACAGAAGAACCACTTTGAAGAAATCATTTCACAAAAGTGGTTTGAGCCTAACATTACCAAAAGTTCGTACACTCCAGGTAATGTCGCTGCTATTTCTATGCCATCTCATAAATTGTTTGTCCACCCATGTATAACTATACGTCGATAGGTTAGATTAGCCACAAAAGCATCAGTCATTTACCATCTATATGCTATGGATAGGTCTGCTCACACACCTCTGAAGTTCCAGTTAACAACCTACTTGCCACATCCCAAGTGAAATACATTGAAGTTTGAGGAAAACAACATCCCCAGACGATGTGGTCCTGGTTGTGGCCACCACACATGCATGTTTCAGACCACAAGATATGTATTACGCCTATAAGGCACCTTGTACTGTACAAAAGAAGACTTATCAAATAATGTATAAACCAACGTACTAAAGCTGCAACATGAAGCCATGATCACCTAAGCACTTCGATACAAAATGTAATATACATACACATTCTGAGTGTATATCTACCTCTGTTATTACTCACATTTCAATCTATATCTCCAACATGTTTTCTTCATCTTCAAAGACATCTAAACCTACGCCTCTCGGCGCGCAAAGGCGCGCGCCTTGTACTAGTGTATATATAGAGTAGCAACATGAAAGCAAGCAGGAAGACTGGAGATACTTATATATATAGCTAGAGAGAACAAGGAAGTCTGATGTCATAAATATTTTTAGTCGCACGAGAACACGGTGGCATCTAAGTTGGGCAGCCAATGGGTAAAATCAGAAGTATAGATCTTTTCCCAATTCCTGAATGATTAAATCTAGAAAATAAATATATGAAAAATTCAAACCAGAGCAAAGTGTGTCCAGTTTCGTAATAGCAAACTCGCAAATCTCCTTAGCAGAGGGACAACAAAATCCAGCAAAATGCCCATTTCTCACAATGGACGAGTCCAACCTTCTTTTTGGTTAGACACATAGGGTCATTCATGTTTTTTTTTGTTTAGCTTGACAGAGGAAGAAGGATGGAACGGATTTTATTTGTGATGACATTAGAAATAGTTACAGGCCTGGCCCCACATACCATCTTTTGATCGGCAAGGACAGGAAGAGATGTGCCGCTCGCTGTGAGGTCGGCTTGAAATGGGAGGAGCCACCACCGAGTTTGCCCACATTGATACCTTGTGCATGTGAAGTGGAGCTACAACAGTACGTGTCGAAAGGGGATCTATCTGTCTCTTTCAAACAAACAAGCAGGGACAGTTTATTCAAAAAAAAAAAAAAGCAGGGACAGAGAAGATATCCAGGGTAAAGAAGCATCATGACTTTAATCATCAATAGCTTTTGGTCCCAACTTGTAGATTATTTCTGCTGTCCTAAGTTAAACACTCCCTCTGACAGTTTTTTCGTGACGAACAAACCCGTCAGGAAAAGTACTTGATATTATCAGTAATAACACGCTCCCGGTTGGTTACTGTCAGTGATGGCCTGTCAGGGACTTACTGTCATAATAAAAATATGGCCTCTAAACTTGAGTATTTTTTAAGAAAAAATATATGTCTACAAGTTCAACTAAATGCATTAATAAAATATTTTACTAACGTAATTAATTTGATGTTATAGATGCCAGTTCATTTTTACAAGTTTGGTAATAAGTTACAAAAGTTTGACTTATTTTGCAAACTATCTTGCTCCTTTCCAGATTATAGTTTACAATAGTGCCAATCCTTTGAGCTAGCTAGCTCCCTCAGAATAATGCCCATCACCACCTACTTTCATTCCACGTGTATCACCACCCACATGTTGAGAGAAGTTAAAATTAAACTTATTACATGCGTACACTTGAAGGCTATGTGCATTGTCATAGGTGTGCAGAGGATGAGAATGATGCCAACATAATTTATCAACCCATGCATTTGTTTCAGGAGCGAGCGTTGTAAACAGATTCAGTGGAATCGCTTTACAGTCCAGTGCAACGTACACAGATATGAGATATCTCCTATTCGGCTATTCCTATATGTCCCATCCTGATGTCTACTGTTCACAAAACTCTTCTCGCCATTTCGACTGCTGCCCACCCTCGTTGTGGCGCTAGAAGATGGACTGATGGAGTGATGAGTGATGACTACTGCACGCATGGTCAGATTTGGCACTATAGTAATCGCCTCCTGATGTCGATCTCTCGTTCCCGATAAAACTCTTGTCACCCTTTCAACTCTCCTGTAAGCAAGTAGCAACTCAGATTCTGGATTGACAATTGGGTGAATGGGGCAAGCATCAGTGACTTGGCGCTAGCCATCTTTGCATCTACTCCCTCCGTCCCTAAATAACCCTCTCTATAAATCCGTGTTTCCCTCACACACACGCTTTCCGGACGATAATTAAAAAGGAACGGAGGGAGTATTCCTAGGCGTCGGCACTCTACCACAATTGCAGCCGCGCTTGCTGATCGGGCATGGGCGCGACAAATCATTGGGCCAAGAACCATGAGGATCATGGTGGAATTCATGTCAATCTGGGCGATTGCGGAGCAGATCCATCTACAGCCGGCTGTCCCAGATACTTTCACTTGGCGATTCTCGAATGATGGGTGTTATAGTGCGTCCACGGCGTATGCCGTCATGTTCCTTGGATCCTCAGCGCCGTTGGTGCTAGGCTCATCTAGAAAACTGCAGCCCCACCACGCGTACGCTTCTTCTTTTGGTTGGTTATGCACGAGCGGTGCTGGACGGCCCATCGCCGGTGGCGGCATGGCTTGCAGGTCTCAGACAGATGCATCATCTGTGATCGAGCTGCTGAAACAATGGATCATCTTCTTCTCGGTCGTGTATTTGCTAAAGAGTTATGATGCCTCTGCCTGCGCTGGCTGCGCTTGAGTGGTTCAGTTCAGGTGTCAGAATTGGCCGTCATGCGCTGGTGGATTGATGTCAGGAAATCTATGCCAAAGATCCTGCGGAGAGTGTTTGATTCAGTGGTTCTTCTGATCGGTTGGACTCTATGGAAGGAACGCAATGCGCGCACGTTCAATCGCAATCCTTCTTCAGCGCAAAGTCTCCTTTTGCAAGTTCAGGAAGAGCTTAATCTATGGATCGCGGCCGGAAATAGGCACCTAGCGGCCCTTGATCATTTCCGTTTGACCATGGCTTAATCTGTACTGCTTCAGGGACCCGGCTCTCGGGTTTCCTACTTGTTGTTTCTGTTATTTGGTTAGCTTAGGCTAACTGCTTGTCGAACTGAACTTCATATGCTTTCTGCTTAATGAAAAACATGCCTCGGTATGATCATCCCAAAAAAAACGACTGACTCAAACTAACCCTAATTGATCTACATATATAGCTTTGTCGCATATATATGTGGCACTACAACAATCTTTCTCTCTAAATGACGTTTGGAAATGAGACCAGTGTTTTCTCTAAATGATCTACTGTTGGTAGTGATGTGTGTGTTTTCTATATAAAACAAAAAGAAAAAAAGAAAAAAAAATTGGAGCCACACGCCACCGTCGGTTCTAGACCCACGCCCCCACGCGCGCACCATTATCGCCGCATGAGCTTCGCCACCCTTGTCTACATGCTGTTTACGGCAACCTAGTTTTCCCACCACCGGGTGCGGCCGCCCCCTTATCTAACGGCTTACAAACATTCTCAGTGAGACTGCACGAATCACAAAGCAATGGGAAAAGAGAAGTATTGACTAGCACAAATCGCGAAGCATCGTGAACGGTGTCAGATAAGGGGGGCGGCCGCTACCGGGAGCGGTTTTGCTCAACCGCTGTTTACAGTTCAAACAAGTCTACAAGTTCTTCATACAGAGTGTAGAGTCAAACTATAATTCATCCGTTTATTCTGCATGCCTGTGTATCAAATTTTGATACAAAATTTAGCCAAATAATCCGCCATGTTCGGACGCAACTCATCGCCGGCCGTCCGGTGTTCTCGTCCCTATCGAGTGTCCCACCGATCCATCTCGATTCAGTGCCTGTGTTCCACTTTGAGCTAGCGCGTGGATCCGCAGAAGGTCGCCATCCCCAAACAGCAGATGTCCCACCACCACCCCCTGCCTAATCTGCATCGGATCAAGCCTCCTCTTCAGCCTCCAGCCGAATCGATATGCAGTTGCGCCTGCACCTATTGTTCACTTTCTGCGGGTCACAGTATGCATCGAAGCAGGCCAGTGAATTTCTTTTTCCGTGCAAGCCCTCCTGATGTCTTCTGTTCCCATTTCCCAACAATAATACTCGATCTTCTTTTCATCATTTCAGACTGCTGTGAAGCTAGCAAGGACGTACGAGTACTGTACTCGTCTCAGCAGCGGCCTTTTCGCTTTTCGTGGTAGAAAAGATGGAGCTGAGATGACTGCACTCATGGATGTGGCAGTACAATCTTCTCTAAATGGCGCGCGGTTGGAAAATGAAACCAAGTAGTATACTCCGTATCATCTATGTACAGTATATGTGTATATATAGAGGCAGTCCCATGCCAAGTGCTGCACGACCGACACATCAATATATAAGGTCAGTCTTAATGGGAGGTTTCACCTCTCAGTTTCCAAGACATTAAAGCTTTCTGGTAGAGTTTTCTCAATGCATAGTTTTCTGGTAGAGTTTCACGAGCCATTGTGGGTCCCATAATTTCTTGCTTTTCCCTCTCTCTTCTTCACGGATCTGCGCCTGCTTTTCCTTCTCCCCACAGAGCCTCACGCCTGAAAGAAGAATGGCAAAGAAGCCGCAACCGGCTGCGGAGCAGGAAGGCCGCATGCGCCCACAGGAGCCCGTGCCCGGCTGCGGCGGAGCAAGCCGACGGTGGAGCGACCTCGCCCGCGCCCGGCGGCGGCGGAGCAAGGCCGCGCGCGCCACGAGCAAGGCCACGCGTGCCACGGGAGCCCGTGCCCGGCGGCGGTGGAGAAAGGCCGCGCGTGCTGCGGTAGCGCACGCCCGGCAGGCCGGCAGCGACGGAGCAAGGCCGCAGGTTCGTCCGCCCCTTCCAGTTCGTTGCGTCCAGACATGGAAAGGAAGGCCAGTCGTCGAGGAGAGAGGACAGCCGCTGAGGACATTGCCTGCAAGTCCATCGGAGGCAAGGCCTCGTGCAAGCAGCTGGCAACCAGGTTCGTTCGCCTATTCGTCATCTTGTTCCGTTGAGTTCCATTTCGATCTGCCGTTCTGAGACGCTGCTGCGGTTGTTGTTGTTTCGTTGATGCAGGCGGCGAGGAATTCGGCACCAACGACCGGCGGCGTCAAGATGCCCCACAAGTATAGGCCCGGGACGGTGGCTCTGCGCAAGATCCGCAAGTACCAGAAGAGCACAGACGAGCGCCCGCGGCCAGCGACCTCGTCGCGGCAGTCCGGCGGCCATGCCCTGCGGAGCTCCCTACCGCGCCGGCGAATCTCGCGCGATGAAACGAAGGAGGAGCCCTCAGCGCTGGTTTCACGTCGTTTCCTAAGTTTTGGGAAACAGTGCGGATAAGTTTCGTGTGCATTTTCTCTTCTCCCAGTTTCATGCAAAAAAAAAACTAACGTGACACTATATATTAATATATGAAACCCCATTGAGACTGGCCTAAGGGCACAGCTAGTGCCACTAAAGCTCACCCCAACGCACGTACGCAAGGTACAAGATGAAGCACTTGGCCTCATGTGGCCAGCTAGATTTTTGAGATGCACTCACTCCATCCTAAATTATAAGGGCATTTCAAGAATCTTGGAGAGTTAAAGTTTTTCAACTTTGACCAAAATTCTAGAGATAAACATAAAAAATTATGACATCACATATGTATATTATAAAAATATAACTAATGAAACATCTAATTGTACTTAGTTGGTATCATAAATATTATTATTTTATTATATAAATTTGGTCAAAGTTGAAAAACTTTGACTCTCCAAGATTCTTGGAATACCTTATAATTTAGGATGGAGGGAGTACTGTAGTAATGTAAGGCTACTAACCCTACACCCAAACATTAACAACCCATGTCACTCAAATTATGCCACTTTTGCACGTAATAAAGACATATTCACTTTAGCCCAAGGATCTGGAGACAATGTGCTGTTTGTTGGGGCACTGGCATGCAAGAAGACATCTTTGCTGCGGCAGTGTGCATTGTGTCGCCTAAGCTAGTTTAGAATTTCCACCAAAATTGACGAATTTTGTTTCTATCGAAAAGGCTCAATAAAGGTTGTACTGGCCTTCAAATTTTTGGCAATTATAAATTGTTTTTTTAGCCCAACAGAGTCCATATAGCCCATGTATTCATTCCTACCCTAATAATAATTATATAAATGCCTAGCTGATGGGAACTGCATTTCTCTCTTCTCCTTCTGCCGCTTAGCCTTCGATTCTCTCTATCTTCTTCCTCTCTGGCTCGCTGCTCTGGATCTGCTTACTACTTTCACTGGTATGAATGCAGCTGGCGGTGGAGGGAGGCTTGCCATAAGCACAGGACCATCAGAGTCGTCAATTACCATCTGCAACGCTTTGCACCTGCTCACTTTGTCGGACCTCCATTTGAGGCCTACTCACTTTGTCGAATCCGCTGCTCCTCTCGTCCCCGTCACCTCTGTAGGTATCAACTAGCCATGAGCCCACCAATATTCTCGCAGGCGACCATATTGCGCTGCCCGTGCAAGCCCTCCTGATGTCTACACTACTAGAGAACAGGCCTTTGGACGATTTGCAAAATCAGCATTAGCCACGGAAAAATTTGCGCCCGGGACTAGAAAGTCCTTTAGCCTCGGTTGGTAAGCTCCCCAGCCCAACAGCTCAATTGTCAGAGGGGCCTTTAGTCCCGGTTGGTGTTACCAACCGGGGCTAAAGACCGGCCTTTAGCCCCGGGCCGTAACACCAACCGGGACTAAAGGTTTTGCCCCGGTTGGTGTATGCAGCCGGGGCTAAATGTTGGCATCTTTAGCCCCGGTTGGTAACACCAACCGGGACTAAAAGGTTTTGTTCCGGTTGGTGTACCCAGCCGGGGCTAAATGCCAACATTTAGCCCCGGCTGGGAATAAGGACCGGGGCTAAATGTCCCTCCCTATATTTGAAATGTTCTTCTACCTCCAGCCGTGCCCGAGCTCCTGTCTTCATTTTTCTTCATTCAGTCACTGCTTGCTCTTGCTTGCTTGTTTGCTCTCTTCTCCTCCGGTGATTTTTGTTTGTTAACACATCTCCGGCGATTGATTTATTTCATCACATCTACACCGCCATCGACTCGTTGAAAGGTTACTAGCTTAAGTTATTCATTTTTGTAGCTATTTTGAGTTCATTGACTTGATAGTTCAAATTATTAATCTAAAAACAAAATATGACCGTTTAATTAGTTTATTTTAGTCTTTTAGAGAAATGTGACCGGTTTAGAAAAACAAAATATATAATACTTTAGTTTAGAAAATGTGACCGGTTTAATTAGTTTTTTTTTGAAATAGAGATCATTTAAATCATTTGTTTACACAAAAATTAGAAATATATAATACTTTAGTTTAGAAAATGTGACAGTTTAATTAGTTTTTTTTTGAGGAATAGAGATCATTTAAATCATTTGTTTACAAAAATTAGAAATATATAATAATTTAGTTTACAAAATGTGACCGTTTTAATTAGTATATTTTATTATTTTGGAGAAATAGAGATTAGTTAAATTAGTTGTTTACAGAAATTAGAAATATATAATACTTTAGTTTACAAAATGTGACCGGTTTAATTAGTATATTTTATTATTTTGGAGAAATAGAGATCAGTTAAATTAGTTGTTTACAGAAATTAGAAATATATAATAATTTAGTTTACAAAACGCAGAAGGATGCCTGCTTGGTATGTTGTTTTCGAGGGTACCAAACCAGGTATTTACACCAGCTGGGCCGAGTGCAGTCAGTATGTCCTCAAAGTTAAGGGAGCTGTGCATAAAAAGTACAAGTCTTTTGAGGAAGCTTCTGCAGCTCTAGATGCTTTTAACTCAAGAATCAACTCAATTCCTACTGCACCTACCCCTACCTTACCTTCCTATCCGGTTGGAGTGGCAGACAGTACATCTTGTTGGACTGTGATGTGGGAAAAATGTGCAGGTGTTGTTAGTTGCTTTGGTTGTGGCCAAGTGGATTAGGCTGCACTGTTATCTTGATGTAATAATTAATTAATTAGACAAGTTCAACTGCTACTACTTTTATGCCACCAGTGATTCTTACTAAATTTCATGTCAGACATTTTATAATTTTATTTGTTTATAAGAATGAGAGATCGATATAATTATGTGATATGTCATATAATGCAGACGATGACACGTCACTGGATGTACAATGTCGATCGTCGCTCAAAAGAGTTCATTGATGGCGTGCATTATTTTTTAAGAGTGGCCGAGGCAAACAAGCGGAATGGTTTTATGTGCTGCCCATGTGCCCTTTGTAATAATTCGAAGGAATATTCTAGCTCAAGGAGTCTTCACTCACACTTGTTCAAGTCGGGTTTCATGCCAAACTATAGTTGTTGGACGAAGCATGGAGAAACTGGGGTTATGATGGAAGAAGGTGAAGAAGAACAATTGGACCCTGACGATGACATTATTGCTCAATACGGTGACTTTGGTGATACTGCAATGGAGGAAGGTGAAGAAGAGGCAAGTGCAGGAGACACAGTCGCTGAAGATGATGCTCTTGGTGATGTCATTCGTGATGCACAAAGAGATTTCAAAAGTGAAAAGGAGAAGGCTAAGTTTGAATGTATGCTAGAGGATCACAGGAAATTACTATATCCGTCTGCTGCAGATGGACAAAAAAAGTTAGGCACAACACTTGAGTTGCTACAATGGAAGGCACAGAATGGTGTATCTGACAAGGCATTTGGACAATTATTGAAGATTATAAAACAAAAGATGCTTCCGAAGCCTAACGAATTACCCGGCACTACGTACGAAGCAAAACAAGTGGTCTGTCCTTTGGGTTTAGAAATCCAGAAGATACATGCATGTCCTAATGACTGCATCCTGTACCGTGGCAAGGAATACGAGAATTTGGATGAATGCCCTGTATGTAACGCGTCACGATATAAGATCAGGCGAGATGACCCTGGCGATGTTGAGGGTGAAGAACGTCCCCGGAAGAAAATCCCTGCCAAGGTTATGTGGTACGCTCCTATAATACCACGCCTGAAACGTCTGTTCAGAAACAAGGACCATGCAAAGTTGGTGCGATGGCACAAAGAAGACCGTAAGATAGACAACATGTTGAGACACCCTGCAGATGGGTCCCAGTGGAGAGCAATAGACAGAGAATTCCCAGAATTTGCAAAAGATGCTAGAAACTTAAGGTTTGGTTTAAGTACGGACGGGATGAATTCTTTTGGGGAACAGAGCAGTAGTCATAGCACGTGGCCTGTTACTCTATGTATGTACAACCTTCCTCCGTGGTTATGCTTGAAGCGGAAGTTCATTATGATGCCAGTGCTCATCCAAGGCCCGAGGCAGCCTGGCAACGATATCGATGTCTACCTGAGGCCATTAGTTGAGGAACTCCTACTTTTATGGAGTAAATCAGGTGTACGTGTGTGGGATGATTACAAACAGGAACACTTTGACCTGCGAGCATTGTTGTTCGTAACAATCAATGATTGGCCTGCTCTAAGTAATCTTTCAGGACAGTCAAACAAGGGATATAATGCATGCACACATTGTTTTGATGACATGGATAGTGTATATTTGAAAAAATGTAGAAAGGTAGTGTATCTTGGGCATCGTCGATTTCTTTCGATGAATCACCAGGTTAGAAAGAAAGGCAAGCATTTTAAAGGTGAGACAGACCACCGGAGCAAGCCTCGCAACAGAACTGGGGAAGATGTACTTGAGATGTGAAAGTAGTCTTTGGAAAGGGGACGGGCAGTGAACCTGTTCCGAAAGACGCTACGGGACACGCACCCATGTGGAAGAAGAAGTCAATATTTTGGGAGCTACCCTATTGGCATGTACTAGAGGTCCGCCACGCGATCGACGTGATGCACCTGACAAAGAATCTTTGTGTCAACCTTCTAGGATTCATGGGTGTGTATGGGAAGTCTAAGGATACACTTGAAGCACGACAAGAGTTGCAGCGCATGAAAGAACGAGACAACCTACATCCAGAGAAGACAGATGATGGACGCCATTACTTAAGACCTGCTAGCTACACTCTTAGCAATGAAGAGAAGGAAATCATGTTTGAATGCCTAAACAGCATCAAGGTCCCATCTGGATTCTCCTCCAATATAAAGGGAATAATAAATATGCAAGAGAAGAAATTCCTAAACTTAAAGTCGCATGACTGCCACGTGCTTATGACGCAATTGCTTCCGGTTGCTTTAAGAGGAATTCTACCTCCACATGTACGTCTTGCCACTGTGAAGCTCTGTGCATTCCTCAATGCAATTTCTCAGAAGGCAATTAATCCACTAGAACTGGCTACTCTACAGAATGATGTGGTTCAATGTCTTGTGAGCTTTGAGTTGGTGTTTCCTCCATCCTTCTTTAATATCATGACACACCTCCTAGTTCACCTGGTCAAGGAGATTCATATTCTCGGTCCTGTGTTCCTACACAACATGTTCCCCTTTGAGAGGTTCATGGGAGTACTGAAAAAATATGTTCACCAACGTGCTCGGCCAGAAGGAAGCATCGCCAAGGGCTACGGGACAGAGGAGGTCATTGAGTTCTGTGTTGACTTCATTCCTGACCTTGACCCGATTGGTGTTCCTGAATCGCGGCACGAGGGGAGGCTATGTGGAAAGGGGACACTAGGGAAGAAAACATATATCGGTACGGGGAATGATTATTTCAATAAAGCGCACTACACAGTTCTTCAAAACTCAACCGTGGTGGATCCATATATCGATGTACACAAGGAGTTCCTACGATCCCAATTTCCAGAGAAGAATGAAGTTTGGATAACACGTGAGCACATGAATACTTTTAGCACTTGGTTGCGAAAGGAATGTCTGGGTAATAACAATATTGATGAGCAACTATATTTGTTGGCTAGGCAACCGTCATGGCACATCCTCACGTACAAAGGGTATGAGATCAATGGAAACACATTTTACACCATGGCCCAAGATCAAAGGAGCACGAACCAAAACAGTGGTGTTCGCGTAGATGCCACAGACCCATCTGGGAAGAGGCAAACATATTATGGCCGCATAGAGGAGATTTGGGAACTAGACTACGCACCTAATTTTAAAGTCCCTTTGTTTCGATGCCAATGGGTCAAGGCGACCGGAGCCGGAGTAACAGTTGACAAGGAGTATGGAATGACAACAGTGGATCTCAACAATATTGGATACAAAGGTGAACCATTCGTCCTTGCTGCTGATGTGACTCAAGTGTTCTACGTGAAAGACATGTCTACAAAACCCAAGAGAGGGAAAAATGATGATAAATCAACCAAAGAGCCCAAACGCCACATAGTTCTTTCAGGAAAAAGAAACATCGTGGGAATTGAGGACAAGTCAGACATGTCAGAAGATTATGAAAAAGATGACCGAATACCGCCCTTCAGTGTGACCAAAGACCCAAGCATCCTGCTAAATGCTGAGGAGACTCCATGGTTACGACATGATCATGACCAAGGAACATACGTGAAGAAAAAGATCACCAGTGTACCCGCTTGATATATATTACAGTTTTCGTGTAACTAATAATGATTATGCATAGTCATGGTTCGTTGATGTCAGTGTCGATGCCCCACAAGTTTGGCTCCATTCTGGATTATTTTGTTGGTAGGCCTAATTGACCCTATAATTATTGGGTGAGTGTGCGGTAATTCAATTAAACCGGAAAAAGAAGCAAACCATCTCCGAAAAAACACAAACTTGTTGGTTGCCTCACCCGTGCCACGTGACAACCTAAGAAAATTTTTGAGACCAATATGACACAGAAACGTATATGAACTACACAAATTTATCTTTTAAAATTAAATTGTAATTTAACAGTGAATTTCTCTATCGTGCATTTGGACAATAAAAGATAAACAACCCAAAATTTAACGTTCATATAATGCAAAAAATATTTTCCTATCGAGCACCAGTTGTTTCAGATATTTAAATTTAACATTATATTTTTGCATTAACAAAATATAAATTGTTATTTACATTTATATTTGTTATTATAAGAAAAGAAAAAAGAATTTATGTTACAAAATTTTCTACAATACAATAATGTAAAAGGAAACACAACTGCTATTTTTAAGTAATTTTATGCCTAATATTGAATTTACTATGCAAGTAACAAGTATTACAACATATTAATATAGCCAAAACTTAATTCAAAACCCAAAACACAGAAAACCCAAAATAAAGGCGGCAGAAGACCCTTTAGTCCCGGGCCGTAGCACCACCCGGGACTAAAGGTACCTTAACCCAAAATAAAGGCGGGAGAAGAACCTTTAGTCCCGGGCCGTAACACCACCTTTAGTCCCGGGCCGTAGCACCACCCGGGACTAAAGGTCCCCCTCTTTAGTCCCGGGTGGGCTTATGCACCGGGGCTAAAGGTGTTTTAGTCCCGGGTGGTG
The DNA here is from genome assembly GCA_009763385.1 of Coix lacryma-jobi var. lacryma-jobi. Classification (NCBI taxonomy): domain Eukaryota; kingdom Viridiplantae; phylum Streptophyta; class Magnoliopsida; order Poales; family Poaceae; genus Coix; species Coix lacryma-jobi. The sequence goes on from CM019823.1 coordinate 176,073,443, forward strand.
CCACGGCCCGGGACTAAAGGTGCCCCGCGTATATAGGGCACAGGGCCCTCCTCCTTCCTCAGATCGACGTCAGAGTTTGCGCCGCCGCCTCTGTCTTCGCCGCCATCTCGTCCTCCCGCTCGGCGTCGTCCTCGGTGCCCTCGGCCTCCCTCGCCGTCGTTCGCGGCGCCCTCTGCCGTCGAGCTCGCTTTTGCCGCGCGCCGCCGTCGTGACATCCTCGCCATTCGCCGCCGGCCGTTGCTCCCCTTGTGCCGTCGTGTCTCGTCCTCGCCGTCGTCTCGCGGCCGCTCCGGCCGTGTGCCTCCGTCCTCGCGCTGCCGGTGAGGAGTGCCACCGCGCGTGCGTGTGTGTGTGAAGTGTTTGTGCGTGTGCGTGTGTGTGTGCACTGTGTGCAGTGTATGCATGTGTGTGTGCAGTGTGTAATTAAAGTGTGTGTGCACTGTGTGTAATAGGAAAAGGAAAATAGAAATCCATATGAATTGAAAATAGAAAATAGTTTTTACCCTAACAAAATATTATGTTTACACACATGTAGATAAAAGAGATTGGTGGCGTTGACCGCGCCGTCCGCCGTCATCCTCACCGTGTGATCCTCACCGCAACGTGATCTTCGGCGTCGTCTGTTGTCGTCCTCACCGCGACATCATCCTCGCCGTCGTCCGTCGTCGTCCTCTCATCAACGGTGTGTCCTTTGCATGTGTTAGATGGAGGAGGAATAATCACTTAGATAATTTGGTCTTTAGATATGTAAACATTTATTTATATCGGTCATGTATATGTTTATGAAATAATCACTTGGATATGTTTATGGAATAATCACTTGGATATGTTTATAGAATAATCACTTGGATATGACTTTTCGATCATGTCGGTAGTGTTATTTTTACGAATATAGTCTTCATGGATATATGTTATTTTTAATGTTGTCAAAACCTAGACCCCAAACCCTAAACCCGAAACCCCAAACCCCTAACCCTAAACCCCAAACCCGAAACCCCAAACACTAAACCCCAAACCCCAAACCCTCAACCCCAAACCCCTAACCCTAAACCCCAAACCCGAAACCCCAAACACGAAACCCTAAACACTAAACCCCAAACCCTAAACCCCAAACCCTAAACCCCAAACCCAAAACACTAAACCCTAAACCCCAAACCGTAAACCCTAAACCCGAAACCCAAAACCCGAAACCCTATGCACGTTAGTTGCAAAAATATGGTGTTTATTATCCTCCATGTCATTCGCAGAAATGGCCGACCCAGTTGACAACATGGAGGAGGAAATGTACGAATTAATCAACAGCGGCGCTAATCAAAATTTAGCAGGTGATGATAACAATAATCAAGAAGTAGATGACGGCAGTCAATACTTTGCCGATTATGAAGAAATAATGCAAGAAAATACTGGCGAGGTATATACCTACAATAATCTCTATGTGCACATGAAATTCTAAATTATTTATAAATGTATTTATAATCTACTGTTCCTACATATGTAGCCCTCCGGATCGACAACGACTACCGGGAAGAGTAGGACCGTACGAGGTCCGAAGAAGCCGTTGGAGGGCCGGTACATTATCTCAGAATTCAACGAGGAAACAGGCCAAGTACTTGGAGAACATGCACATAGATTTGTTGCCCACTGTGGGTGCCTTGTAAGGGATAAGATCCCGATCAGTGCTCGTGAATGGAAGAAAAAGGCAAGTGCTCCTGATATAAGTTTTGTCTCTGATCTTGATAAGGAACTGGTTTGGCAAGAGGTCCTTGCACATTTCACACTTGAAACAGAAGATATAAATTTGAAGGCCAGAGTTCGGGACTGGGCTATGAAGAAAATGGCAACACTATTCCAGGGCTGGAAGAAGAACTTATACAACAAATTTATCAAGAAGGACCAAACTCTGGATTTCAACACTAAGGCCTACGTCAAGTTGAGGCCATTTTGGGATGAGTTTGTAGAATTCAAGAAATCAGAAGAGAGTGAGGCACGGATCAGAAGGAACCAGCAGAATGCCCGACAAAAACAATACCACCATCACTTGGGATCAGGTGGCTATAAGAGTGCCATTCCTAAATGGGAAAGAATGGAATGAGAGTTGCAAGCCAAGGGCATTGAACCAGAATCGATAAACTGGCCTGAGCGCGCCAAGTATTGGTTTTTTGGTCATGGAGGAAGCCTGGGCCAACAAACAGGAAGGGTACACTATGGCGAAAAACTCCAAAGAGCAGCAGAAAAATTTGTTTATGCTAGAGAAATGGCTGCCAGTGGCAGGTGGCAGCCGAACAGAGACAAGGACGAGCTGACATACGCCCTGGAGAATCTTGAACATGGTGGGAGAACCAGAGGCTATGGGGAGCTGTCATGGGTACATGCCTTCCCTCAGGACAAAGAGACCTATAGAAGCCGCGCGAGAAAGAAGGAGGAGGAGGCACAGCGGATGCGCCGGTTAGAAGAAATGGTTATTCAGTCACAGGCCGCGGCTCTTGAAGCAGTTGAGCGAGAAAAAGCACTTGAAGGCAGAATGAACGAGGAAATAAAAAGGCAAGTGCAGTTAGCAATGCAAAGTAATCTGCATCAGAGCCGGGAGTCAACATCAGCCCCCCTGAGCAAATGAAAAGCAGTTGCGCTTCCACAGAGGTCCCAGACGCAGCACTGCGCTTTCCTGTGGACGACATCACCGAGCCTCTCACGACATGTGAACTGCACATTCCACAGGGGAATACCACAGTCATGGTGGCTATAGGTGTTGTATCTCCTATCGATCCTACGAAGACACCAAGAAGTCATGGAGCAATAATACCTCCTGGATATGCTAGCGTCTCGGTGGACAGGGTGGTAAAAGGTTACGAGAATGTCGAACTTGACATTAAAGGAGGTGATGGCGAGAATACATTAGGAGAAGCGGAGAAGACATTCATATGTTGGCGCAAGCGCTATATCATAATTCCTGGCGCATCACCTCCTCCTCCTCAACAACCTATCCCTAGGTGTGTATGAAATTAGTGAATGAAACTTAATAGTATTGGTGAGCTAATAGTATAAATGGATACTCATACCATGTTGTTTTCGCAGCAGGACATCCCCCAACCTAAGTCCAATTCTACATTCACCACATGATCACAGTGTTGCGGACGATGATGATCAAGATCAAATACGACGGGATCCATCATCGCCACCGGCCCCATCTCCTCCACGACGGGATCCAACACCGCCACCGGCCCCATCTCCCCCACGGCGTGATCCAACGCCGCCACCGGCCCCATCTCCTCCACGACGAGATCCAACACCGCCACCGACCCAACCATCTCCTCCAAAGCGGGCTCCGACACCGCCACCTGCCCCATCTCCACGGCGGGTTCCAACACCTCCACCGCCAACAAAGAAGAGGCCTGTCACACAAACAAAGGTGTCAGCCCCACCACCTCCGAAGAAGAAAGCACCTGTGAGAAAACCAGCTCCCAAGATGACAAAACTTGCATATGACATGACCGAGGAGGAGACTGACGCTGCAGTGCAAAAAGACTGTAACAAGTTCTTCGAAGCTGCCATTGCTAGTGGTCGAGCAAAGCGAAACCCGGAGAAGCCGTACCTTTTTGTTCGTCCTGAAAAACTAAGGCAAACTGTGGACGCTCACCAAAAAAAGGTACGTGCTGCCCGTAAGGCTTCGCCAAAATCAGACTATGATCGCACACTTAGCAAATCACTTGAGGAGGCCAAGAAGGCAAAGAAGAGAGCAGGAAAGGGTGTCCCACAGCTCGGGGAACAAGAGAAGCAATCAGTGCCAGATCTAGTTGTTGATAATGAATACGGTACAAACATGGAAATCATACAACGAGCATATGGAGACGTTGATCCTGCGCAACTGCTCGCATTTTTCGAGGAAACTGGTTTGAATGTGGAAAACATACTCGGAGAAGCAGGCATCAAAAGTGCTCCAGAAGTTGATAAATGGCAGAGGGCATATGTATATGGCCAAAGTCTATACAACCCAGCGGCCTTGAGGGATCTTGGTACACAGATGCACTTGCTAAATCAGTGGTACCTTACGACGTGTGGCAGAAAAGCTGATGACTACATTTGCGTCAGAATTAGAGACCATGATTACTTCCGTGGTGATGGCATCATATATGTTCAGTTTAATGAGTTACATCAGCTCTGCCACATGGACGCTCTCGACAAATCTCTCGTCAGCTGCTTCTGCCTGTAAGTGATTGTTTCCTTTAATAATCTCACTTTAGCTTATGTATATGTATAAGTAATTATCCTCACACTGCTAGCAAGCGTTTCTAAACATGTGCAGAAACATGATGAGACAACTAAGGCGTAAAAATGACAAGGAGATTGGTTTCATCGATCCATATATCGTCTTCAAGCACCCAAGCAATACTCACTCGGATGCATGGAAAACTCAAACAGAGAGTAATTTGCGGAGGTTCTTGGTAAACCAAAGGGACAAAAGATATATACTATTCCCCTACAACTTTAGGTGAGTTTTGTTATCATATGCACATTTTATTATAGGTTGACATAAAGATATATATATGTGTTGACTATATAAACATAAATGCAGTTTTCACTGGATTCTAATGGTGATCGATCTCCACGAGAGTCGTTTGCTAATCTATGACTCTCTGAGAAAACCACAAGAAGATTACCAAGATATGATTAATATTATCCGAGGGTAATGTGATCTTTAAATATTGATTCCTGCTATAGCTCTTTAACTCTGCAATAGTTAATTAACGTTCCAATTATTGTGAAGGGTTTGGACTTGGTTTGTTCAGAAACACCGTCCGGATCTGAAAGCGCAACTTCTTGATCCTCTACTCCTAAATGTAAGTTGTAGAGTACCTCCCCGCCTCTTTACCTTAATTAGCATCACTCAGCAGACGCACGCTCAACCGAGAGTACTCTTTTTACATATTGTACAGTGGGTTCTACGGCAGTCACCGGGAAACAATTTATGTGGGTACTATGTTTGCGAGTTTCTGACGGTGTATGAAAAAAGAACTCCTTTACAGAGTCAGCAAGTACGTAACATGTAAATAAATTTATTTTATTTTTTGTTGCTATTACATAAATATTATGTATGTTAATACTTTCTTTTTATTTTAATCCAAATTGAAGGAGACATGGTTGAAGAACCAGGTGATGGATAAGGTCCGCCTCAAAGCAATTCAAGAGACCATCGCGGGCTTCCTTAATGACCATGTCCTTAAGTCTGGCACCGAGTATTGGTTTAATAAAGACGAACCAATGAAGCCAAACCAAGATGAACACTTGTATGACCTCTAAGTTAGGAACGGTATTATATTTGTGTGTAAATATCAAGTTAAGCATGCATGATGGATAATGTTGTATATTTTATGTACATATGTGTGTATAGCTAGCTCTATAATATATATATATATATATGTATAGTTTCATATTTCATTTGTGTGTAATTGTAAATTTTATGTGTTTATATATATTTATTAGCAGCGAAGAATAATACGTGTATTTGAAACTGGCCTAATATAATAGAATATATTAGCAGCGAAGAATACGTATTAGAAAACCTAATGTAATTGTAAAACCAAAAACAATAACCAATTGAAAAGAACAGAAAAAGAAAAAAGAAAAAAGCAGATGGATCTTTAGCACCAACCGGGACTAAAGAGGCCAGCAACGGTGGCCCGGCTGGAGGCCCCTTTAGTCCCGGTTGGTGTGTTACCAACCGGGACTAAAGGGGCCTCCAGCCGGGCCACCGTTGCTGGCCTCTTTAGTCCCGGTTGGTGTTACCAACCGGGGCTAAAGGTCCCTCCATTAGCCCCGGGCCATGGAACCGGGGCTAAAGGTCGGGGCTTTAGTCCCGATTCCTTAGCCCCGGCTCCATGTCCGGGACTAAAGGCCAAAATGACCCGGGGCAATAGGCCTGTTCTGTACTAGTGCTAGTATTCCAAGAACCCCTCACTCCAATTCCATCCCTATACACGCTGATCTACACAATCGGCAGCCTTGTCGTCGCTCTCGAAGATGGAGTTAGCATATTATGGAGGCAGTATTCACATGTGTGTATATGACGGGTGCAAAATAAGATCTGGTATAGGTCTATATATAAAGACAGTGAGGTGCCAAATTAAAATCCTTAATACACGTACGAAGCATGTCTATCATCTGGTGGCCTGAGCCACGTCCACGTTGCTGGTGAAACAATAAGTTTCTGGGCTCGCTAAGGCCTTAATTAGCCATCCGATCCTACTAGAGAGAATGAAGAAAAAGAGTTGCACAGGCAACTAACACAGTAAAGAAAAGGGCTTTAGTCTCGGTTGGGAACTGGGTTTAGTTGTTAGAATCTAATACCCCTAGTTATGCGTAGCAGCCCTCGGATCTTTGAAAGGATGTTGCGAATATGACACAAGCTAGCACGGTATCAAGAACGATGCAGTCGAATCGCGTAGAAAACCCTAGATGACGATGAAGCAACCACGACAAGAGATTAGAATTTGGCGAAGCCGACCGCAAATTCTATTAGCACAACTCCAAAAGAGTACAAGAGATTGTCGCTCTCTCACAACCCTACTTGACCCTCCAGGACCCACTGATTCTTGCCCTATACAAGAATCTAGTGCAATAGAACTGTCTAGTCTAATCCTCTTGAGCGCTCCTAATTGCTCCGTACAAGCCTTGGATGAGACCTCTTGTGTTGGCTTATGATCTTGTTGTGATGCCTATGGCCTCTACCCCTTGAGTTATATAGTCCCCTCCAAGGCCCTCATACATACAAATAGGAGTCCTACTCCTAGTAGGATTCTATACTCAAGATCTAGTAGAACTAGAAGTCCTAATATCACACCTTTTTGAGTCCTATTCTAAGTAGGATTTGAGTCACCATACAACATTAGTCCCGGTTAAACCGGGGGTAAGAATCCGGGACTAAAGGCCACAGCCCAATAATAGAGAGATGGGCTTTAGTTCCGGTTAGAAACTGACTTTAGTCCTGGTTAAACCGTGACCTAAAGGTCCCAGCACTGGTAAAATCGGGACTAAGAATCCGGCACTAAAGGTCTCGGGTATACAACCGGGACTAAAGCCCATTTCAGGAGGAAAAAATAAACGAAAACCTAAGGAGATCTTTCTTGCAGTGTGTGAGAATCGAATTCAGTACCTCTCGCCTCGTGTATAAACTCCTTACTAACTCAGCTGTACACGACATGTGACAAAATCTTGTACACTCTCCTTTTGAATTGATCCATGGAGAACCTTTAGTCTCGTGTGTGAGACCTTTAACATCACCTTTAGTCCCGATTGGTGTTACCAAATAGGACTAAAGGGACCATTTAGTCCCGATTAGTATTACAAACCAGAATTAAAGTGTGAAGACCTTTAGTCCGGGTTGATAACGTACACCAGCGGGGACAAATATAATAACACAAACTCTTGCCTCGACCAAAGCTAAAAATCGAATGGGATGAAAACTCATTGCTTTTACTGTGCGAGCGCTACTGATGTCTTCCGTTCCTAACAATATAATACCATTCTTCTCGTCATGTACCATTACGACTGCTGCCACAAGCGCGCACACAACAACTCAAACCCTGAACGATGTACCCGTCCGCGTCTTGCTTCAGTTATGCGGAACCAGATGTATCCGGTGTGGAAATCTTGATTTAAATCATGGATCGTAGACTTCACCCAGCAACAATAGTCCTCCTGATCACTTCCATTCTCATCACGCAAACGCAACAGCAGTTCCTTAGCATGTCTATGTGTTTGCATCTTTAGCCCCCCAAGCAAATCAATCGAACACTAGTTAATTGGAGAACAACCGTGTATCACACTGTCTCCTCACGTGAATGTATAGTAGCAATATGAAAGGAAGGAGAAAGATAGGAACGTGCTTATATAGAGAGAGTGAAGAAGTCAGGTGTTATATGTATTTTTAAGTAATGCGAGGGAGGGGCAGTGGTGTCACTCGGATCAATTCGATCCAAGGTTTGTTCCATCTGAACGGATAAGGCTAGGGGGGCCAAAGGTAAAATTAGAAGTCGAGGTAATTTTCTAATTGCAAACTGATTAAAACCAAAAGAAATGCGAAAATGCAAACCAGCAAGTGTGACCTGTTTCAAAATGACAAACAGGGCAAATCTCCTTCTCCTGCTGCAGCACCACCAGGACCAAGGCCGCTCCTTTCCGTCGAGGTCCTCCTCCCCCGTGAGCCTCTCGCGGTCTCGCCTACGCCTAGTCACCTTGACCTCCTCCTAGCGAGCCCTTGTGTGTGACATCCTCTTCCCTACCACTAGACAGGGATGAGAGGGCGAAAAGGAGTAATGCTGACAACTAGGGATTCCTAAAAAATATCTATGATATAAAATGAACATATTATGAAAATATATTATATGATGTATCTAATGATACTAATTTGATATCATAAATCTTGACGTATTATTCTAAAAATTCGGTCAAAGTTCAAAAAGTTTGACTTAGGACAACTCTAGGAATCTATTTATTCAGGGACGGAGGGAGTATCATTGTAATGATCTTTGGATCTAGTTTTTTAACAAAATTATTTAGAGATACAAATGTTGTACGCATTTGCTATAAATCGAGTAGCATGTACACCAACGATGATAATCAATTAGGGACGGAGGGAGTAGCTTGATTTCCCGACCAAGGGAACATCCGTAACAAATGGACGGATCCACAGGCCACAGTCCATCATCCCACAAACCAAACAAGCATATTGATAAATCGAGGATACTGAAGTGTTGTTTCTCTGCGCTAGTGCCTATGTCGGAAAAATGAACTGATTCATCATCATCGAGCGGGCTGCTGTCGTTGGCCACTTGCAGGATCGAGCAGCAGGTGCTCATGGTATGGTTGCCTCGGGGAGTGAGTCGCGCGCGCGACCAATGCATGCCTCACCGGAGAGCAGCCGGCCGTCAGTCCGTGTCGAGAACATGTATCGGTTTGTGCACGGCAGCGGCCTGAAATTAACAATCCTGATGTCTCACACTCCCGACAAACAGCGTTGCCCAGCTCCTCTGTAGCGTGCAAGCAAGTTCAGTAGATGAAGAGAAACAAGATAGAATGGATCACGCATGTGTACGTATGTGTATCTTTCGATACACACCAAGACAAAGCAAGCAGATCGTCAAGCGTTTTCTTCAATATATATATCCACAGTTCCACACACACAATGTCATGTGGGGGCGCCATTATGGCCGCAGACAGGGCAGCATTAAGGCCACTAATGGCACAAATCAGCAGCATTAAGGCCATTAATGGCTCAGATCAGCATGCACCGCAGGGATCAGGGGATCCAGGAATAGAAAGGCTAAGTTTAGGGGCTTTGATTTAGCTTGTGCGTCTGGCCTATGAGCCTATATATATAGCTATGTGACAGGAATGATAGGAATCAAGCAATATGAACCAAATTCCCAATCTCCCTCTGTTGTCCTAATCTTCCCCTTTCACCATTGAGCAGTTGGTTAACAGCACCGGCGCTTCTACCAATCCCAGCTACGAACTACGTAGTCGGGGACCTCCTGTCTTGGGTCTCAACGCCCTTGACAACCTGGTATCGGGTTCCAGACGATCCAACTCTGCTTCCGCCCAACCGCCGCTAAACCCCACCGCGCCACCGCCAGACTCCCCAACCCCATCGATCACCTCTGCCATGGCTGATCCCACCCCTGCAGAGCTGCTCACCATGATCGCCAACCTCACCAAGACCGTGGAAAACTTGGCAGCCAAGGTCGAGGACTCCGTTCCGGCGTCGTCATCAGGACACAAGGACACCGGCTCCGGCGAACATCACAGCGACCGGCCACCGCGGCTCCAGAAGATGGACTTCCCAAAATTTGACGGCAAGTCTGACCCCCTCGCCTTCATCAATCGCTGTGAGTCCTACTTTCATCAGCAGCGGATCGCCGAGGAGGAGAAGGTATGGATGGCCTCCTACAATTTGGAGGATGCGGCACAGATGTGGTACATCTTGGTGCAGCAAGACGAGGGGACTCCCCGATGGCGCCGCTTCACCGAGCTGCTGAATCTCCGCTTCGGGCCACCCCTGCGTTCCAATCCGCTGGGGGAACTCATGGCGTGTCGGCGCACCAGCTCCGTCCAGGAGTACCAAGATCAGTTCGAGTCCCTGCTTCCGCGCGCGGGCCGCCTCGACGAAGCTCAGCGGGTCCAAATCTTCACGGCGGGGCTGGGTCCGCCACTCAGCATGGACATGGAGGTCCACAACCCCCAGTCCCTCGCCTTCGCCATGAGCCTCGCGAGGAAGCTCGAGCTGCGGGATCAGTACGCCGCCGCCCGGGCCCCGCCAGCCAACCCGCGCCATCAGCAGCGCCCTCTGCTTCCGGAGCCGCCACGGCCGCTCGCCCTCCCTGCGCCTCCGCGGGGACCAGAGGCTCCGGCAAACACAGTCACGGTGGAGGGTCGACCGGTGCGTCGCCTCTCTGCGCCGGAGATGGAGGAACACCGACGACTCGGGCTCTGCTTCAACTGCAACGAGAAGTTCGGCCGCGGACACAACCGTGTGTGCCGGCGACTCTTCTTCCTCGACAACACCCTGGCGGATGCGGAGGATGACAACGATGAAACTGAATCCGAGGTCCCCGCCGACGCACAGGAGCCCCTGATCTCCCTCCACGTGATTGCGGGGGTCCACGCCAGCGACACCATGCAGATGCGGATGCGGATCGGCGACATCGACCTGCTCGCGCTGATTGACTCGGGCTCCACGCATAATTTCATCCTTGAGCAGGCCGTCTCCCGCACCGCACTTCCCCTGGTCCGTCGCGGCTCGGCGTCAGTTACCGTGGCCAACGGCGAACGCATCCTGCGCAACCGCGTCGCCCGCGGCGCAGTCTTCTCCATCGGCAGCGACGAGTTCACCGCCGACCTCTTCGAGCTACCCCTCGCGGGGGTATGATGTGGTGCTGGGCACCCAATGGTTGGCCACCCTCGGACCAATCCTTTGGGATTTCGCCGCCCTCACCATGACATTCCAGCACAAAGGCCACCAAGTCTGCTGGCGCGGCGCCACCGGTGCGTCGGCACCCAGCCTCCGCTCCTGCTCCGGCCGCGACCTGCTGGACGTCGTTCTCCATGACTTCGCCGACGTCTTCTCCGAACCACGCAGCCTACCACCGCCTCGTTCACGCGATCACACCATCGCGCTACAACCAGGGGCTGCGCCGGTAGCTGTCCGGCCGTACCGCTACCCGGCCACGCACAAAGATGAGCTCGAACGCCAGTGCGCCGACATGCTGCAGCAAGGGTTGATTCGCCCAAGCTCCTCGGCGTTCTCCTCGCCCGTGCTCCTGGTGAAGAAGGCGGACGGATCTTGGCGCTTCTGCGTCGACTACGGAGCCTTGAATGCCATCACCATCAAGGATGTGTTCCCGATCCCGGTGGTCGACGAGCTCCATGGCGCCAAGTTCTTCACGAAGCTCGACCTTCGTTCCGGCTACCACCAGGTGCGGATGAGCCCCAACGACATCGCCAAGACGGCGTTCCGCACGCATGATGGCCTGTACGAGTTCGTCGTGATGCCCTTCGGCCTCTGCAACGCGCCGACAACATTCCAGGGGCTCATGAACGATGTCCTCAGGCCGTTCCTGCGTCGTTTCATCCTCGTCTTCTTCGACGACATCCTCATCTTCAGCACCACCTGGGCAGACCACCTACGCCATGTACGCATCGTCCTCGACACTCTGCAACAACACCGGCTGTTCGTGAAGCGTTCCAAGTGCGCATTCGGGGAGGAGTCCATCTCCTACCTGGGCCACATCATCTCAGCTGCAGGAGTCACCATGGACCCAGCCAAGGTTCAGGCTGTCCACGAGTGGCCTCTTTCCCGCTCCGCTCGAGCCATCCGTGCCTTCCTGGGACTCGCGGGATACTACCACAAATTCACTACTACAAAAAAGAACTTGCGCAGCGTTGCCTAAATGGGCTCCGTGGCGGGCACAGTTTTTGCCTGCCACGGTTATTCGGTGGCCGGCCTGCAGCGGCCGGCCGCCGAAGCGCCCGCTGCGGTTAATCATTAACCGAAGCGGGCAACATAAGTTGCCCGCTGCGGTTAATCTTATTTAACCGCAGCGGGCTTCCTTATATGACCGCTTTGGTTAATGATTAATCGAAGCGGGCGACGTAACGTGCCCGCTGCAGTTAAATAAGATTAACCGCAGCGGGCACCTTACGTTGTCCGCTTCGGTTATGCCTCGCTATTTAAGCCGCCGCCACCAGAACCCGATCATCTTCTTCCTCTAGACCAAAAACGGGGGAAGAAGTTTTGCCGAATTTTTGTCCCAAATAACTTGTTTTTGAGGTTTATTTGTTTGATTTGGAGGAGAAGTACTCCACAAGAGGTACCTAGATGATCTCCACCCTCTTTCCCCTCTCTTTTTCGCTCTTTTTAGCCTCCCTTTTAGATCTAGTTGTTTGTAGGAGAGAGAAAACTGGTATTTGTTTATCTAAGTTCATCATGGATACATTAACTTTATTTGCCGTCGTTATTACTTCTGTCCCTAGATTTAACATAAATATAATAAATTATTATGTTTTTCTAATTCATCTTTGTTTTGTGATTCATGATGTGTTTTATTAATTAAGGATCGCAGGTACAATGGACCGGTCGGAATGGATGTATAAGATCAATAGAGTACTTGATGTGCGGTATATCGTTGAAGTGAGAAAGTTTATTTCCGCTGCGAAAGCTGACCGTGAGAGATCGAAGCAGACGACAATCATATGTCCATGTCATCGTTGCAAGAATCTGACCGCCTTCAAAGACGAAGGCACAGTTCAATCTCATTTGATTCGTTTTGGTTTCATGGATGATTACACGGTGTGGACTCATCACGGCGAGAGATTCGATCCGAGTGTCGGGGCGGCATCTGGAGTAAGCTCAGTGTCGACGGCGACGGTGAACCAAGATCCTGGAGCGCACATCTCATCAGCAACAGTAGCGCCTGCCTTCAGTGACAGTAGTGCTCGTGACCACAGCGCTGTGGAGGCAGATGTACTCCAGGATATGACAGATGATGGTGGTGGAGATGTTGAGGACGCTACAGTGCAGGACCCTGCGGATGTGCAGCTGTTTCAGGATTTAGTCAACCACATCGACGAAGACGACGTCGTGTATGGCTCCCCGAAGTGGCTGGAAAATTTCAGAGAGATGAAGCAGGCGTCACTTGATCCTTTATATAAGGACGGCGAGGAATGTCCGAAGGATTGCACGGTGCTCCGTTTCAACCTCCACATGTTGATGATGAAGGCTCGGCATGGGTGGTCTGACACTAGCTTTGATGAGCTGTTAGGTTACCTTGCTAAAACATTCCCGACGAGTAACAAGATCCCAGCAAATACGTATCGGGCGAAGAAGCTTATCCGGCCAGTGGCGATGAAGCTTAGAAAGTTCGATGCCTGCCCTAACCACTGCATCCTCTATCGGGGCATAAAGTATGAGAATTTGACGAGCTGTCCGCACTGTGGCGCCAGTCGCTACAAGAGAAATGCTGGATGTCGCGTGGATGCAGACGACGATGAGGCCTTGCGAGGTGGTCAGAGGAAGAAGAAGAAGGGTGTCAAGAAGAGCAATATTGCAGCCAATCGCATCTCGGCTCATCAGCAGTACGAGGAAGAAGAGGGTTACACGTTGAGGAGAAGTCTGGCACTGTCGGTGTGGTACATGCCAGTGATCGACCGCCTCCGTGTGCTATTTGGGAACCCAGAGGACGCGAAGCTCATGTCCTGGCATGCATCAGCTGACCGCTTGAAGGACGATGGCATGCTGCGGCACCCCTCCGATGGCCAGCAGTGGAAAGATTTCGACAAGGCCTACCCGCAATTTGGCAAAGATCCCAGGAACGTTCGGTTCGCCCTCAGCACCGATGGGATGAATCCATTCGGTGAGCTGAGCAGCTCCCACAGCACCTGGCCGGTCGTACTGACCATCTACAACCTACCTCCCCATCTGTGTCAGAGGCGCAGGTATCTTCTGTTGACCATGCTTATCTCGGGACCGAAGCAGCCCGGCAATGATATCGATGTTTTCCTGGAGCCGGTAATGGAGGAAATGAAGGAGCTATTTGATGTTGGGGTCGAGATAGTGGATGCGTCCCTCAAGGAGAAGTTCACCCTAAAAGCCATCATCTTTGTCACCATCACCGACTACCCCGGCCTCTTCTCACTGTCGGGGCAGATCAAAGGGAAGACCGGTTGCGTAATGTGCATCGACGAGACATGCTACACTTACCTCAAGGGATCAAACAAGATGGTGTACATGAGGCACAGGCGGTTCCTTCCGAAAAGGCACAGATATAGAAGAAGTGTCATGAATCAATTGTTCGATGATCAGGGCGAGCCACAGGGTGAACCACCGACGCAGACTAGTTGGGGGCCAAAGGTGTATGAGATGGTGAAGGATATTGATCAGATCGAGTTTGGGAAGAAGAAGAAGCCACCAGAGGAGGGGACAAAACAAACGAGGAAGCGAAAGCGAGACACGACGGAGGAAGCGTCACAGGTCCCCTCTGTTCCTTTCAAGAAGAGGTCGATTTTCTTCGAGTACCTGTCATATTGGAAGACACTGAAAACACCCCATGCCATCGACTGCATGCATCTCGAGAAGAACGTCTTTGATAGCACGATCGGTGTCCTGCTGGACATCCCGAGAAAGACGAAGGATGGTTTGAAGTCACGGACGGATCTTCTCAACCAGGGCATCAGACAGGACCTTCACCCTGGGTCACCTCATAATGGTAAAGTCGATCTTCCAGGTGCGGCCTACAACCTAAGGCATGGCGAGAAGACTGCTATGCTCAACCTTCTCAGGGGTATCAAGGTGCCTACCGGTTTCTCTTCCAACATTAAAAGCCTCGTCTCCTTGAAAGACCTCACATTGACTGGCTACAACGCACATGACTGCCACATCATGCTGACGGTGTTCCTTCCAATTGTGATAAGGGTTATCGGTCCAGAGTACGTGAAGATGGTGGTCACTCGGATATCATACTTCTTTAACCGCATCACGCAGAAGGTCATCGGTAAGGCTGACCTCCCTGCCCTTAAGGACTTCATCGCGGAGACCCTTTGCCAGCTTGAGATGTGCTTTCCCCCATCATATTTTGATATTATGGTACACCTAATGATGCACATGGTGGATCAGATCGAGAAACTAGGCCCCGTGTACCTACACGAGATGTGGACGTACGAGCGGTTCATGTCCACCCTCAACAGATATGTTCATAACCGTGCTCACCCGGAGGGCTCTATGATCGAGGCGTACACAACCGAAGAGGCAGTGAACTGGTGTATGAGGTACATAAAAGATGGGAGGGCTATTGGGTTGCCTGTCCATCAGCACGAGGGCAGAACCGCGGGCATGGGGTGCACGGGCCGAAAAGTTCGCAAGGATATACCATACAAGGAGATTGAACAAGCTCATTACAACATCCTTCATCAGTTGGTGAGCATGGAGAAATATGTCGAGAGGCACATAGAAGAGATCTGCGCCGCTAATGACGGACAACGCACAGAGGCATGGGTCCAGAATGAGCACAGAAACAGTTTCATAGATTGGCTCAAAGAGCAACACGTACCCCTAGAAAGATGCCCTGATGATGAAGATACGGAGACCGTGCAGAAGCTTCTGCAAGGCCCGTCAAGCCAAATCACGACGTGGCAAGGGTACGATGTGAAGGGGTATAGGTTCCACACGAAAGAGAAGGACAAGAAGAGCGCGGCACAGAACTGCGGTGTTCGATATGAGGGCGTCGACGAGGCCACAAACATGAGGACGCAATACTATGGCCAGATCGAAGAAATATGAGAACTTGACTATGGCAAGGACGTATGCGTAACCGTCTTCCGGTGCCACTGGGTAAACCCCAAAGCAGTTGCGGTCGACAGTTTCGGGCTAACCACCGTGAACCTCAAAAGTATCGGGTACAAAGATGACCAATGGGTACTCGCAAGCAATGTCGCGCAAGTGGCCTACTATATCTATCCGGAGGACCCAAAGAGGCACGTGGTCGTGTCTGGAAAGCAGCGGATTGTTGGAGCTGATGGGGTCCAAAGCCCAGAACAATACAACAACTATGCAGAGCTCCAACTTTTTACCGATTTTGCAAAGAAGATCAAGGCCGTCGAGGACCGTTGCAACAAGAGCGGTATAAAGCCCTGGGCCCGTCCCGATGGTGAGAAGCGGTCCGTGAAAGCACCAACACCAAAATGAGATTTTTGTTTATAAGTTAATATTATTCATATATATGCCACATGTTTTGTAATGAAGTAGTGGAAAGTTATGTAATAGTATTCGAGACAAGTTTTGTAATAGATTTTTGTTAATAAGTTAATATTATTAATAACAAATCTCAATTTGTTAATGACTCATTAATAAGTTAATATTAATAATAACAAATCTCAATTTGTTAATGACTCATTAATAAGTTAATATTAATAATAACAAATCTTTGTCATAACCACAGCGGGCACATTAAGATGCCCGCTGCGGTTATTTGTATTAACCACAGCGGGCAACGGTAAATATTAACCGAAGCGGGCTCCTTATGTTGCCCGCTGCGGTTAATCCTTGCCTATATAAGCCCCGCTACACTGAAGGGCATTTCAGTCCTTCGGTGCATCTCAATTCACCCCGAAGGGCTGTCGAATTTAACCACCGCCGCCGCAACTCCATTGCCGCCGTCGCCGTCCTCCTCCACCGCCCTCACCGAGGAAGCAGCGCACCGCGCCGCCCGACGAAACCCTAGCGCCCTTCCTCCTCCACTGCTGGTGCCCTAGCGCCGCCGGAGTCGGAGCGACGCCGAGCGGTGCCCTAGCCCGCCACCACCGCCATCTCCGCCGGAGTCGGAGCGACCCCGGTCGGTGGCCTAGCCCACCACCGGAGCATCGCCTAGAGCCTGTACGCCGCGGGAGCATCGCCTGGAGCCCGCCCGCCGCCTGGAGTCCTTCGGTGCCAAAGCCACCGCCGTTGCCTGTCGCTTCGAGCTCGTCCACCGCCGGAGCATCGCCAGGAGCCTGATGTGAGTTCATAACCTCTTCTTCCTCGTTTGAGATGATGCCATGCTTCTATGTGATGCCATGCTTCAATAATCAACTCCTGGACATTGGTGATGGCATACCTTCAATAATCAACTCCTGGACAACATCCCTGATTTTAATGTGTTATTAAATGAATATATTTTGTGCATCTATGAAATTATTATTGAGGATCCATGACTTTGTTAGCTGGGTTATTGCTAGGTGACTTAATATTGATCACTATTGAGCTATTAACTAATGTCTGCCTTTTCTTCATGAGTGATGAGCCGAGAGGTAAAACTCTGCACAATCACTTATGTACTCAGGTAATTAGAAGTTTCTTCGACAGTTTGGCCAGCACCTGATTGTTGCTTGTCATTCATCCTGTAAAGATAACCATCTAGGAGTATAGTGTATTGGCTGAAACAGCAAACTCTATGTTTGTTGGCTTTCCTAGAATTATTGGTTGGTTTTGTTTCAGAGTCATGTGGACACTGTAGAAGTATAGCATCCCTTACATTTAAGCTAGGAAGCATATCAGTCTATCCCACATTTTAATATTGGTTAGCTGGTTTGGATATCCCTTAGGCAAACTTGATGTAAGTCCCTGATTTAGTTAATTTCATGATTTCCATAAGTGCGGGTGAATAATGGCAAACATAAAGCCGAAAGCTTACCAAAGTGGCAAACACTGGGAGTTTGATTCGTTAGCATGACAAGCCTATGTCTTCTGTATTGTCTTTTACTAACAAGGTTTCTGCTCAATGTCCTAGATAGCAAGGTTTGTACTACTCTCTGATATGCTCTGATATGCTCTGATATGCTCTGGTTACTACTCTGTCCTACTTACTACTTACTACTGCTACTTACTACTTACTACTGCTACTGTCTACTTACTACTGGTACTGTCTACTTACTACTGCTACTTACTACTTACTACTGCTCCTCTCCCTACTACTCCTCTCTGTTACTACTCCCCCTACTCCTCTCTGTTACTACTCCCCCTACTCCTCCCTACTACCCTCCCTACTCCCTACTATGGCATTTGCATTGATGATTTTTTCCAACTTGTAAGCTGAGGTAGTGGCAAATGCAATGATGTGACCCCTTTCGATCTATGCTGAGGCAGCGGCGATGATGATCAATTGCCCCCTACTTTCTATGCTGAGTCAGCTGCTAGACTAGGATGGCTTGTATTTTACAAGTAACCAGTTTAGCAGTGACGTGTTGACCTAGGGGCAAATCTGAGCCAAAAACTTATACGTGTCATTTTTTATTCAAAAGCTTTGAACTGATCATATTATATACGCGTCTGTGTATATGTAGAACTGAAATGGCGGAAGACAAAACTAACGAATGGAGGGACCCTACCCCTAGCTCCTCGTCAACCAGCTTCATGAGTGAGGTGTCCGTGACTCCACCGCCGAAGAAGCAGCGTACAGAGGAGGGCAACGATCCCACGTACGAACCAGGGGCGGACGAAGCAGAGAGTTTCGAGGTTTACGCAACACGCTGGCTTTCTAACATGTACAAAGACGCGATTGAATCACTAAAGGCTCGTCACTCTTGTCAACAGCTGCCGATTGTGCCTCGTCAGCTCGAGTTTAGGGACGAAGACGCGGTCAGGGAGGAAGAAGCCCCCGCTCCCTCTACGGCAACCTCTTCGTCCAAATCTAAGGGCCAGAAGAGGGTGAGGGGACAACACGGGGGGCACAAGTTGGACAAAGAAAATGAGGTGCATGTCATCGATGCGTTGGGGCCAGAGGGCAACCCAATAGCTCCAGATACAGTCATTGGCAAGTTCAGCAATCAAGTGGCGTGTATAGCCAAGGAGAAGGTGGAGATCACTTGGCCCAACTGGCATGATGTACCGAAAGACATAAAAAACAATGTCTGGGGTGAGGTGACAAGGAGATTTAGATATCCGCCCTCAGCTGACATGGAGAAGTGCCAAGAGTGGGCTTTGCACGTGGCGTCGACTGCGCTTCGCAACTTCAGGTCCATGCTGACCAGAAATTACCTGAAGAAGGGGAAGTCGCCACTGCTAAAGTACAATATGGTCAAGGCACACGTGTGGGATGCTTTCTGCGAAATGAGAAAGACGCAAGAAGCAGAGGAAAAGAGCGCTAAGTTCAGTGAGCTCGCAAAGAGGAACAAGAATCCTCACCACTTGGGCATGACTGGCTTTGCCGGTCAGAGGACCAAGTGGCAGCAAGAAGAACAAGCAAGACAGGCTGCCGGGGTTCCAGATCCGTATGAGGGCATCGACCCAAGGGCAAAGGACTACATGAGGGCCCGCATTCCAAAGAGGCTGAAGCCTGGGGCGACCAAGTTTAACGAGCCCCACCTCGACGACGTCGAGAAGACTTTGATGGAGAAAGCAAAGCTTAAGGACAGCATCGTGGCCCGCCGGGGCCACGACTTGCTCACTGAGGTCCTAGGAACCCCCGAGCACCGCGGCCGCGTGCGTGGTGTCGGGTCGAAGATGAGCTGGAAGTCAGTTGAGTCGTGGCAATCTGACGCGGCCACATACAAGTCTAGGCAAAGGTATAAAGATGAGCTATATAACAAGGGCTTCAATGAAGGCGTGGCTGAAATGATCAAAAGCTCAATAAAGGAAGCCTTCACGAGCAACGACCCAGAGATGGTCGCGATGAGGTCGAAGATGTTTGATCACCATGGCCTGCCCAATCCTCAAGCAAACAAAAAGAAAGCCTTACTGCCGATGAACGAGGATCGCCCAAGGGTCTCAAACGAGGACTTCAAGGAAAACCAGCACGTCCAACTCCTCATCCCGTTCGGAAGGTCCAAGAAGATGGTGGTGGCCAAGGGATGCATTCTTGCACCCCACGATATTCACGACTTCAACAAAGACAACACCCCTGAAGACTATGTGGTCGTGAGCCCGTTATGGCACGTTCCCGACCAGGAACATTTTGAATTGGACCATCCCAACCTACAAACGGCCAGGCACCTAGGGCAGGCACTTGGATTGAAAGTCCTATGGAACCGCGAGGACATCGAGATCATTGTTCGGACGCCAACTCCAACGCCGACACCAGCATCACAACCATCAGCCGCCGAATCTTGTCCTCCGGAAGATCCAGATCACGGCAGCGATGATGACGAAGAAAAGGGCGGGGACAAGGGAAAGGGAAAGGACAAAGGAGAAGGCGGTACCGAAGGCGGGGACAAGGAAAAGGTAGAAGGTGATGGTGGGGAAAAGGAAAAGGGCACTGACATGAGAACTGTGTCTCCCCCGCCTCCAAATAGTCCGCCGATCGTCCCGGTCCATGAGGCAAGAAGCTCAGAGGCCGGTAAGGGCGACAACACGACAACAACAAGCCAGCCAAGCACGAACGAGCAACAGGGAGGCACGACGGGGGAGGCAACAGGGACGAAGACACCTCCCCCATCAACCACAAGCCAATGTCCTCCCCCGCCCACGTTCGAAAGGTATGGTAACATTGACTGCCCTATCCATCGTATGCCAGGCCTATCCATCGTATGCTACTAACATCCCTATCCATCGTATGCCAGGCCTAAAACTACCCGTCAACTATTTGATGAGGCCGAAGACTGCCCTGGCCACTATGTGTGCGGGAAGTTCTTGATTCCCAAGGCCCAGCTCATCGACGAGGAAAAGTGGGATACAAGGAGGTTCCATCTATGGTACATGGAAGCTGCAAAAGCCGGGATGTCAAGTTTTAACGTCAAGATTCCCACGGAGTACTTCCACTTGCCCGCTGGTAACGAAATGCACCTACCCGTCGACTTTAGCGACATGTACAACCTGATGCGGGAAGAAGACCTGGACATCGTTCAAATCACCCTATTCACACTGTAAGCGATGAATGCAACTTCCACAGATCAATACATTCGTATTTTCCATGGTTCTATACTTATTATGTCACGATGACTTGTCCGTGCAGCATGACGGTCACTGTAAGCAATAAAAAGACACGTCCTGTACTCTACCTCTCTCCTGCACATATTGCCGAAAGAGTCATCAAGGGTTTCGAGATCACTGATCCGGAGATGACAGTTCGACAGCGAGAGAAGAAATATGAAGAAAATATGAAAGCCGAGAAGACTAAGTTAAAAAATTACATACTAGAATGCATGAAGAAGATCAAGCCGGATGGGCCAGAGTGTATAATGGCTGCCTATCATTTTGGGTAAGTCAAATACATGTACGTACACCTAAGTCGCTAGCATATCATGCCTTCTAGTCATCATAAATACTATTTTGTTGCAATGGTGCAGCCAGGGCCTCGTGGGTGGCCACTGGGTCGCTTTTATCATATACCCTCAAGATGGCAGGGCCTGTGTGTTTGACTCCTTGAGCGTACCAAACAAGCAAGGGTACAAGGCATTCGAAGATTGTCTGAAAAAGTAAGTCATCCATCTTTTTCATCAGTTACGGTTACCATACGTTTTTAAATTATGGCTAAAACTATTATATTTCGTACAACGCTTATAAGGAATACCAAAAGGTGCCCGGATTCTAGGACCGAAGAACTCAAAAGTTCAAGGACAAGCATAGGTACCACCTCAAAATCCGACGAGATTTCCCGGTAAGTATTTCAAAGGTTCAATTCATGTTTCATACATATATATGGGTTCTAATGCTTGTGTATTAATCGTGCAGTGCGCCAAACAGCCACTAGGATCGAAGACATGTGGCTTGTACACATGCGAGTTCTAAGGGAAAGCAAGGAGTACACCAATAGCTGGAAGAAGCTCAAGGAAGGTGTCAAGTATTGGGGAGAGCAGCAGAGCCGCATGATGTGCTTTAAACAAGTCAAGGCGGACATATGCAAGTTTGTAATGGAGAAATGCATTCTCGAAGGAGAAACGTTCTTTGACAACGAATCCGACCTGGCGTTGCTACCCCAATACGAGAAGCTCCGCAAATGGAACACAATGCTTCGTCCGACAGATTATGCTCATCAAGTTGAAATATGAATTGTAATTTGAATTCGAAATCAACTAAGTCAATGTGTATATGATGACAACAAACAACTAAGTCACTTTGTATGTTATGTGCAAATGGTTTATATGTGCATATATATATATATATGTTAGAAATCTGGAATTCTGGAATTATTTGAAAACTGCAGATTTGAATTCCTGTTTCTGCTGTTTCTGCATTATTTATTTTTTTAATCCAAAATTAATAACCGTGGCGGGCAACATAAGTTGCCCGTGAGAATACATATGATGAATGATTGACTGTGTTGAGGAAGGTTTGAGGCTTTTACCCGGTTGAGTCATTATCTTGCTATGCGCTTAATGTTATGACTAACCGGTGGCGTGAGTTGTGTGGTATTTCTGGGTTGGTGTGTGTGTGCGACATGTGTCTCTTGGCTGTGTTGATGTGCAGGTGTGGAGCTCGGAGACAGTGGTCTATGGCGAGGTGAAGGTCAAGTTGAGCCGTGCCGTGCTGACGGACCGGGTGCGGTGAAGGATGGGCGTGCCGTGCGGCGGACGTGCCATGCCGACGAACCGAGCGGTGAAAGGCGGACGGGAGGCTTGGACTGAGGGACCGGAGGGCCAGAGGACCAGCTGTGGTAGCTGGCACGTGGCATCAGCAAGCAGGAGCACATGGGGATGTGCGGTGCATCGGCCGAGTCGGGAGGAAGGCGCTGGAGTCGGGTCGCTTGGCGGGAGGTCGGACACGGGCTTGCGTGCGGCGCAAGTGCCGTCGGCCGAGTCAAGAAGGAAGGCGAAGGCGTTGTGCCCGGCGTGGAGGCTGGACATGCATCGGCATCGGCGCCGGTGGTCGGGGTGTGAGAACCACATCCCGTCTACGGTGCGGGTTCGGTAGCTGAGCCTCAAAAAGCTACCATCGACGGTTTCCAGGTTTGGGCCTCAAAACCTGGGGTGGACGGTTTCCAGGTTTGGGCCTCAAAACCTGGGCGTGCGGGTTTCCGAGTTTGGGCCTCAAAACTCGGGGTGGCCGGTTTGCCTGGTTTGGGCCTCAAAACCAGGGGGTTGGTCCGAAAGGACGGTCGACGCGTGGCGGCACCGAGAGGCTTGCGTTGCGGCGAAGCTATCGGTGAGAAGGCGCGGCGGTCGACGGTGGCGGCACGTGGCGGCATCGGGTGAGGTCGCGTCGAGGCGAAGCTACCGGATGTGCGGGCGTGGCCGTCGGATGAAGATTGACCGGTTTGGACGGTTGTACCCCTGGGGGGGTATTTGGTCGAGTGCTTAATGTAAGGGCGTTTGTGTCATGGGACGTGCGCCTATATATATGAGGCGGGCTGCTAGGGCAGCCGCATCCTTGGCAGACCAGTGGTGGTGTCTCTCTCATTTTGTTCCTGTGAGAGTAGGCTAGGGTTAGGAGAGTTGGCTCTTGTTCTTGAGCTTTTCGCCATCCAAGCTTTGATCTGCTGGAGTGGCTTGTAGCCCGTACACCAAGTGCTTAATGAATCATCCATTCCTCTGAGTCCAAGGATCAAATTCGTGCTTTGATTTGTCTTGCGATTTTGTTCTTCGCGTTTGCACGTTTTCCCCTCTTTCGTTCTTCACGAGAATTCTTGTTTTGAGGGAAGATTCGCAAATCCGTTTGAACCATCTTCTAGAGCATCGTGAGAGGCATCCTTCTACCGAAGGGTTTTCTCCAATTCCTCACGAGCTAGTAGATCGGGCGGATTTAGTTTTAGATCACGTTTTTCTCCCTTCCCCCGAAATTCTTCGATTCACCGATTTGGAGTTAGGTTCGAGCCATGATCTCTTAGGAGTAGCTCACTAACATCCTTGTGACTCCTCAGATCGAATTCCGGCCCTAGTGCTTTTGATTCGGAGGAGATCGAGTTGAATCCGCGGAAGAACAGCCAGTTTCGGGGTGACCGGACGCTTGCTCGGGCTGACCGGACTCACGTCCAGAGAGTCCGGTCGTTGAAGGTTTCGGTGTTCTGTTTTGATCGATCGGACGCTTTGTATCGACCGGACGCTGGACTGAGGGTGCGACCGGACGCTCTGAAGGCACTGTTCATTGCCCCCTCAGTGCTTGATCGGACGCTCAGTTGTAACGACCGGACGCTTGTTCCCGTGAGTCCGGTCGTGAACAGAGAGCTCCCAAATCGGGTTTTTGGCGACCGGACGCGTCCGGTGTTGACTGACCGGACGCTCCCAGGGTCCGGTCGAGCCGTCTCGCGCAGCATCCCTCGAGCACGCCGAGGCATTCCGTCGAGCCTCGGGCGAATCGCTGTGACCCTCGAGCGAGCAGAGGCCACCGACCCTCGAGGACGCCGAGGCCCTTCCGTGAGTCTCGAGCCTCGGTCGAGTCGAAGGTTTTCCCGAGGTCTTTTCTCGAGCCTCGGTCTCGCCTCGACCCTCGGCCTCGAGCCTCTGCCTCGAGCTTCGGCATCAACCCTCGGTCTCGGCTTCGACCCTCGGCTGAGCCCTCGAGCCTCGGACGAATCCGAACCCTTTGCCTCGGGCGAATCGGACGATTCCCGAAGGCCTCTTCGTCAGCCTCGGCCTCGGGCGAATCGCCTTGGCCTCGGGCGAATCGGACGCCTTGTTTCCGTTGACCGGACGCGTCCGATCGATCTTGACCGGACGCTCCAGTGAGTCCGGTCAGTGCAGACGGCTCACGTTTTCGTCCGTATCTTTTGCGTTCGAGCTCCGATTTGAGATCCGCTTTTTGCGTTGGATTCCCGACTCTGTGCTCTACAGAAACCGGGCTTCCCGCTTTGTGAGGTTACCCAAACTCCATCCTGTCACTAGTTGACTTGGGTGGATTTGGAAGAAGGAGCTTTTGTGGTGTCCCGCTGTGTTCCTAGGGAACATCCACCCATATTCTTGGGTCGTGGACATCACTCGTGTCGGCTTTGTTCTCGGGGTTGATTTTGTTGGGACAGAGGCTGTAGTTTCCGAGAGGAAATTTTTAGGCTCCCATTCACCCCCCCCCCTCTGGTCGCCTTGCGATAGCTTTTTCGGTCCTTCAATTGGTATCGGAGCCAGTTAGGGATCTCTCTACCTTAACCGGTTCCGGATCCGCGAAGGCGACCTTTTGAGAGCGGTTCTGTTTCCGGCTTTTTATTTTGCCGAGGTGTTAAGTTTTTGTCTTGCTAACACTAACGGTGCTTTTGGAGTGCACCAAGTTCTTCTTCAAGTATGTCTGTGTCTTTCAGCATGAACGGTTCCATGGACGACATCTTGGGAAGAAGGAGGAGTGCAGTTGATGAGAGGGATCGCGAGGTGAACGATCTGCTGAACCTTCTGCAACGTGATGAGCTCTCACCGGAGGATCTCCTACGTCAACTTGGCAAGGCCAAGAGAGGTATACTTGCTCGTGGACTTGTGAGCTTGCACAAGCTTTGTGATTTGAAGTCTAGTATCTCTTTACCTTGCACCTCCTGTAGTGACATGGTTAGGAAGGTTGATGAGCTACGCTTTTCTCTTGCTAGCTTAAAATCTGAAAATAAAATGTTGAAATCCAATGCCTCCAAACCATGTTTAGCTTGCATTGACTTGGGCAAGGACCTTGATTGTGCTAAAAATGAAATAGCCTTGTTAAAGTCAAATGCTTCTCTGCCATGTGTCAACTGTGAATCTTTTGTTGCTAGACTTAGAGAATATAGTCTGATTCACAGGACATGTGTAGATGACCTTGAGCATGCTAGGGCTGAAATTGTAGAGTTAAATGCTAGGCCTTGTAGCTTGTGCTCTTTGAATAAAGATGTTTGCCATACTTCTAATGCTATTCATGATTCTTTGCTTGATGTTTCTGGTGATGTTTCTCCCACAGATTTCATTTGCACATCTTGCATTGATTTGGAAAAAGAAGTTTTGGTTTTGAAGCAAATGCGCGATGATATGAGCGCTAAGTTGGTTGAGCACAATGATATGAGTGCCAACCTTGAGGGGGAAGTCGAGCTCTTGCGTACCACATATGCCGAGTGCATAAAAGAGGAGATGGAGAACTTGAGAAACACTCCTTGTGGTACTTGTGACCGCCTCAAGTTTGAAAATGAGGTTTTGGCCACAAGATGCAAGAGCCTTTGTGCTAAGTCATTTGAGTCACGCTTTTCTTCCAACTCCGATGTTGATATTTCCATTTCTGCATCTTTGCAACCGGAGTTGAGTTCTTGTGTTGCGCGTGAGTCTTTTGACGTTAGCACTAGTGCCAAGGTTTCGGATAGCTCTTTCATAGCTACTCTTAACCTTGCTAGTTCTTCGAGTGATGTCCCTTCTCATATTTTTGGGACTCGTCCTCCCAATCCGGTTTTTCATTGCACCTTTTGCAAGAAGGATGGACATTCGCTCGATTTTTGTTTTCGCCGTGTCAAGCACGAGCGGCGGATTCGAGCTAAGGCTTTTAGGAAGCCGCGTAGCCTTTCCCATGGCACGTGTGCTCCTAACGTTGGCACCAAGTTGGTGATTGATTCTTCTTGTTCTAAGTCCCAAGGGACTTCTCACTTGTCGGAGAATGGTGTGCCTTCCAGTAGGCCTTTGTACCATTGCTCTTTTTGTGAGAAAGATGGGCATCAAGAAAGCTTTTGCTATCGGCGTGCCAAACGTTTGCGCCAAGCTCGCTCTTCTAGGAAGATGGTGATTCATAGCCCGTCTCATGGCATGAACACTTGTGTTCCTAGTAAGAAGCCCATTTTTGTTGATGGGATTTATGACTCCTTTTCTAGTGGGATAGGTCATGGTCGTGGACATGTTTCTACTGCTTCTTCTCGTGGTCCACGTCATGCTTCTCATGGTGCATCTATTGGTTCTTCTTCAAAGACCTTGGAAGATGTTTGCCTCTTTTCCCGTGGTTCGACTCGTTCTTCTCCTCGAGTTGTCCTTTTGAGGAATGCTTCCAAGGGTGTTTCAAAATTGCATTTGAACCAACATGTGCATCATGCTAACCCACATGAGAAGTTGAGATTTGTGACCAAGTCCTGGATCCCCAAGTACATGCTTGCTAACCCTTCGGGATCCAAGGCTCGGGTTATCTTGTCTTCTTGTGTGTAGATATGAGGACGCGGGGTGGAGAGCATGCGCCTGATGGAGCTTGATCTTTTAGATGTGATCAAGTTTGATGGTTCTCTGCATCCCGCCTAGATTTGCCTCCAAAGAGGTTTGTATATCTTGGTGAGCTTTCTTATACACTCATACCTTGTACATCCCCGCTCTATTTCTTGTGGTATGAGATGGTTCTTCATATGCTCACTTGTATAGTTTTTACATGGACATTTTCTTTTGTATCATGTTTTGCTTTAGTCTAGCATGTGCTATCTTCTGTATATCTTGTCATGCTAGCTTTGTGTATAGCTTCTGTGGATTATCCACTTTTCATGCTAGTCTGTGATCCTTATGAACATTATGCCATGTTTTACCATACCTCTCCATGAGCTTTACTTGTAGAGGTGTGATGTTCATTAGGTGTCACTTTTCAGGTGCTAGTTTTGATTAGCTACATGTATCCTGTTGATATGATTAGTTTGAGCACTAGTCTTTCCTCGATTTTATCATGTTACATGCTTTTGGATCTATTGCTATCATTATCTTGCATTGTAGCATGTGTTGAGGCTTAGGCTATGTTTGGGTTGATCATGTTTTTAGGCTGCATTTTGCTATACAGTGCTTTATCCTGTTGCATGGTAGTCTAGGCTAGTTTGAGTTCAGATCTCCTTGCGGTATCATTCATGGGTAGACCTCTTTTTGTTGAGAGCTTACCTTATGCTTTTATGTGACTAACCGTTTTCGTGGAGACCTTGAGGTCACACTGGACGAGACAACGCCTTGTGTTTCTTCTGCTTTTGAGTGTGCAGGAGAACAGGAGCCTGGAGAGAGCATTTCGGCTCACGGACCCGATCCCACTTCTTCCACGACTTGGGGTTCCGTTCGAGCAGTTCTCCAGTGAGCACCAGCAGCACCTGGGCGAGCGACAGCATCAGGCGAAGGGGAGGCGACTTCGGCGAGGCAGGCGCCCCGGAGTTCAGCAGCATCAGGCGTCCCCTCGGGCATCACACCAGCAGGCGGTCATGTGCTTCATGAGGTACCTCCGACACACTTCTGAGTTCGGTTTTTGGTACACTCCTTCTTCGACCCCTTTTCTGCTGTGTGGTCTTTCCGATGTGGATTTTGCTGCCTGTCGCTTGAGCATTTCCTGGCTCTTCGCTTGTGAGCTGGATGTGTGTTTCCCTTTTAGTTGGGGAAGCATTTTGCTTGTTGTATCTTAGTTGGTCTTCTCCGATACCCTTTTTACCTTGGGTTTCCCTTTTTAGACTAGCTTTTGATTCGTTCCTTATAGACTGGCTTTTGCATGCATCTCATCATGTACATTTTGCATTTTAGAGCTTCATGTATATAACAATGAGAATGAGACTATGCTCTTTTTGGTATGCCCTGCTTATTCATGATGATGCTTGTAGCTTAGGCTCTTTTTGATCACTTGATACATGTTATGAGCTAAGCTATTTTTGCAAATGGTGAACTTGACTAATTAACTATGAAACCTTTAATTTGTTCACCATTGAGATTGGCAACTAGCATGGGTAGGATGTGTTGAGATCACTTGTGCTATCTTTTGTATGCTAGGTTGCTATGTCTCTTGCACTGAGTCATTCACTTGCTTGGATTGTTCATATGTACATTGTGCTTAAAAGTTTGATCCAAGTATTTGTAAAATGAAAAGATCGAGATGGGATTGCATGTGTCAGCACATTACGGTATCGAGACTGTTTCTCATTGCACATTTGAGTTAAACTTGAGCCGTGTAGTGTAAGACCGAAACCGGTGCTTTAAGCTTCCGATTGCTTTTATTGCATAGGCTTAGCCCGGTTGAAAAGTTAGGCAATGACCATGCTTTCAACCTCTCGCAATCACATGCTTTAATATGAACTAGTGTTAATACCGCTGCAAACTCCAATAAAATTTGAAAAAAAAAATAACACAAGTCTATGCTTCATTCTATTGCATGATGATTGAACCTTGCTAGGGGTAGTTCACCTTTTATACCTGAGTTAGCACTTGGTTGATTTCCTGTCTATCCATGCTAAGTGTTATTTTAGTGGTGAACACCTTTTCGAATGGCTTAAAACTGCTCATATGCTTAATTGTTCATATTTCGTATTCATTTGATCAGTTTGAGCCTTAGCTAGCATTTGTATTGATTGCTACATTCTCAGGGCAGCACCCCATTGAGCATCTTTTTATTCTGATTGCTATACACTTGAAGCTGTTGCATTGTACATTTCATGCATTCTAGCTTAGTGTGCATACCCCCAGCTCCGATATTCTTTGTGGTCACCTTCAATTGGTTTCGGGCTCCTTTAATGCTTCTCACTGCCCCCATATGCTTTTGGATGACTTGTCTTGTGTTTGTGTCAATTTTGTGGAAAATGTCAAAACCCCTCAGCATGTTCCCTTTTGTCAAAGGGGAGGAGCTGTTTTCAAGGGGGAGCTTGAATGTTGGCACAAAGGGGAGAGTCATGCATTTTGGGGAGAGCTTTGAGCGAGGGGGAGTTTTAGCTCTTTTGGTTTCTTCTTCAATTGGTATCTTCACTCGGTATAGCTCTTTTAGGTGTTCCAATTGGTATCCATCTTTCGGTATGGAATGCAATTGATGTCATGAGCTGTATTGCATAGCTTTTGTATATAGGCTTGCTTTCAGGGGGAGTCGCTTTTGTCTTGCTGCTTCTCCGCGTGCACCGAGTGTCTTGTGCTCCATTTCGCCTTGAGCCTTTTCCTTGGGCTTTTTCAATTGAAATTGAACCTTCCTTGTGTTCCTTCATTGGTACGCTTCGATTGGTTTTTCATTGGTGCGGAGCATGTTTGGCCGTAAGGCATTGGTATCGAGCGTGCAAGTTGTGTTGAGCCGTTTTGCCTCTCTCTTGAGGGACTAGCAGTTTTTGCTTCGTATTTTTGATTGGTTTGGAGCCTTCAGCTAGTTGTGTTGAGCCGTTTTGCCTCTGTCTTGAGGAACTAGCTGTTTTTCACCAATTTGTGGCTGATTTTGAATGGTATCAAATTTTCTGCTAGTTGTGTTGAGCCTCTGTGCCTCTATCTTGAGGGACTAGCAGTTTTGCTTCTTATGCGCTGTTTCAGCCTCATTCGGTGTCGAGCCTTGAGCTAGCGGTGTTGAGCCCTCTTCTGCCTCTTCTTGAGGACTAGCTCATTTTTGACTTGGTTGCGTCGAGCCGTTGCCCATGTCTTTGGGGACCAAGCTTTCGGTGTTGGTATCTCAAACCATCTCTTGTGCTTAGTTTTTGTCAATTCAATCATCAAGGGGGAGAAATTTAGAAACCCAAGTAAGGGGGAGTAACCCAAGTGAATCCAAGTGGATAAGTACCTTGGTTTCTTTTTGTGATGATTGTTTGACAATTTTTGAGATTGGTTTTTCGAGTGCCTTTTGGGATTCATGAAACTCTTGTCTTCTCTTGACTCTTCGGTTATGTGGAGGCTTTGCCCGCTTTTCCCATTTCTTTCGGGACCGAGAGCTTTTATTTGGAGTATTCATGATCCTCCCTCTCTCAAGTGGCCTTGTGTTTGCTTTTACCTGGCTTTTGGGCACTTGAGTGAGACTGGTCTTCAAACCCTTCCTTTTTGATTTTATTGTCAGTCAATGCATTCATCAAGGGGGAGATTGAGAATACATATGATGAATGATTGACTGTGTTGAGGAAGGTTTGAGGCTTTTACCCGGTTGAGTCATTATCTTGCTATGCGCTTAATGTTATGACTAACCGGTGGCGTGAGTTGTGTGGTATTTCTGGGTTGGTGTGTGTGTGCGACATGTGTCTCTTGGCTGTGTTGATGTGCAGGTGTGGAGCTCGGAGACAGTGGTCTATGGCGAGGTGAAGGTCAAGTTGAGCCGTGCCGTGCTGACGGACCGGGTGCGGTGAAGGATGGGCGTGCCGTGCGGCGGACGTGCCATGCCGACGAACCGAGCGGTGAAAGGCGGACGGGAGGCTTGGACTGAGGGACCGGAGGGCCAGAGGACCAGCTGTGGTAGCTGGCACGTGGCATCAGCAAGCAGGAGCACATGGGGATGTGCGGTGCATCGGCCGAGTCGGGAGGAAGGCGCTGGAGTCGGGTCGCTTGGCGGGAGGTCGGACACGGGCTTGCGTGCGGCGCAAGTGCCGTCGGCCGAGTCAAGAAGGAAGGCGAAGGCGTTGTGCCCGGCGTGGAGGCTGGACATGCATCGGCATCGGCGCCGGTGGTCGGGGTGTGAGAACCACATCCCGTCTACGGTGCGGGTTCGGTAGCTGAGCCTCAAAAAGCTACCATCGACGGTTTCCAGGTTTGGGCCTCAAAACCTGGGGTGGACGGTTTCCAGGTTTGGGCCTCAAAACCTGGGCGTGCGGGTTTCCGAGTTTGGGCCTCAAAACTCGGGGTGGCCGGTTTGCCTGGTTTGGGCCTCAAAACCAGGGGGTTGGTCCGAAAGGACGGTCGACGCGTGGCGGCACCAAGAGGCTTGCGTTGCGGCGAAGCTATCGGTGAGAAGGCGCGGCGGTCGACGGTGGCGGCACGTGGCGGCATCGGGTGAGGTCGCGTCGAGGCGAAGCTACCGGATGTGCGGGCGTGGCCGTCGGATGAAGATTGACCGGTTTGGACGGTTGTACCCCTGGGGGGGTATTTGGTCGAGTGCTTAATGTAAGGGCGTTTGTGTCATGGGACGTGCGCCTATATATATGAGGCGGGCTGCTAGGGCAGCCGCATCCTTGGCAGACCAGTGGTGGTGTCTCTCTCATTTTGTTCCTGTGAGAGTAGGCTAGGGTTAGGAGAGTTGGCTCTTGTTCTTGAGCTTTTCGCCATCCAAGCTTTGATCTGCTGGAGTGGCTTGTAGCCCGTACACCAAGTGCTTAATGAATCATCCATTCCTCTGAGTCCAAGGATCAAATTCGTGCTTTGATTTGTCTTGCGATTTTGTTCTTCGCGTTTGCACGTTTTCCCCTCTTTCGTTCTTCACGAGAATTCTTGTTTTGAGGGAAGATTCGCAAATCCGTTTGAACCATCTTCTAGAGCATCGTGAGAGGCATCCTTCTACCGAAGGGTTTTCTCCAATTCCTCACGAGCTAGTAGATCGGGCGGATTTAGTTTTAGATCACGTTTTTCTCCCTTCCCCCGAAATTCTTCGATTCACCGATTTGGAGTTAGGTTCGAGCCATGATCTCTTAGGAGTAGCTCACTAACATCCTTGTGACTCCTCAGATCGAATTCCGGCCCTAGTGCTTTTGATTCGGAGGAGATCGAGTTGAATCCGCGGAAGAACAGCCAGTTTCGGGGTGACCGGACGCTTGCTCGGGCTGACCGGACTCACGTCCAGAGAGTCCGGTCGTTGAAGGTTTCGGTGTTCTGTTTTGATCGATCGGACGCTTTGTATCGACCGGACGCTGGACTGAGGGTGCGACCGGACGCTCTGAAGGCACTGTTCATTGCCCCCTCAGTGCTTGATCGGACGCTCAGTTGTAACGACCGGACGCTTGTTCCCGTGAGTCCGGTCGTGAACAGAGAGCTCCCAAATCGGGTTTTTGGCGACCGGACGCGTCCGGTGTTGACTGACCGGACGCTCCCAGGGTCCGGTCGAGCCGTCTCGCGCAGCATCCCTCGAGCACGCCGAGGCATTCCGTCGAGCCTCGGGCGAATCGCTGTGACCCTCGAGCGAGCAGAGGCCACCGACCCTCGAGGACGCCGAGGCCCTTCCGTGAGTCTCGAGCCTCGGTCGAGTCGAAGGTTTTCCCGAGGTCTTTTCTCGAGCCTCGGTCTCGCCTCGACCCTCGGCCTCGAGCCTCTGCCTCGAGCTTCGGCATCAACCCTCGGTCTCGGCTTCGACCCTCGGCTGAGCCCTCGAGCCTCGGACGAATCCGAACCCTTTGCCTCGGGCGAATCGGACGATTCCCGAAGGCCTCTTCGTCAGCCTCGGCCTCGGGCGAATCGCCTTGGCCTCGGGCGAATCGGACGCCTTGTTTCCGTTGACCGGACGCGTCCGATCGATCTTGACCGGACGCTCCGGTGAGTCCGGTCAGTGCAGACGGCTCACGTTTTCGTCCGTATCTTTTGCGTTCGAGCTCCGATTTGAGATCCGCTTTTTGCGTTGGATTCCCGACTCTGTGCTCTACAGAAACCGGGCTTCCCGCTTTGTGAGGTTACCCAAACTCCATCCTGTCACTAGTTGACTTGGGTGGATTTGGAAGAAGGAGCTTTTGTGGTGTCCCGCTGTGTTCCTAGGGAACATCCACCCATATTCTTGGGTCGTGGACATCACTCGTGTCGGCTTTGTTCTCGGGGTTGATTTTGTTGGGACAGAGGCTGTAGTTTCCGAGAGGAAATTTTTAGGCTCCCATTCACCCCCCCCCCCTCTGGTCGCCTTGCGATAGCTTTTTCGGTCCTTCAGCCCGCTATGGTTAAAGGAAACTACCGCAGCGGGCAACCTAAACGGACCGCTTCGGTTAATCAGTTACCGCAGCGGGCGTTTTAGGTTGTCCGCTGCGGTTAATGCTATTAACTGCAGCGGGCTCCTTATGTTGCCCGCTGCGGTTAAGGCTTTTACCGCAGCGGGCAACAGCGCCCGCTGCGGTAATGGCCATGATTAACCGTGGCCTTAGCACCGCAGCGGACGCTGTAGCCCGCTGCGGTAAAGCCAAAACGCCCGCTGCGGTTAAGCTTTGTGCAGTAGTGATTTGTGCGGGACTACGACACGATTGCTGCCCCCTGATCGCACTCCTAAAGAAGGAAGGTTTCATGTGGTCTATAGAGGCTACCACGACGTTCAACGCCCTCAAGGAGGCACTCACAACAACACCGGTGCTGGCACTCCCGGCGTTCGACCGCCCATTCGTGGTCGAATGTGACGCCTCTACCTACGGCTTCGACGCCGTTTTGCTCCAAGACGGCCACCCCCATCGCCTTCTACAGTCGCCCGGTCGCTCCACGACATCGATCCCTGGCGGCTTATGAACGCGAACTGATCAGCCTTGTACAGGCCGTACGCCATTGGCGGCCTTACCTCTGGGGACGACGCTTCCTGGTAGGCACAGACCATTACAGCTTGAAATTCTTGCTGGACCAGAGGCTCGCCACCATCCCGCAGCATCACTGGGTGGGCAAGCTGCTGGGATTCGACTTCACCGTCGAATACAAGCCGGGTGCTGCCAACACGATGGCTGATGCCTTTTCACGCCGTGATACGGAGGAAGGCAGCCTGCCCGCAGTCTCAGCGCCACACTTCGACTTCATCGACCGCCTTCGACAGCTCCAGTCCACGGAACCCGCGCTGGTCGCCCTGCACGACGAAATCTTGGCCGGCCAGCGTGGGCCGCCGTGGGCACTCATCGACGACATGGTGGCGTTCCACACGAAGCTGTACATTCCGCAAGGGACACCTCTGCTCCAGGAATTGGTCTCCTCCATCCACGACAACGGTCACCAGGGGGTGCAGCGCACTTTGCATCGCATCCGGCGCGACTTCCACTCCCCCAACCTACGCGTCATTGTCCAAGACCACATCCGCGCCTGCATCACCTGCCAAAGGTTCAAGTCTGAACACCTCCATCCAGCCGGCCTCCTACAGCCACTGCCCGTGCCGACACAGGTCTGGGCGGATATCGGCCTGGACTTCATCGAAGCCTTGCCGAAGGTCAGCGACAAATCCGTGATCCTCACGGTGGCGGATCGCCTGAGCAAATACAACCACTTCATACCCCTCGCTCACCCATACACGGCGGAAACAGTGGCTCAAGCATTCTTCGGCGAGATCGTGCGCCTACATGGGATCCCACAGTCCATGGTGTCGAACCGCGATCCGGTGTTCACCTCCAATTTTTGGGGCGAACTGATGCGGCTGTCCGGCTCTAAGCTGCACATGACCTCTGCTTTCCATCCCCAGTCTGATGGCCAAACAGAGGCAGCAAACAAGGTAATCACCATGTACCTTAGGTGCTTCACGGGAGATCGCCCCCGCCAGTGGCTGCGCTGGCTTCCTTGGGCTGAGTTCGTCTACAACACGGCGTACCAATCCTCGCTCCACGACACGCCATTCAAGATCGTCTACGGTTGCGACCCCCCCACCATCCGCTCCTATGAACCAGGGGAGGCCCGTGTCGTGGCTGTCGCGAAGAACATGGCCAACCGTGACGAACTGCTGGAGGACGTTCGCTACCGCCTGGAGCAAGCACAGGCGCTCGCCAAGAAGTACTATGATAAGCGCCATCGTGAGGTCTCCTACAACGTCGGTGATTGGGTCATGCTGCGCCTTCGTCATCGCCCGACTGCTTTACTGTCTGTTCCCTCAACAGGCAAGCTCAAGCCTCGCTACTACGGGACCTACCGCATCACGGAGATCATCAACGCAGTGGCTGTTCGCCTACAGCTGCCCCCGCGAGCTCGACTCCATGATGTCTTTCATGTGGGGCTCCTCAAGCCTTTCGTGGGAGCAGCACCTGACGCCCCACCGCCACTTCCAGCCCTACATCATGGCGCTGCTGTCCCCGAACCAGAGCGCACCATTCGGACATGCCTAGCTCGTGGTGTCCGTCAAGTACTGATCCAGTGGAAACATGAACCAGCGTCTTCGGCATCCTGGGAAGACATCGACACCTTCCATGAGCGCTATCCATTGTTCCGGCTCGAGGACGAGCTGCTCGTCGAGGGGGGGGGGAGAGATGTCATGTGGGGGCGCCATTATGGCCGCAGTCAGGACAGCATTAAGGCCACTAATGGCACAGATCAGCAGCATTAAGACCATTAATGGCTCAGATCAGCCTGCACCGCAGGGATCAGGGGATCCAGGAATAGAAAGGCTAAGTTTAGGGGCTTTGATTTAGCTTGTGCGTCTGGCCTATGAGCCTATATATAGCTATGTAACAGTAATGATAGCAATCAAGCAATATGAACCAAATTCCCAATCTCCCTCTGCTGTCCTAATCTTCCCCTTTCACCATTGAGCAGTCGGTTAACAGCACCGACGCTTCTACCAATCCCAGCTACGAACTGCGTAATCGGGGACCTCCTGTCTTGGGTGTCAACGCCCTTGACACACAATATAATGCACCGATGCTAGCTACTACTACTAGTACTAGTTGCTACGGGTACGCAGTGGCAAAGCAGGCGAGCGTGAAATAATATAAATGCCATGTGTGATGCTGTTCATGGTCATGTGTACTAGAAATCAAATCTCTGCAAGTGAATAATTGCTAAATTAGTATCGATCGATCCGATGGAGCATCGTTGCTATTTATTCATTTGTCAGTTGCTATTTAAAAAGTCTGACCTAAGATAACTCTAGGAATCTGTTTATTCAGGAACTGAGGGAGTACCTCACTAGATGGGGAGTACCTCACTAGATGTATCTGCACTTCTTTGATTAATAATACCATAAAATTTTCAATAATATTTTGGTGAAGCTTCTGTAAAATGATTAACAGAAGGCGGGCACCTTAAGATACTGATCTCTGTTAATACCATTTACACTGAGATGGGTTCATCAGTGCTGCTATATCACTGACCCTGCATTGACCGCAATAGCCTAATAAGAGGAATATACGCTACCTTTTTGCACCCTACTGTGACGTGGCTTGAACATACACAAACTGCTGAACTGGTGACAGCGATTTCCAAAGTGTGCCTACGCGCCGCTCTAAGTGATGTCCATGCTTGGTCCCGGGAATCTATACAACTTTGCATGACCTAGTTAGCAAATACAGCACATAGACAGCATAGTCGTTGACGCTTCTCGAATACTCGACACGTCACTAGTGGTGTTCGCGCGCGCCTATGCCTGTGGTCATATGGATTATCCCTATGCCTTCCGATCCTGTCCCAAAACATTGCAATGTTCGTTGTTGTTGATCTATTATTCCACTCGATCTCACTCACCCTCACCCACGACGACTCCCAGAGCAAAACGGGAGAGAGAGCGATCATGATGCATGTAACCGAGAGCTACTTATAAGAAGGGAGATCGAAGAGCCAGGGTTCTGAAGTAAAGTCACGGTGACTTGCCATTATTGATATGTACACCTACTATGAGCTG
The DNA here is from genome assembly GCA_009763385.1 of Coix lacryma-jobi var. lacryma-jobi. Classification (NCBI taxonomy): domain Eukaryota; kingdom Viridiplantae; phylum Streptophyta; class Magnoliopsida; order Poales; family Poaceae; genus Coix; species Coix lacryma-jobi. The sequence goes on from CM019823.1 coordinate 176,110,461, forward strand.
AGTGTTGTTAATTTTTGGTCAGAGGAAATACTTCCATGTTTATTAAGGGCAGAGGCATTGGTGCAGTAGCAAACTAGCAGGTGAAGAGACTGAAGACGACATGAATGCCATAAGCTTATTATACTTTGAAATACTTCATAAGAAAATAAGATGCTACTTGTTGACGCTTAATTAGACCACACACACTTGATAAGGAGCTACGTCGCTCGATGTAGGATCAAACCGACTTTTAGGTAGGCTGATGCCTAGGGTTTGTCCGCACCCGAACCTTGTGCCTCCAGCGATGAGCGCGATACGCAAGACACGTCGTCGAAGGAGCCTCGCCGAGAGCACGATACGCCAGACACGCCGGTGAAGTCTCTTATTGTGACCCAAAACCCTACACGCCCGGCTCGTTGGGGCGTATAGCGGCTATGGGCTGCCCTAGCCAGCCTGGCCGCTCTAGACAAAGAACGAGGAGAGAGAGAGAGGAAGAGATGGTAAAAGAGAGGTAGTACATGTGTTTTTGTCAATTGGATAGTTGAGAACTCAATCGGTCATGATCCTCTCATATATACATAGATGGATGGTCTTATCCTAGTAGAAAACTTTTCCAAGCCTTATTTTTCAAGTTTCCCACGAGTTTAGAACAGTTCAGATACATTCAAACTGAGGTTTTTACTAAGTCTATCGGAAGTCCCGTCGGAGGAACTCAGGTCGGAACTTTCGACTCGTGTCGGAACTCACGACAATAGGCCAACTTTCTGAGGGCATTAGCTCTTCCATCCCAACTCCAAATTAGACGTTTTATATTTTTTTAATTACCACCTCGACGAGAGGAACACATCAATAGTGAAGTTCGTTCTTATATTTGAGAAAGTTGGCAAAACAACCTTAGCCGACTTGGGGACCTAGCTAAGTTGGTTACAGCTAGTTCAGCCCCTGAAAACTATTTTCTTCGCTTGGGTCCAAATATGATGATCAAGTTTCCTTTCTGGCCATATTGACGATAGAATTAAAACATGACGGAAGAGTCTATTATACACTCGAGACATTTTTTAGTGTCAACGGTACTGTAAGAATCTCTTTTATCGTTTTCATAGGGGCGTGTGGTGGAAATTAATGTGGTGCCTCCAGTGGGATCTCTAATTAGTAATAGTAAGGTTTAAAGTGGAATCTCTAATTAGTAATAGTAAGATTTAAAGCGATTTAGAATTAGTAGAAAGCTAAAATTGCTCTACATCCTAAAAGATGGGGTACTCTACACGAAAAAGATAAGGGGTCTCCGGCTTCTTGGCTATCGAATTCCTTGGTCACCCGTACCTAAAGATGGCAATATGTATCCGAAATCCAATATATTTTTACTCGGGTAAAGGTATGAATTAACTTTTCTACCCATGAATTTGTTAATGAGCAAAAAGTTAAACCCAGCGGGTTTGTAGGTATGAGTTTAGGAGTGTAGTACTCAAACTTGTAAACCCATGAGTTTTTTTAAACCCGATCCATAACTTAAAAATATTTAACTACCATATAAAAAGTTTATAAACGGTTTATTTTAATTAATTTTATTATATTGGATTGCAATCATTCTAAATCTTACGGAAAAATATGAACAATTTGAATACGTTAAAAAACATAACCATTTATTGTAATATATTTGAAAGAGAAAAAAGACAAAAATTGAAATATGGTTTTGGTGACTTGCTCGTACTCTCGTGGTTTTTAGATAGCTAACAACAAGCGGTCCACTAAGCCCAACAAACAAGCAGTGGTTGCATGAGTATAGATGAAGTTTAGTCTCACCTTGTTTCTGTGTAGAAGAGAGAAACATACATGTAGCTATATAAACAAATCGATGTGTGATGACAAACTTTCACATACCTCGAAAGGATATAGAGAGAAGCATACGGTTACAACCGTACCGAAGACATTGCTTGACAACATCTATGTGTGATGAAGGCACAGATTGAGTTCCATATGCCGGGACACGAGGCCTATGAAGGCACAGATTGAGTTCCATATGCCGGGACACGAGGCCTTAGGTTGCGAAGATATTGCATGACAACATCACCCATGTATGATGACAAACCTTCGGGTGCCTCTGGAGACCGGCATCAGGTTATGGCGAAGATCCCGCGTCGAAGCAAAGACCCTGAGAGGAACGACGGAGACTCTGAGCAAGACGGAGGTCAAGATGCGATGTGGCCTCCGCCAAGCCGCAGCCCGCCCCAGCTGTGGTCCATGGACGACGACGGGCCCAAGTCGACTCCAGGCCCAAGGTGGTTTAGGCTCTGTACACGGCGCGGTCCAGGGCCCGATATGCAGGGTGGATGGAATAGGAAGTGGAAGGACCAAAGTGCCCTTTTGGTTAGGTCTGAGGAGGAGGCCGGATATATTCCATATTTCAATACTCTGAATTCTGGATGTAACAGTGTTCTATAAAAGAGAAGGGCTGAGCCCCATATAACAGTTAATTGAGATTTATTAATGAAACCCTAAATGTTATTGGCGTACTCTATTTTCCATTGAGTCAACTCCCGACCAAAGTTGTAGGTTCCGCCGCTGCTATTCTCATCCTCGTCGGGATCAACTTCCCAACAATTTGGCTTTGGCATTTTGAGGATCGGTCCTTTGGCTGACAGCTTTACACTCATGGAACACATGACCCAAGAGAAGAGGAATAGCAGAATTACATTAAGAGGCTGCTGCCGTTATTGTTGGGCTGCATATCCGGCCGGCGCTTGCAATTGCAAATTCGAGTGCCAGCAGCAATGCTCATCAGGACAAAGCAGGGACAACGATGCACGGAACCATGTTGTTACCCAGTTGTAGCAGTGCTCTGTTGGGTCCTTGCACTGGGCAACCACAGCCACGGCGTCGGTCGCCGTCCACGTCTCGAGTCCCCGCCAGACGACCACGAGTGGTAGGCGGCCTGGCGGCGTGTCCATGGCGGGAGGGACCCCCATTGTCATGTGGCAGTTGGGTGGCTCGCTGAGGAGGAGGAGGCCGTCCAGCCACGTCGGCCTACGTAGGGCTAGCCACAGAGGCTGCAAGGGTCTCGTGGCCTGAAATCAACTATCCTGACGCCTCTCACTCCCAATAAACGACGACTGCATTTTGCTCTGCTCTCTGGTGCTCATAGAGCTAGCACTGGGAACTACGTACTGTGCAAGAACGAAGATGAAGAAAAAAGGATGCATGTGTGGTAGTATATCTATGCAGATGAAGGCGAAGCAAGCAGATCAGTGTTGTTTTCTCTCTATATATGTACAGAAGAACGAAGCGAACAGAGATCACGGCAAGGTCATATGGTGCAAAATTAAAGAAGCCAAAAGGACGAAACGAATGTCATGTATGATTCAGTGTACAATATATATATATATATATATATATATATATATATATATATATATATATATATATATATATATATATAGTCATATGTATTAAACAATAACTTTGTCGGTGAAAGATTTATAAATTTGTGAACAATGTATACTATCACTTTGTCAGATGAAGAAATAACCCAAATAAAAGTTGTAGACACATTTAAAACTAAACACACTAGTGTATCAAAAGCCGTGCTCTCGCAAAGGCTAGATCTTTAGAAGATATAAATATTAGTTATTGTTTAATACATATGACTAATAAAGATTTATGAAAGATTGTTCACAAATAACATATATCTCATATATATATATATATATATAGGGTCCTACTATTGGGAGCCCAGGGCTTCCAATAGTTATTGGAAACCCCAGTCAACCTCCCCTAGCCAGCCCATCCAGCCAGGTGCTAACGCGCGCAGGAGCCAGCCCAAACCATCTAGGTGCTGACGCGCGTAGGGGACCAGGTCAGAGTGCGTAAAAACGTTTTTGTCGCGACGATGCATAGAAACTAGTAGTTGAGTGAATGAAAACCAATTCATTGCTGCATAAAAACCTCTCGACGAGTTGGCCTTCCACCTGACATGGGCTGACGTATGCTGACACAGACTGACACATGCTGACATGCACACATCCACTCTAATATTTTCTTATTTTCGCGATAATTCTTCAACAAAACATCCGATTCAAAAATGATTTTCACCATTGAACTCCTGACATTTTTGTGCACAATTCAAGATCCATTGTGAATATATTTTTGAAAAATTTAAAATTCATGTTTTGGCACATTAGGATATTCTTATATGCTTCCGTCTACGCATAAAATCTTGTGAGTGGATGCATAAAATCAAAAGTCAAGATGCTGCAGAAAAGTTTTGCCACCGACACTGCAAAGAAATTAGTGATTCAATGAATAAAAGTTAATTTTGCTGACGCGTAAAAACCTCTCCATAATATACTCTACTTGACCACAACCATGATTGCTAACAATCATGCTTCTGAATAAGAGGATGTATAATTAATATAGGAACAATGCATACCACATTGGGGACCTGAAGTGTAAAAACATAGAGACGATCTCGTCTACTTCCAAAATTTGAAATTTTGGAAAAACAACACATGGACGATCACATTCATAGAAACAATGATTAAGATACAACAATGTATGTCAAAGGGTACATGTAATTATTCCAATATTGTATATCGGAGTGTTATAACGATGCATAAAACATGTTTTAGTACGCACAAAAAGATATTACAACACAGTTTTACCATGCATTAAAACCTTTGCTATAAAGCCCAAAAACTATAACACAGTTCCACTAGGAATGCACTGTCGGGTGATAGGGCGAGGGCGCCGTTGTGTCTGGTTGAGCTCGCAAACTGTTGCATCGTGCACCTACCGTCGTCATCCCGTCGCTAGATCTAGCACCACAGCTCTGCCTCCGCGAAGCCACCGCCATCATCGTCTGCCATCTACCCCACAAATTGAATACAAATTAGCTGGAGCCAAGTTGAATAAAAATAAAGTATTGATCGTAAATTTCTAGAACCAGTGACACGTATAAAAATTCAGAAGATGAGAAAGAGGTTACTGAGAACAATAATAGTAAGTAGGAGCTAGCAAGCAACGAAATAATGATTTTTATGCCCACTTCAACTCTTGTGCATCTAATAATCTAATAATTTTAGAAAAGAATCAATTTCTATACATAGAAAACTTCCTATTAATATCTTTAATTTATGTACATTGAAATCATATACATATAAAACTTCCTATACAGAGAAATCATATATTCTTTTGTGATCATATGAGTTCATCGAAAATTAAATACGGATGCATAGAAAATCAAATACTGCATCGAAAATCTAACATTGACTAAGGAATATTTTTGGTAAAGCTGACTTATTGGTGAAACATAATTTTGATAATTACTGCATTATTTAGATAGTGGACGATCCTCAGGAACACCAATTTAGCTGAGTGAAGCAGCAAGCAAGTGATTTGATCACCCAAGGTTTTCTCACACGGTGTTAGATTTTGTTTTTGACATAAAGCATAAAAATAGTAGATATCATTATTGTGACTATTGTTTCACTTCAGAAACATTGACTTCATTGAGAGAGAAGAATCCAGGAGCTTTTAGCTGTGGGAAACTACACTAGAATCTCTACTCTGATGCATTGAGAGAGAGAATAAACATTGACTTCAGAAACTGTTGCATTTGAGAGAGAATAAAATGCAATTTCGTTATGCATAGAAACCTGCTACAGCTAAGCATAAAAAATTACAAAACCTAATTTTGCAAAGCATAGAAACTAGTATTACAAAACATAAAAATCGAGCGGCCACGTTGAAGTCGTCGTCCGATGTGCATAAAAATCGGAAATCAGACGGCCGCGTTGAAGTATGCTCCACCAATACATAAAAAAGTGCTCTAATAATACATAGGTAGAATCCCCTTTATTTACTACTACTAACAGAGGGTGCATAATTAACATTCTACCAATGTATAAAATCTCAGGGATTAATGTTTATCTTTGAATGGACGCACTAATATTCTCAATAGCCTACAAATACATAGAATCCTAGATTAAATAATTAATAGCCTACCAATGTATAGAGCGTTTACTTAGTCAGATTAACAATTATAATCGTCCATGCATAGAAACTTATGTATGCAAGTGCAAAAAAGAACTGCATAGAAACTTAATATTTGGCCATAATTATATATATATTAATCAACAACAAATTGGACTACCAGAGCTCACAAAAAAGATATAGATTAGGCTACATCTTTTATGCAGATTAATCGACATTCTACCTGATGCTGAGCGTCGTGTGGCTGACCATCCATAGATCTCACCAATCAGTGCTGTCATACATCAGTGATGTCATACAGGATATAGTGAGCATAAAAACATAGAGAAAAAACATTAAAAAAATCTGAAACCTTACCTGGGTGCTAGCCTTCTAGTGCTAGGAGATGCCAATGCTTCCCACACAAAGCAGCTAGGTTCGCCATCTAGTATAGCTCCACGTTCTCGTACACGTCCATCAGTTGCATAGAAACCTATTGGATATTAATGCAAAAATCACGACGTCGGAGGAGTGAAAAAAAATTATAAAGCTAATTACCTGTGTATAGAAACTATGTATGTAAGTACAAAAGAAAAATTCTCTCACACTAGATGCATCAGTATTATGGATCAAAATTACATAGCAATTTTGGTTGGTTGCACAAAAGGCTCTGCCGAAAAAGCCATTGCTATGTAAATAAAACAGACGACGCACACTGTATTTAGGCACCAAAGTCCGTCCTCACCTCCTCATGATTCCAGCAGCATTAAGCAAAGCACAGACGACGCACGGTGCACAGAGGATTGGCAGAATGTTGTGAAAAACAGCTAATAATACAGTGTAAACACTAAGTAACAGGAGGTAAGTATATTCATGATTTCACAAAAGTTTGTTTCGGTCACTGACATCAGTCAAAACACCAGTTCCCCAACTTGTTAGTCTAAGGTCAGACTAACATTCAGATTGAACAACTAGCATCAGAACCATTTCACATTCCCAAACCCCAGAACAGTCAACAGTCAAGCAGACAAACATGACACCTGATCTTAGTATTTCTGTAAGCACTGACAGTGACACTGACATCCGCCGAACACCTCGAAGAATTCCCAATCGGTCAATCACCTCGAAGAATTCCCAATCGGTCAATCTTATTTGTGCAAAGGGACTGGAGGGGGAGAAGGGACTAAGGGACGGAGATCCTGTTCCCAACCCACAGTAGGGGCGCCCTCGCAACTACAAGGCTTTTCACCTGAATGTGATTTACTGATTTGGTACAGGAACAAGATGAGGGTGGGAGGTGGAGCGGGGACTGACCGGAAAGTCTTCGTGAGGCGCGTGCTTGGCCGGGTGGTCATATCCGAAGCCCCCACCTCTCCCTCGACCCCCTCTTCCACGGCCTCGGAATGACATCAGAGGCAACGCCGCGAGGCAGAAATCGTACCTAAAGCCCTGCATGTGCCGCCCCAGTGCACCTCGTACCTGCAGCGAAACATTGTTGGCTCAAAGAAGCATAAAAATCTAAAATAGTATGAAAATATATATGCTCCAATAATGTATAGAAATATGCTCCAAAAATGTATAGAAATTTGTTTCAATAATATATAGAATACATATACCCTCGTGAAGCTGCAATTAAATTGAATAAAATATAAAATCCATGGCATAGAAATTTGTCTCAAGACTAGATTTGAACGTATAAAAACCTAACTCAACAAGTGTACAGCTAAAAATTAATATTTACACTGAATTTAATAGGCACAGAAACTTATGCAAATAAATTGAACCGACCATATATCATTGAACCTGTATATATATATATATACACACACACTGAAATTAATAATTGATAGATGGAATAATCTCATACGACCATAAAGTCTATTATGTATGCATAGAAACTTTTATATGCATGCCGTAAAATAGAAATTTTGTATGTATGCATAGAAATTCTCACAAATACTAGAAAATTGAAGATGTAAGCATCGAAAATAATTAGGAGCCTATTTTGTCCATCACTAATACTATCTTGACATGAATCATTGTACTCAAAATCATGAATAGAAACCTGCATTCTGGAACATACACATGCAAGCATAGAAAACAAAAATTGACTCTTGGCGGATGGACAATTCAATATTTTGAATTGAAATCAATGTGCTATAAATTGAAAAACTAAATACTCTACAGCTGTGCAAGTCGGCATTCTATCAGTCGATCCAATATATTGCAGTTATCAGTCAAGGGCATAATACAATAATATAATGACATAGATAGTGGACCATTCGAACAAACATTACAGAGGGCGAGACGAAAAATAGGGAAATCATATAGGCGAATCTGGTCTGGCCGGCCATTTATCTCACCAATCAGCAAAATACGTTAGATGCAGGGAACACAGAAACATTGACAAAAATAATCATAAAAATGTAAAGCCTTACCCAAGTCCCAGCAAAAGCATGCGCTCGTAGGGTGCCATCTTCAGGGTGCTGCTCTCCGCAGCAGGCACAACATGATTGGCCATGTCGCGTGGTGCTGGGGCCAGATCCGCTCGTCCCACGGACCTGCAGGCACAGTCCGATGCGGCGCACGACGCGGCGTCCTTGCAGCTGTCCTCCCTCCCCAAAGAGGCGGTTGCCGGCGAGGTCAAGCGCGGAGAGCGCGGGAGCGTTGCCGAGCTCGAGCGGGACGGGGCCCGACAGGGAGTTGGCGGCGAGGTAGATGGAGTCGAGCGCGGAGAAGGCGCCGGGTCCGGCGGGAGGTGGCCGGCGAGCGCGGCTGCGGGGAGGCGGATGGAGAAGAGGAGGGCTGGGTCGGAGGCGAGCGACAGGTTGGCGCGCGCCGCTTGCGTGGTTCGGCCGCGCCGCCGCCTCCTCTGTGAATCTCGCCGGGGCGTGGTGGGGAGGGCGCCGTGGCGTGGTGAGGGCGGCGCCGTGGATGGGGAGGGCGCCGTGGCGTGGTGAGGGCGGCGCCGTGGATGGGGAGGGCGCCGTGGCGTGGTGAGGGCGGCGCCGTGGATGGGGAGGGCGCCGTGGCGTGGTGAGGGCGGCGCCGTGGATGGGGAGGGCGCCGTGGCGTGGTGAGGGCGGCGTCGTGGATGGGGAGGGCTGCGCCGTGGCTCTGGAGCCGCCGAGGGTAGGTCGCGAGTTCGGGGTCGGCGTGAGATGAGGGAGGCAGGTGTCGATTTTTATTTTTTTTTAGTCGAACGCTGTCGGTGGATCAGGTCAGGCTGGTGGGCTCGTTCGGTGGAATCATGTAGCTACGGTTTGAGTTCGGGCTTCTTCTCACTATTGGAAGCCCAGGGTTCGTAATTTATGTATAGATTTATACTTATTTATCATCTTGAGTATGTTTACATACTTATTTTAACATACTCGAAATCTTACTATCTGAAAAAAAAAATTTAACATAGCCTATATTTTTTAATATATTACTATAAATATCATTACAGTACTATATAAAATAAGTATAACTATATACTCTATATATACATACATAATCAACCTAAATATTGCTGTAAATATTTTAGTATGATTATATACTCCGCGTATGTATACTTCGTTAGGCTATATACATCATAAATCTAGAGATATACCACATGGGAGTAACTACTCTCAGGGAATAAAAAAAATTTACCCCATATATATATATATATATGCGCTAGGTGTAGAATAATTATTCTACACCAAGCAGCCCATCCGGGCTTCATCGATCACCAAGCTTTCAATTTCCCCGCGCGCTCAGTCCACCTCCCACCTCCGCACGTCAACTTGGGTTGTGGCCCACTAGTGCGCTTGTGCGCCCGCGCGCTAATCAACTGGCCATCGGCCCACCGCACATTCTGGCGTAGCACATGCCTGGTCAGCCCACCTCCTATAACTGAACTTGCAGCCTTTCTTTTTTCGTATTTCTGGTTGTGAGACCGCATGTAAGCAACACTACTTTTTCTCACGTGCAAGGACTCATGTATGCCTACCTATGATCATCCCATGTACTAGTGTATCTCCGGACTTATTTTTCATATACACTCATACATGATCTACGGTGTTCATTAGGTGCATGTATATATTATAGTAATTGATAATATTTTAAGTAGTAATTTATCAGTATTTTTTAGTAGTTATTTATTAGTATTTAACAGTATTTTCTTTATCTACTTTTTACTGCTATTGAGACTAGTATTACCAACACTTTTTAAGTAGGTGTCAGTATTTCCTAGTATATTGTTTTTATTAATACTACGACTCTAGTGGTTGTCAGTATGTTTAAGTAGCTAGCAGTATCATAGTAGTTATAATTAGTATTTTCGTAACTTCAGTAGTTGCTAGTATATATCTTCAAGTAGTTATAATTAGTATTTTTCTCGGTGTTTGTCAGTATTTTTGACATTTTTGTAATTATCTTTTGTAGTATTATCTAGTATCATTAAGTAGTATTGAATAATAGTCAATATTTTCTTTTGCGTATGTCAGTATTTTTAAGTAGCTTTCAGTAACTGTATGTTAGTCAGTATATCTTTAAGTAGCAGATACTCCAATAGTTGTTATTGGTTATAGTATCTTTAAGTATATGTCGATATATTGACTGCAACAGTCACTACTGGAGAACAGGCCTTTAGCCCCGGGCCATTTTGGCCTTTAGCCCCGGGCATGGAGCCGGGGCTAAGGAATCGGGACTAAAGGCCCGACCTTTAGCCCCGGTTCCCCGCCCCGGGGTTAAAGGGGGACCTTTAGCCCCGGTTGGTAATACCAACCGGAACTAAAGAGGTCTCCAGCCGAGCCATGGTGGTTGGCTTCTTTAGTCCCGGTTGGTATTACCAACCAGGGCTAAAGAGGCCGCTGCTTTTTTCTTTTTTCTTTTTTTTTTCTTTTCAATTGGTTATTGTTTTTGGTTTTACAATTACATTAGGTTTTCTAATACGTATTCTTCGCTGCTAATATATTCTATTAGGCCGGTTTCAAATACGTATTCTTCGCTGCTAATAAATATATATATAAACACATAAAATTTACAATTACACACAAATTAAATATGAAACTATATACATATATATTATAGAGCTATCTATACATATGTACATAAAATATACAACATTATCCATCATGCATCCTTAACTTGATATTTACAACACAAATATTGTCCTGACTTAGAGGTCATACAAGTGTTCATCTTAGTTTGGCTTCATTGGTTCGTCTTTGTTAAACCAATACTCGGTGCCAGACTTAAGGACATGGTCATTAAGGAAGCCCGCGATGGTCTCTTGAATTGCTTTGAGGCGGACCTTATCCATCACCTGGTTCTTCAACCATGTCTCCTTCAATTTGGATTAAAAGAAAAAGAAAGTATTAACATACATAATATTTATGTAAAAGCAACAAAAAATAAAATAAATTTATTTACATGTTACGTACTTGCTGACTCTGTAGAGGAGTTCTTTTTTCATACACCGTCAGGAACTCACAAACATAGTACGCACATAAATTGTTTCCCGGTGACTGCCGTAGAACCCACTGTACAAGATATAAAAAGATTACTCTCGGTTGAGCGTGTGTCTGCTGAGTGATGCTAATTAAGGTAAAGAGGCAGGGAGGTAGTACAACTTACATTTAGTAGTAGAGGATCAGGAAGTTGCGCTTTCAGATCCGGACGGTGATTCTGAACAAACCAAGCCCAAACCCTGCACAATATATATAATTGGATCAGTACTTAACTATTGCAGAGTTAAAGAGCAGGAATCAATATTTAAAGATCACATTTACCCTCGGATAATATCTATCATATCTTGGTAATCTTCTTGTGGTTTTCTCAGAGAGTCATAGATTAGTAAACGACTCTCGTGGAGATCGATCACAATTAGTATCCAGTGAAAACTGCATTTATATTTATATAGTCAACACATATATCTTTATATCAACCTATAATAAAATATGCATATGATAACAAAACTCACCTAAAGTTGTAGGGGAATAGTATATATCTTTTGTCCTTTTGGTTTACGAAGAACCTCCGTAAATTCCTCTCTGTTTGAGTTTTCCATGCATCCAAGAGAGTACCTGGGTGCTTGAATACGATATATGGATCGATAAAACCAATGTCCTTGTCATTTTTACGCCTTAGTTGTCTCATCATGTTTCTGCATATGTTTACAAACGCTTGCTAGTGTGAGGATAATTACTTATACATATACATAAGCTAAAGTGAGATTATTAAAAGAAATAATCACTTACAGGCAAAAGCAGCTGATGAGAGATTTGTCAAGAGCATCCATGTGGCAGAGCTGATGTAACTCATTAAACTGAACATATATGACGTCATCACCATGAAAGTAATCATGATCTGTAATTCTGACGCAAATATAGTCATCAGCTTTTCTGCCACACGCCGTAAGGTACCACTGATTTAGCAAGTGCATTTGTGTACCAAGATCCCTCAGGGCCGCTGGGTTGTATAGACTTTGACCATATACATATGTCCTCTGCCATTTATCAACAACTGCAGCAGTTTTGATGCCTGCTTCTCCGAGTATGTTTTCCACATTTAAACCAGTTTCCTCCAAAAATTTGAGCAGATGCTCAGGATCAACGTCTCCACATGCTTGTTGTATGACGTCCATGTTTGAACCGTATTCATTCCCAACAACTAGATCCGGCACTGATTGCTGCTTTTGTTCCCCGAGCTGTGGGACACCCTTTTCTGCTCTCTTCTTTGTCTTCTTGGCCTCCTCAAGTGATTTGCTGAGCGTGCGATCATAGTCTGATTTTGGCGAAGCCTTACGGGCAGCACGTACCTTTTTTGGTGAGCGTCCACAGTTTGCCTTAGTTTTTCACGACGAACAAAAAGGTACGGCTTCTCCGGGTTTTGCTTTGCTCGACCACTAGCAATGGCAGCGTCGAAGAACTTGTTCAAGTCTTTTTGCACTGCAACTTCAGTCTCCTCCTCGGTCATGTCATATGCAAGTTTTGTCATCTTGGGAGCTGGTTTTCTCACAGAGGCTGTCGTCTTCGGAGGTGGTGGGGCTGATGCCTTTGTTTGTGTGACAGGCCTCTTCTTTGTTGGCGGTGGAGGTGTTGGAACCCGCCGTGGAGATGGGGCAGGTGGCGGTGTCGGAGCCCGCTTTAGAGGAGATGGTGGGGCCGGTGGCGGTGTTGGATCACGCCGTGGGGGAGATGGGGCCGGTGGCGGTGTTGGATCCCGTCGTGGAGGAGATGGGGCAGGTGGCGACGGTGTTGGATCACGCCGTGGGGGAGATGGGGCCGATGGCGGTGTTGGATCCCGTCGTGGAGGAGATGGGGCCAGTGGCGGTGATGGATCCCGTCGTGTTTGATCTTGATCATCATCGCCCGCAACACTGTGATCATGTGGTGAATGCATAATTGGACTTAGGTTGGGGGATGTCCTGCTGCTAAAACAACATGGTATGAGTATCCATTTATACTATTAGCTCACCAATACTATTAACTTTCATTCACTAATTTCATACACACCTAGGGTTAGGTTGTTGAGGAGGAGGAGGTGATGCGCCAGGAATTATGATATAGCGCTTGCGCCAACATATGAATGTCTTCTCCGCTTCTCCTAATGTCTTCTCGCCATCACCTCCTTCAATGTCAAGTACGACATTGTCGTAACCTTTCACCACCCTATCCACCGAGACGCTAGCATATCCAGGAGGTATTATTGCCCCATGACATCTTGGTGTGTTTGTAGGATCGATAGGAGATACAACACCTATAGCCACCATGACTGTGGCATTCCCCTGTGGAATATGCAGTTCACATGTCGTGAGTGGCTCGGTGATGTCGTCCACGGGAAAGCGCAGTGCTGCGTCTGGGACCTCTGTGGAAGCGCAACTGCTTTTCATTTGATCAGGGGGGCTGATGTTGACTCCCGGCTCTGATGCAGATTGTCTTTGCATCAAACTTACTACTAACTGCACTTGCCTTTTTATTTCCTCGTTCATTTTGCCTTCAAGTGCTTTTTCTCACTCAACTGCTTCAAGAGCCGCGGCCTGTGACTGAAGAACCATTTCCTCTAACCTTTGCAACCGCTGTGCCTCCTCCTCCTTCTTCTTTCTCGCGCGGCTTCTATAGGTCTCTATGTCCCGAGGGAAGGCATGCTCCCACGACACCTTCCCATAGCCTCTGGTTCTCCCACCATGTTCAAGATTCTCCAGGGCGTATGTCAGCTCGTCCTTGTCTCTGTTCGGCTGCCACCTGCCACTGGCAACCATTTCTCTAGCATAAGCAAATCTTTCTGCTGCTCTATGGAGTTTTTCGCCATACTGTATCCTTCCTGTCTGTAGGTCCAGGCTTTCTCCATGACCAAAAAACCAATACTTGGCGCGCTCAGGCCAGTTTATCGATTCTGGTTCAATGCCCTTGGCTAGCAACTCTCGTTCCATTCTTTCCCATTTAGGAATGGCACTCTTGTAGCCACCTGATCCCAAGTGATGGTGGTATTGTTTTTATCGGGCATTCTGTTGGTTCCTTCTGACCCGTGCCTCACCCTCTTCTGATTTCTTGAATTCTACAAACTCATCCCAAAATGGCCTCAACTTGACGTAGGCCTTAGTGTTGAAATCCGGAGTTAGGTCGTTCTTGATAAATTTGTTGTATAAGGTCTTCTTCCAGCCCTGAAATAGTGTTGCCATTTTCTTCATAGCCCAGTCCCGAACTCTTGCCTTCAAATTTATATCTTCTGTTTCAAGTGTGAAATGTGCAAGGACATCTTGCCAAACCAGTTCCTTATCAAGATCAGAGACAAAACTTATATGAGGAGCACTTGTCTTTTTCTTCCATTCACGAGCACTGATCGGGATCTTATCCCTTACAAGGTACCCACAGTGGCCAACAAATTTCTGTGCATGTTCTCCAAGTACTTGGCTTGTTTCCTCGTTGAATTCCGAGATAATGTACCGGCCATCCAACGGCTTCTTCGGACCTCGTACTGTCCTACTCTTCCCGGTAGTCGTTGTCGATCCGGAGGGCTACGTATGTAGGAACAGTAGATTATAAATACATTTATAAATTGTTTAGAATTTCATGTGCACATAGAGATTATTATAGGTATATACCTCACCAGTATTTTCTTGCATTATTTCTTCATAATCGGCAAAGTATTGACTGCCATCATCTACTTCTTTATTATTGTTATCGTCACATGCTAAATCTTGATTAGCGCCGCTGTTGATTAATTCGTACATTTCCTCCTCCATGTTGTCAACTGGGTCGGCCATTTCTGCGAATAACATGGAGGATAATAAACACCATATTTCTGATCGGGTTTGGGGTTTAGGGTTTCGGGTTTCGGGTTTTGGGTTTCGGGTTTCGGGTTTAGGGTTTAGGGTTTAGTGATTAGGGTTTTGGTTTCGGGTTTAGGGTTTCGGGTTTGGGGTTTAGGGTTTAGGGTTTTGGGTTTTGGGTTTCGGGTTTAGGGTTTAGGGTTTAGTGTTTAGGGTTTAGGTTTCGAGTTTAGGGTTTGGGGTTTAGGGTTTAGGTTTCGGGTTTCGGGTTTCGGGTTGAGTGTTTAGGGTTTAGGTTTCGGGTTTAGGGTTTTGGGTTTGGGGTTTAGGGTTGAGGGTTTCGGGTTTCGGGTTTTGGGTTTAGGGTTTAGGGTTTCGTGTTTACGGTTTAGGTTTTGGGTTTCGGGTTTGGGGTTTAGGATTTAGGGTTTCGGGTTTCGGGTTTAGGGTTTAGTGTTTAGGGTTTAGGTTTCGGGTTTAGGGTTTCGGGTTTCGGGTTTCGGGTATAGGGTTTCGGGTTTAGGGTTTAGGGTTTAGTGTTTAGGGTTTAGGTTTCGGGGTTAGGGTTTCGGGTTTCGGGTTTAGGGTTTCGGGTTTGGGTTTCGGGTTTCGGGTTTGGGTTTAGGGGGTTTCGGGTCTAGGTTTTGACAACATTAAAAATAACATATATCCATAAAGACTATATTCGTAAAAATAACACTACCGACATGATCGAAAAGTCATATCCAAGTGATTATTCCATAAACATATCTAAGTGATTATTCCATAAACATATCCTTGTGATTATTCCATAAACATATCCAAGTGATTATTCCATAAACATATCCAAGTGATTATTCCATAAACATATCCAAGTGATTATTCCATAAACATATCCAAGTGATTATTCAATTCCATAAACATATCCAAGTGATTATTTCATAAACATATACACGACCGATATAAATAAATGTTTACATATCTAAAGACCAAATTATCTAAGTGATTATTCCTCCTCCATCTAACACAAAGGACACACCGTTGATGATAGGACGACGACCGACGACGGCGAGGATGATGTCGCGGTGAGGACGACAACGGACGACGACGAGGATCACGTTGCGGTGAGGATCACACGGTGAGGATGACGGCGGACGGCGCGGTCAACGCGACCAATCTCTTTTTATCTACATGTGTAAACATAATATTTTGTTAGGGTAAAAACTATTTTCTATTTTCAATTCATATCGATTTCTATTTTCTTTTTCCTTACACACAGTGCACACACACTTTAAACACTGCACACACACACATACACTGCACACAGTGCACACACACACGCACACGCACAAACACTTCACACACACACGCACGCGCGGTGGCACTCCTCACCGGCAGCGCGAGGACGAGGCACACGGCCGGAGCGGCCGCGAGACGACGACGAGGACGAGACACGACGGCACAAGGGGAGCAATGGCCGGCGGCGAACGGCGAGGATGTTGCGACGGCGGCGCGCGGCAAAAGCGAGCTCGACGGCAGAGGGCGCCGCGAACGACGGCGAGGGAGGCCGAGGGACCGCGCGGATGACGGCGAGGGCCGGAGCTCTCTGAGGCCGATGGTGGCGGCGACACGAGGGAGGCCGAGGGCGCGCCGCGCGCGCGGAAGGGAGGCCGAGGGCACCGCGGAGGATGGCGAGGGAGGCCGAGGTCACCGCGGAGGATGGCGAGGACGACGGCGAGCGGGAGGACGAGACGGCGGCGAGGCACAGCAGACGTACGGCGGCGAAGACGGAGGCGGCGGCGCAAACTCTGACGTCGATCTGAGGAAGGAGGAGGGCCCTGTGCCCTATATACGCGGGGCCCCTTTAGTCTCGGGCGGTGGCACCACCCGGGACTAAAAGACCTTTAGTCCCGGGGCTAAAGGGGTGGACCTTTAGCCTCGGGCGGTCTTACGCCCCGGGACTAAAGGATCCTTTAGTCCCGGGTGGTGCCACGGCCCGAGACTAAAGGAGTTTCTCCCGCCTTTGTTTTGGGTTTTCTGTATTTTGGGTTTTGAATTAAGTTTTGGCTATATTAATATGTTGTAATACTTATTAATTGCATAGTAAATTTAATATTAGGCATAAAATTACTTAAAAATAACAGTTGTATTTCCTTTTACCTTATTGTGTAGTAGAAAATTTTGTAACATAAATTCTTATAATAACGAATAGAAATGTAAATAACAATTCATATTTTGTTAATGCAAAAATATAATATTAAATTTAAATATCTAAAACAACTGGTTCTCGATAGTAAAATTGTTTTTGCATTATCTGAATGTTAAATTTTGGGTTGTTCATCTTTCATTGTCCAAATACACGGTAGAGAAATTCACTATTAAATTGCAATATAATTTAAAAAGATAAAACATCAATGAACCATGACTATCCATAATCATTATTAATTACACAAAAACTGTAATACATAATATTAGTTAAAACATCACTATATATCAAGCGGGTACACTGGTGATCTTCTTCTTGACGTATGTCCCTTGGTTATGATCATGTCGTAACCATGGAGTCTCCTCAGCATTTAGCAGGATGCTTGGGTCTTTGGTCACACTGAAGGGCGGTATTCGGTCATCCCTTTCATAATCTTCTGACATGTCTGACTTGTCCTCAATTCCCACGATGTTTCTTCTTCCTGAAAGAACTATGTGGCGTTTTGGCTCTTTGGTTGATTTTTCATCATTTTTCCCTCTCTTGGGTTTTGTAGACATGTCTTTCACGTAGAACACCTGATTCACATCAGCAGCAAGGACGAATGGTTCACCTTTGTATCCAATATTGTTGAGATCCACTGTTGTCATTCCATACTCCTTGTCAACTGTTACTCCGCCTCCGGTCGTCTTGACCCATTGGCATCGAAACAAAGGGACTGTAAAATTAGCTCCGTAGTCTAGTTCCCAAATCTCCTCTATGCGGCCGTAATATGTTTGCCTCTTCCCATTTGGGTCTGTGGCATCTACGCGAACACTACTGTTTTGGTTTGTGCTCCTTTTATCTTGGGCAATGGTGTAAAATGTGTTTCCATTTATCTCATATCCTTTGTACGTGAGGATGTGCCATGATGGTTGCCTAGCCAACAAATATAGTTGCTCATCAATATTGTTATCACCCAGACATTCTTTTCGCAACCAAGTGCTAAAAGTATTCATGTGCTCACGTGTAATCCAAACTTCATTCTTCCCAGGAAATTGGGATCGTAGGAACTCCTTGTGTAGCTCGATATATGGATCCACCACTGATGAGTTTTGAAGAACTGTGTAGTGCGCTTTATTAAAATAATCGTTCCCCGTACCGATATATGTTTTCTTCCCTAGTGTCCCCTTTCCACACAGCCTCCCCTCGTGCCGTGATTCAGGAACACCAATCGGGTCAAGGTCAGGAATAAAGTCAACACAGAACTCTATGACCTCCTCTGTCCCATAGCCCTTGGCGATGCTTCCTTCTGGCCGAGCACGTTGGTGAACATATTTTTTCAGTACTCCCATGAATCTCTCGAAGGGGAACATGTTGTGTAGGAACACAGGACCGAGAATATGAATCTCCTTGACCAGGTGAACTAGGAGGTGTGTCATGATATTAAAGAAGGATGGAGGGAACACCAACTTAAAGCTCACAAGACATTGAACCACATCATTCTGTAGAGTAGCTAGTTCTAATGGATTAATTGCCTTCTGAGAAATTGCATTGAGGAATGCACATAGCTTCACAGTGGCCAGACGTACATGTGGAGGTAGAATTCCTCTTAAAGCAACCAGAAGCAATTGCGTCATAAGCACGTGGCAGTCATGCGACTTTAAGTTTAGGAATTTCTTCTCTTGCATATTTATTATTCCCTTTATATTGGAGGAGAATCCAGATGGTACCTTGATGCTGTTTAGGCATTCAAACATGATTTCCTTCTCTTCATTGCTAAGAGTGTAGCTAGCAGGTCTTAAGTAATTGCATCCATCATCTGTCTTCTCTGGATGTAGGTTGTCTCGTTCTTTCATGCGCTGCAACTCTTGTCGTGCTTCAAGTGTATCCTTAGACTTCCCATACACACCCATGAATCCTAGAAGGTTGACACAAAGATTCTTTGTCAGGTGCATCACGTCGATCGCGTGGCGGACCTCTAGTACATGCCAATAGGGTAGCTCCCAAAATATTGACTTCTTCTTCCACATGGGTGCGTGTCCCGTAGCGTCTTTCGGAATAGGTTGACTGCCCGTCCCCTTTCCAAAGACTACTTTCACATCCTTGATCATCTCAAGTATATTTTCCCCAGTTCTGTTGCGAGGCTTGCTCCGGTGGTCTGTCTCACCTTTAAAATGCTTGACTTTCTTTCTAACCTGGTGATTCATAGAAAGAAATCGACGATGCCCAAGGTACACTACCTTTCTACATTTTTTTAAATACACACTATCCATGTCATCAAAACAATGTGTGCATGCATTATATCCCTTGTTTGACTGTCCTGAAAGATTACTTAGAGCAGGCCAATCATTGATTGTTACGAACAACAATGCTCGCAGGTCAAAGTGTTCCTGTTTGTAATCATCCCACACACGTACACTTGATTTACTCCATAAAAGTAGGAGTTCCTCAACTAATGGCCTCAGGTAGACATCGATGTCGTTGCCAGGTTGTCTCGGGCCTTGGATGAGCACTGACATCATAATGAACTTCCGCTTCATGCATAACCATGGAGGAAGGTTGTAGATACATAGAGTAACAGGCCACGTGCTATGACTACTGCTCTGTTCCCCATAAGGATTCATCCCGTCCGTACTTAAAGCAAACCTTAAGTTTCTAGCGTCTTTTGCAAATTCCGGGAATTCTCTGTCTATTGCTCTCCACTGGGACCCATCAGTAGGGTGTCTCAACATGTTGTCTACCTTACGGTCTTCTTTGTGCCATCGCACTAACTTTGCATGGTCCTTGTTTCTGAACAGACATTTCAGGCGTGGTATTATAGGAGCGTACCACATAACCTTGGCAGGAATTTTCTTCCGGGGACGTTTTTCACCCTCAACATCGCCAGGGTCATCTCGCCTGATCTTATATCGTGACGCGTTACATACAGGGCATTCATCCAAATTCTCGTATTCCTTGCCACGGTACAGGATGCAGTCATTAGGACATGCATGTATCTTCTGGATTTCTAAACCCAAAGGACAGACGACTTGTTTTGCTTCGTACGTAGTGGCGGACAATTCGTTAGGTTTCGGAAGCATCTTTTGTTTTATAATCTTCAATAATTGTCCAAATGCCTTGTCAGATACACCATTTTGTGCCTTCCATTGTAGCAACTCAAGTGTTGTACCCAACTTTTTTTGTCCATCTGCAGCAGACGGGTATAGTAATTTCCTGTGATCCTCTAGCGTACAGTCAAACTTAGCCTTCTCCTTTTCACTTTTGCAATCTCTTTGTGCATCACGAATGACATCACCAAGAGCATCACCTTCAGCGAGTGTGTCTTCTGCACTTGCCTCTTCTTCACCTTCGCCCATTGCAGTATCACCAAAGTCACCGTATTGAGCAATAATATCATCGTCAGGGTCCAATTGTTCTTCTTCACCTTCTTCCATCATAACCCCAGTTTCTCCATGCTTCGTCCAACAACTATAGTTTGGCATGAAACCCGACTTGAACAAGTGTGAGTGAAGACTCCTTGAGCTAGAATATTCCGTTGAATTATTACAAAGGGCACATGGGCAGCACATAAAACCATTCCGCTTGTTTGTCTCAGCCACTCTTAAAAAATAATACACGCCATCAATGAACTCTTTTGAGCGACGATCGACATTGTACATCCAGTGACGTGTCATCGTCGGCATTATATGACATATCACATAATTATATCTCTCATTCTTATAAACAAATGAAATTATAAAATGACATATAACATGATTATATCTCTCATTCTTATCAGCAAATTTAATTTTCTAGCTCAAATTTATAAACAAGTTCATTACACCCAAATGTAAGAATCACTGGTGGCATAAAAGTAGTAGCAGTTGAACTTATCTAATTAATTATTACATCAAGATAACAGTGCAGCCTAATCCACTTGGCCACAACCAAAGCAACTAACAACACCTGCACATTTTTCCCACATCACAGTCCAACAAGATGGATTGTCTGCCACTCCAACCTGATAGGAAGGTAAGGTAGGGGTAGGTGCAGTAGGAATTGAGTTGATTCTTGAGTTGAAAGCCTCTAGAGCTGTAGAAGCTTCCTCAAAAGACTTGTACTTTTTATGCGCAGCTCCCTTAACTTTGAGGACATACTGACTGCACTCGGCCCAGCTGGTGTAAATACCTGGCTTGGTGCCCTCGAAAACAACATACCAAGCAGACATCCTGTTGCATTTTGTAAACTAAAGTATTATATATTTCTAATTTCTGTAAACAAATGATTTAACTGATCTCTATTTCTCCAAAAAATTAAAATAAACTAATTAAACCGGTCACATTTTGTAAACTAAAGTATTATATATTTCTAATTTCTGTAAACAAAAAATTTAACTTATCTCTATTCTCCAAAATAATAAAATAAACTAATTAAACCGGTCACATTTTGTAAACTAAAGTATTATATATTTCTAATTTCTTTTTTTTGAGGCGATATATTTCTAATTTCTGTTACTAATGATTTAACTGATCTCTATTTCTCAAAAAAAACTAATTAAATCGGTCACATTTTGTAAACTAAAGTATTATATATTTCTATTTTTTGTCAACAAATGATTTAAATGATCTCTGTTTCTCTAAAAGATTAAAATAAACTAATTAAACTATCAAGTCAATGAACTCAAAATAGCTACAAAAATGAAAAACTTAAGCTAGTAACCTTTCAAGGAGTCGATGGCGGTGTAGATGTAATGAAATAAATCAATCGCTGGAGATGTGTTAACAAACAAAAATCACCGGAGAAGAGAGCAAACAAGCAAGCAAGTGACTGGAATGAAGAAAAAAATGAAGACAGGAGCTCGGGCACGGCTTGAGGTGGAAGAACAATTCAAATATAGGGAGGGACATTTAGCCCCGGTCCTTATTCACAGCCGGGGCTAAATGTTGGCATTTAGCCCCGGCTGGGTACACCAACCGGGGCAAAACCTTTTAGTCCCGGTTGGTGTTACCAACCGGGGCTAAAGATGCCAACATTTAGCCCCGGCTGATACACCAACCGGGGCAAAACCTTTAGTCCCGGTTGGTGTTACCAATCGGGGCTAAAGACCGGTCTTTAGCCCCGGTTGGTAACACCAACCGGGACTAAACGCCCCTCTGACAATTGAGCCATTGGGCTGGGGAACTTTAGCCCCGGTTGGTGTTACCAACCGGGGCTAAAGACCTTTCTAGTCCCGGGCGCAAATTTTTCCGTGACTAATGCTAATTTTGCAAATCGTCCAAAGGCCTGTTCTCTAGTAGTGGTCTAACTTCACAATGCACATCTGGTACCAGTACTCACTGCATGACTACCTGGCATATGGGATATTTTGTGCCTGGTGTGTCCATGGCAAGTTCTCATGCCCGGTTTGTAAGACAGCTACGAGATTTATCTGGTGAAGAAGGATGGCAAGTATTCGGCGTTCGACCAACATCGACAATTCCTGCCTCTTGACCATCCTTTCAGACGGGACACCAAGAACTTTACCAAAGGTGTCGTGGTGAGAGATCCTCCACCTCGGATGCTGACTGGTGCCGAGGTTCATGCTCAGATAGAAGCTCTCCAGTTCAATGAAACAGACGGTCGTTTTGCGGGGTATGGTCAGGAGCATATGTGGACTCATAAGTCAGGCTTGGAAAGACTCCCTTATTATGACGATCTTCTTCTGCCACATAACATTGATGTAATGCACACTGAAAAGAACATCGCTGAGTCGCTTTGGGGAATACTCATGGACACTGAAAAGTCCAAGGACAAACCCTAAGGCTAGACTAGACCTGGCACTGTTGTGCGATAGACCAAAGCCAGAGATGCTGCCTCCTCAGCCTAGCAGGAGATGGACATGGCCCAAGGTTGATTTCGTCTTGGGCAGGCCACAAAGGAAAGAAATACTTCAGTGGATCCAGACATTGACATTCCCTGATGGATATGCAGCGAATCTAACGAGAGGAGTCAACTTATCTACTCTGCGAGTCCTAGGGATGAAGAGTCATGACTTCCACGTATGGATCGAACGGCTTCTTCCAGCGATGGTTCGAGGCTATGTTCCTGAGCCTATGTGGGTTGTCCTAGCAGAGTTGAGCTATTTCTTCCGCCAGCTATGTGCCAAGGAGATATCTCAGTCCGTCATTGATGACTTGGAGAAAGCTGCACCTGTGTTGCTCTGTAAGCTGGAGAAAATCTTTCCACCAGGCTTCTTCACTCCGATGCTTCATTTGATCGTACACCTCCCAAATGAGGTTCAAATGGGAGGGCCTGTGCAATGGCGTTGGTGCTTTCCAGTCGAGAGAAATATGAAGACTCTTCGCAAGAAATGTAGAAACAAAGCCAAAATTGAGGCTTCCATTGCAGAGGCATCCATTCTGGAGGAGGTGTCCACCTTCACTGAAGAATACTACTCTGAGAACCTTCCTAGCATGCATAATCCACCCCCCTCGTTACAATGCTGGAGAAAATGAATCGAGTCTTAGCCTTTTTCGAGTCCAACTCGGCACGGCAAGTGGATCCACAGT
The DNA here is from genome assembly GCA_009763385.1 of Coix lacryma-jobi var. lacryma-jobi. Lineage (NCBI taxonomy): Eukaryota > Viridiplantae > Streptophyta > Magnoliopsida > Poales > Poaceae > Coix > Coix lacryma-jobi. The sequence continues at coordinate 176,134,336 of CM019823.1, forward strand.
TAAGCAGTTGAACTATGAAGAGTGGCGAAAGATCATGCTATACGTGCTTACCAACCTTGATGAGCTGGACCCGTACATGGGGTAAGTTGTTATCTATCTTCATCCAATTCATCGTCACTTTACAACACCATTCTTTTTGTTTCGTACAGTGAATATCTTCATTTGTTCTCGAATGGACCAAGGCCTCTTTCTGATGCGGCAGCTGAAACCCTAATTGCAAATGGTGCGGGGCAAGGGAGGCCTGATTTCATTTCTTGGTTCCGACAAAAGGTACCGTCCTACCAAGGTCGTACTTAGTCTGACGTTCCACCTTGCTCTTACGTTCTGACCGTATAACGATATATCTTGCGTCGCCTTGCAGGCTCAAACCGATGCGTCTATGAGTCAAGAGCTGAGACAGGTTGCAAAAGGCTTTGACCGTAGGGTCAAGTCATTTAACGGTTACGACGTGAATGGATTTCGCTTCCACACATCAAGCTACGAGCAGAGTCGGCCCAATCGAAAAACCATAAATAGCGGTGTTTGTACTCTAGGCAATGACAACCGTGACTACTATGGAAGAATTGAAGAATATACGAACTTTCATTTCACGGTGAAAAGCCTTTGAATCCTGTCATGTTCAAATGCCATTGGTTCGATCCTGGAAGAACGAGGCTGACACCTAATCTTGGGCTAGCCGAAATTCGACAGGATTCTGTCTATCCAGGCTCTGATGTGTATATTGTAGCTCAACAGGCCACGCAGGTTTATTACACGCCATACGCGTGCAAAAGCAAAGAGCATCTCTTGGGTTGGTATATTGTGCACAAGATATCACCACATGCTAAACTACCTCTCCCCAATGATGAGGATTATAACTTCAACACAAACACATATGACGGTGAGTTCTTTCAAGAATCTGGGTTGCAAGGGACGTTCACGATAGACTTAACCGAAGCGATGGCAATGGAAGTAGAGAATGATGACGAGGACGCTGGGGATGAGGTGGTAAATGAGAAGGACATAGAAATGCTAGAACGATTCCGTTTAGGCCAAGCAAATGAAGACGACGACCTGTGTTCGGATACTGAGGAGTACTTAGACATGGTTGACAGTGATGAGGAGACTCATGCTCCGGCTAATCCGGATGATCCAGATTATTTCTAATACATGTAATATTATGTTATATTTTTAGGATCTATTGTTTTATTTATATTGCATATATTTGGTTAGGTTATTTCTAATACAACATTGTTTGTTCTTTTTAAATGCAGGAGGTCGAGGCAAGATGCCGGGAGGACGTCAGAGGCGGTTGAGTTGGTTGTACCGCAGCTCACAGGCCGATGGGCCCTCGACGAGGAGTGGTCGCCGCCGGAGGGAGCCGTCTCCACAGGAGGAGGAGGAGGTCGAGGAGGAGGTGCCGGCCACGCCCGAGGCCCAGCGGCAGGAGGAGGCACCATTGGCCGAGGAGGCAGAGGAGGAGGACGAGGCGGACGGGTGTTCGGGTGCCTCAGGGGTGTCCACGCCCTACTTGAGAGGTCCCGCCAGCCTCCCGGCGTTGCCGCCACCTGCCCGACGCCCAGTGATCACGCCCATCGGACAAAAGTACATGTTCTAACTACCTGTTCGTACGATGAGACTCAAAATAGAAATAGAAGCTAATAATCTTTTTTAATCACTTGTGCAGGGGATGGGACTTTGTGGGGCCTAAAGGCCGCAAACCCAACGGCATCCTGGGTCTCCTGTGCCGCGAGCACTACCCCGGCATAGTACAGTATGCCGGGAGGCACGAGCCGGCCTACACCTTTGACCACTACAGCGTCACCCCAGACCCAGACTTCCCCAACAAGGCGGCGCGGGTTAGAGCGGAGCTGTGGGTAAGTCTTCGTCAAACAATATCAATTTCATCATATTTTTTCTTTAATTATTGTCTCGCCTCGTATTGTGTCTGTATGCAGAACTACTTCAAGTGCGAGCCGGGGAAGGAGGCAGTGGCGGAGGTGACGGCTACCCGGGCCTGTAGGAAGCTCGTCACCGACATGATCTACGAGGCGAGACTGCAGGCCATCATCACCTACAACGCCACGGTCTTGGCCACGAGGGTGACGAAGGCCCAGCAAGAGGCATGACGCTGGGCCGGGCGCAGTTCTTGCAGGTAAGTGATTTCTTTTGAGATTAAGCTTTTGGTACTTTTCATCTGACGCTTAGACGTGAAATACTTGATGATGTGCAGATGATCCCCCAATGGTGCCAGTCGTTTCCCGAGTGCTGGGAGATGATCGTGGACCGGTGGCTATCCGAAGAGTGGGCGGCCCACCACGCCGAGGCCCGGGAGGCGCGTCTGCAGATGCCAGGTGTACCACACCACCAGGCAACCGCAACCTCGCTGAGTACGCACAAGCTTGGGTACATGAAGACTTTATCAATTCCTCGATCAAATGTTGCCTGATTGCTAATCATCTTGTTGTCTTCCTCGCAGTCGGAGGCACACGGTGGCCAGCCTTGCGGCACGGTGGCGGCATATGCCATGTCCCACAAGGGCAAGGCCACGGCAGCGGAGACCTCCTACAACCCCGGCGATCCCGCCGACGCGTACACCAACTCCAGCGTCCACTCCCGCCTCACTGACTACTCAGAGGCGGCAAGGGCGGTCCATGGGGACACCTTTGATCCTGCCACCACGGACCTGGACGGGAGCATCGTCATGAGGATAGGAGGAGGGAAGAAGCACGGGCGGTTCTGGCTTGGCGACGGCGTCATCGACACGGCCTCCACTCCCACTCTGTCCCAGCTCCGAGCATAGAGCACGAGCGGGAGCGTCCCCATACGCCCACGCCCGTCGCCTGCGCAGTCGCGGGTCACCGAGCTCGAGGTTATTTCTATTTAACTCATCGTACATTGATCTTTAAATGTTTGCATTGTTCTAACATTCACTTTCTATTATCGCGCAGGCCCGCCTGGAAAGAGAAAGGCAGGAGCGCCAGGTGTCCGAGACCTAGATGCGGTCACAGATGTCGGCCCAGATGGAGGCTCAAGCTAAGCAGATGGCGGAGCTCATCGCCTTCATGGCCTCCCAGGGCATGGCTGTGCCCCAGACGCTCATGGCTCCTCCACCGCCGTCTCTGGACCCCGGAGCTGCTCCTGTGAGTATCAATACTTCAGTGTTTCATTTTTTTTCATTTCCTTGTCTGACATTACCTTTTGCAGCCTCCTCCGTCAGAAGGTTCGAACAACCACCGATGGAACCAGACCGGGGGTCAAGCAGGCGGCAGTTCTCAGGGGTGGCCCGGTTGGCCGGGGGTGTAGTAGATTGAACTTTGGACTATCCTCGTGTGTCACTGAAGTCTCATGTTGTTGAACTATGTGATGTGAACTATGTGATTTGAGGACATATATGTTATTGAACTATGTGATGTGATGTGAACTATCATGATATATATATATGTTCTGTGACGTGAAATGTGATATATATGTGATATGTGATGAATGTGATATATATATGTTTGATAGTGTCGGAGAAAAGGAAAAACAGAAATAAAAAAACAAAAATTAGCGTGTTTGCCGAGGGTTGCTCTCGGCGAAGAGGCCCTTTGCCGAGGGCTATGACCATAACTCTCAGCAAAGCTGAACCAGAAAGCCATTTCCCCAGCTTTGCTGAGGGCTATGACCAAAGCCCTCGGCAAAGCTGGGGAGACTGAAAGGAATTTCCAAGGGTTTGCCGAGAGCCGGCTGAGCTAGCCCTCGGCGAAGATGTCCCAAAAAAATATTCGAAATTTCTTTGCCGAGAGCTGACCCCGGATAACCCTCGGCACAGGAAAATAATAATAAAAAAATTCACAGCTTTGCCGAGAGTCAGGTTAGCCCTCGGCAAACCTACCGTCAATAGGGACTGCCGTTAACGGCCACTTTTCTTTGCCGAGAGCCGGTCGGGACCCTCGGTAAAAGGTTTGCCGAGAGCACGACAAATGGCCCTCGGCAAAGGCTCCTTTGCCATGAGGATTTTTGCCGGGAGGACTTCGCCGAGGGCTGCTCTCGGCATAGGCTACGCCGAGCGTCAATGGTCTTTGCCGAGTGCTAGAGGCACTCGACAAAGCAACCGTTTCCAGTAGTGATATAATCGTATTGTGCTCTCTACTATGAGCCATGTTCTGAGAGACCTAGTTATTAGTTGTTTCGTCTTCTGCTCAATGTTGTTTGTTTGGAAAAAGTCTAAATACCCCCCTGGACTATCAACGTCGCTCTACATCACCCCACCAAGTACAAAACCATTTATTTGGTACCCTTAAGTGTGATCAGTGGTCTAAATCACCCCCTAGGTGGTATTTGCGGGCGGTTTTGGCCATCTGGCTGGCTTGCGTGGCAGCCCGTGGCCACGTTGGAGCTCCAGCGTGGCAGCCCACGGCCCCCTGGGCAAATACGCCTCCGGCCGTTCGGTTTCCGCCTCCTCCCCATTCATTACCGCGCCACCGAGCAGTCCTCTGCCTCGACTCCTCGGCTTCTCCGTTCCCTCTTCCTCGTCTCCGGCGACACGGATGCCGCGCTGATGATCGGGTGGACGGCACGTTGATTGGAGGTCGACATTTGCTCAAGGTGCGCACTGGATACCCTATCCCGATTTGCATTTGATTGCGCGGTCGCCGATTTCGCGGTATTTGGGGGTAGTTCATGTTGGTTTTGATGGCGGCTAGGGTTTCAGCATGTAATTGGTGTGATTTTGGCTTAGTTGTTTAGTATGAGGGAAGGATTTGAGTAGTGGATTACACTGTTGTTCAAGTGGATCGTGTGTTAGGGTTTGGAAAAGTCGATTCTTGCAGTTATTGGATTCTGAGTAGGGTTTTCTTTTGCATGTTCTTGGCAGGATGAACGAGTACATGTGTATCAGATTCCACTTCGGTGGTACTTTCAGCAATGTGGGAGGTGAGCAGTTCTATGTTGGGGGTGATAATGCTGAATCTTGGATCGAGGTAGACAAGCTTTCCTATTTCGAGGTCAAGGGCCACCTAGCTTATCACTACAAGTATGAAGGTGTGTTGAGGCTGTACTGGCTGCAGCCTGGGTTGCAAGTCAATACTGGTCTTGTGCTGCTGCAAGATGATGCCTCCTGTCAGCAAATGTTGAAGGCTCATAGGGATGGGGAAGATTGTGTTGACATGTATGTGGAGGAAGTTGCTATGATAAGTCCTGATGATCAAGAGATATGGGCAGGTTATGATGATTCAGCAGCAGAGAGTGAGACAGAGAGTGAGACAGAGAACACAGTCATTGACAAAGGCAAAGGCAAATTGGTTGAAGTGGAGGAAGATGCATATGGTACAGAGGATGACAGTTCTGATGAAGATGATGAAGAGTACAAGCAACCAGCTGAGGATGACAGTTCTGCTGAGGATGAAGAGGCTAATGAGCTGAGGAAGTATGCTAGGGAGATCAAGAGGAATATAAAAGCTAAGAAGCTAGGTGAGGTTGACAACATTGCAGTTGAGGACATATTTGTTGAAGTCCCCAATTTGGATGATCCTGGCAGTCCTTATGTTGATTCAAGTGAAGAGTTCTCTTATGAAGAAAAATCTGATGGTGAAACAGTTAGGAGGAAGAGCATGGAGAACAGATTTGATAGCAAGGCTGAGGTGCCTATTTTCTGTCTTGGGATGGCATTCAGAGATAGCAGGCAATTTAAGGAAGCTCTTGTGAAGTATGGGCTGAAAGCACACAGGTCACTTAGGTTTCCTAAGGATGAGAAGAGCAAGGTCAGTGCTCAGTGTGATTGGCCAGGATGTAAGTGGTACATCTATGGATCCAAAACTACAAGATCCAAGTGGTTTAAGGTAGTGACATTCATTGATGAGCACACTTGTCCACCTACCAGGGATAACAAGTTGGTCACTTCTACCCTAATTGCCAAGCATTACTATCAGCAGATAAAGGACAATCCAACATGGAAACCTCAATTGATCAAGCTTGCTGTCCAAAGGGACTTATTTGCTGATGTGTCCATTTCCAAGTGCAAAAGGGCTAAGGCATTGGTTCAACAGAGAGCACTTGATGCAATGAAAGGAGAGTACAGCAGAGTATATGACTATCAGCTTGAGCTACTGAGATCTAATCCTGGCAGCACAGTTGTAGTTTGCTTGGATCCTGACATTGAGGACAGGGCAATTTTTGAAAGGTTCTATGTATACTTTGCTGGGTTGAAGAATGGCTTCTTGGCTGGATGCAGGAGAGTGATTGGATTAGATGGCTGCTGGTTCAAGGGTGCTCACAATGGCAACCTGCTCTGTGCTATTGGAAGAGATGCCAATAATCAGATGTACCCAATTGCTTGGGCAGTTGTGCCAATTGAAAATTATGACACATGGTATTGGTTCTTAGGCCTGCTCCAGAAGGATCTCAACATCAATGCTGGAGGTGCAGACTGGGTTGTGATCTCAGATCAGCAAAAGGGCCTGCTAAAGGCAGTCAAGGAGCTGATTCCAAATGCAGAGCATAGAATGTGTGCAAGGCACATTTATGCCAACTGGAGAAAGAAGTACACAGACAAAAAGCTGCAGAAGAAGTGGTGGAGGTGTGCCAAGGCATCATCACCATCATTGTTCAACCTGTATAGAGCTTGGCTTGCTGAGGAAACACCTGAAGGAGCTCAAGATATGATGAAGACAGATCCTCATCACTGGAGCAGAGCCTTTTTCAGACTTGGTTCATTCTATGATTCTGTTGACAACAACATGTGTGAGAGCTTCAACAACAGCATTATGGAAGCCAGGTTCTGTCCAGTGATAAGTTTGACAGAGCACATTAGAAAGAAGCTCATGGTCAGAATTCAAGAAAATAGGAGCAGAGTGGAAAAGTGGACTGGGAATGTGTGCCCCAATATTTTCAGAAAACTTAAGTTGTACATAGAACTGTCAAGCAGATGCTATGTTCTGTGGAATGGAGAAGATGGATTTGAAGTTCAAGAAAATGATGACACAAAGTACTTAGTGAACCTGTAGACCAAGGAGTGCAGTTGCAGGTACTGGCAACTCTCTGGCTTACCATGCCAGCATGCAATCAGTGCTATCTACAAAGCAAGTGGCAAAATTGATGACTACATTGCAAACTGCTATAGCATACAGGCTTATAACAACACATACCAGCATGTCCTGTATCCAGTGGATGGTCCAGAGAATTGGCCAATTGCTTCTATGCCTAAACAGCCCCACCTGGCTTTGTGAAGATGCCTGGTAGACCAAAGACTCAGAGAAAAAGGGAACAGGGTGAGGAACCAAAGGGAAAGAACCTCAGCAGGGTTGGGATCAAGATGAGTTGCACCAGATGTGGCAAAAATGACCACAACATCAGAAGGTGTCCTGCTAATCATGCTGAGAACAAGAAGAAACATGCAGCAGTCATCAAAGAAAGGAACAAGAACAAGAGAGAAGCTGCAGAGAAAGCTAGTGCAAGCTTTACTGCCAAGAAAACCAAAAGGGTTAGAATTCCTTCAATTAGTCCATTATTTCCTTATCACCATTCACTGTCTTCAAAGATTACCTGCTAATTACTATAATTTGCCAGACCAAGGGCCAAGGGCCAAGCCAGACCAGTACAAGCCTAGGGCCAAGCCAGCCTCAAGCCAGCCAAGGAGCAAGCCCGCCTCAAGCCAGCCAAGGAGCAAGCCAAGCAAGGAGAGGATCAGCTCCCCCTTCAAGGTCAGGATCAAGCCAAGGAAGGAGAGGACCAGCTTCAAGTGCAAGGCATGGTCGACTTGCTCATCTCATGTTTGGAGATAACATCTGAGAAGGAGTGGATTACATCTCACTTTTGGACACATAGTATGTGACTTGTGTGTGTAAATAGACCTGTGGCCTGGGTGCCAGTCTGGGGAACTTGTGGATGCATTTTGGCTGTGAACTTGTGGACAGCAGGTTAGGAATATGTGTGGCTTTTGCTGTGGATGTAAATAGGAAAGAAACATGTGTGCTAGTTATCCTTGTGTGAAAAACCTGGCATAGAAACTGCCTGTATGATGCTATTTCCTGGTGCTATGAAAAATCAGTTTGCTGGCAATTAAACATGTCTGTGTGTTTCAACAATTATGCAAGATTGACAGAAACCATTAAACCAACAAATAATTACCATGAAACTGCTATGTTATTGCAGTACCATAGAAAGCATAAGTTCTAAGTTAGCATGTAAACAAACCATGCCATCACTTAACCAAGCCACGCTGGAGCTCCAACGTGGCCACGGGCTGCCACGCAAGCCAGCCAGATGGCCAAAACCGCCCGCAAATACCACCTAAGGGGTTGATTTGGACCACTGATCATACTTAAGGGTACCAAATAAACGGTTTTGTACTTGGTGGGGTGATGTAGAGCGACGCTAATAGTCCAGGGGGTATTTAGACTTTTTCCTTGTTTGTTTGCACTACTACGGCTGCCTAGTTAATAACCTCTAACCGATCGAGTTTACTGGCCAGTAGTGTCTTTGGTTCGTTGTTGATTTTAATTCTCTGCCTCGATCTTCAGTTTGAGATGGACTATACTGTGTGTATTGTGCTTGTGAAATCAGCTCTGTGGAGAGACAAAAAGAGGGTGTTATCTCCAATCCACAACCATCCAGAACTGATATGATGATTTATTTGGTTCATATTGTGTTCTCCACTAATATATGTTGGAGGATGTGCAGCAGGTTATATATGCTGGTCCTGAATTCCTGATCTGAGTTACCTATCGTGTGCTCAACAGAAGGTTATTCTGTAATACTGTTCTCTGCTGTGGATTAGTAGCAAAAATGGAATTCGGAAGAATGATGATTCATGTCAATGTGGAACACCATGATTTAACCTACTACCAGTTAGTCCACAGCTCTCTGATAGTTAGTAACAATACATGGTTATTTTCTTGTTTGTTATAAAGGAACTCCATAGAGGTCTTGAGTTCTCTATTACTACAACATGATTCGATCTGTTTCTCATAAGTATGCCTGGATCAAGGTTGAAGAATCTTCAGCTCAAGCCGGGAATTTAAGAAGCTCTCTCTCCTATGTCAGTTCAGGGCGGCCATTCCCATGTTAACTATATTATGCAGTATATATATTCCGTGCTTGAGTAATAGGCTGATGATGGGAGATCCACATCCAGCTTATATATACTTCCAGCATAGCATTTTCATGATTTGGTAATAAGATAAGAATGGATCAGAGAAATCGTGATACCACTTTTATAAGTAGCAGTAGTATCATGATTTAACAAACTTGGGGGTAACAGTGATACTTCCGTTTTTCGACTACATTAAACACAAAACGATTTATCTGCTAGATGTAATAGAGAGATTTCTAAATCATTCACGAGCTTTAATCATTTTCTCACTTTAATTAGCTAGTATATTGGGAGAGCAGAAAGTGAATATCTTTTTTTTTTAAGTTCAGTTAACTTCATTGATCATTTTTTTTTCCAAATACAAAGATGACTGTACATTACAGTACTGCAAATGAAATATCTCGGCAGTAATAATGAGGTGTGTGAAACATGATTTATAAGCTCTTTAGGTTTTTATTGAGTAGTGCAAACGAATATGAAATGTACGGTGTTTCATTGCTCATACAGAAATCAATTATGGTGGCACATATACAAAATTGGTGTATGTGGCCCAACTTTCGTAGTGGATTTTTTTGATGCTCTCACCATAACTACCTCAATAATCTTTTATCAGAAATCACGGTGTTCTTCTTCTTCTTCTTCTTCATCTTTCTTCTTCTGTATTATTATTATTATATTATTATTATTATTATTATTATTATTATTATTATTATTATTATTATATTATTATTATTATATTATTATATGTATGCCGGAACAATTTGTGTTTGGATCTTTCAAAAAAATAAGAATCTAAGCATCAGACATGATTGCCTCCGGCTTCTCTGATATCATTCACAGTGAAAAACCAAAAAACAGATCAACACCTTTATGTCACAATGTCTGAGAGAATTAGGCTTTTGAATGACATTGCTTCTGCTCTTTCTTAACCGTTGCAAGGACCCAAACTGCAATTTGTTTACATGCAGGAACAAAACTAAGAAGAGTTTCTATAAACTGCAATTTGCTTACATGCAGACAAACTCAGATGGAAACCTTCGCATATATATGACAGAAGTACAGACAAGCTAGTGTGCCTCACTGGCCGCAGTATTAACATGTACGTCATGCTTATATGGATCGGATGCGCACCAAATCAAAGTCATTGGCCCTGTGTCCTTGCCTGCCTGATGCAAGTTAGATATATAGTGGGCACACCCCACGCTTGTGACTGGTGTGAATTAATTAAGGCATTAATGAACTACAACATCTACAAATATGCTTCTCTGTTGGACGATGGGGAACAGGAACGATCAAACTCCTAAATAGAGGGGAAAAGTGTGGTTCATGGTGTGTAGACATGAATCTCATATTTGCTCTTTCCATCAAAGTGGGGCAACACGACAGGAGTCTTATTGTGACTAGAAACTGTGAGGCATCGGGATAGCCTGTGGACGCTCCCTCAGTCTACAAGTGATACCAAAGGGTTCCTGCTAATCCCGACCAGTTGGAGCCGACTAGTGGGCAACGGGGATCACCTTGCACCCATGTCACATTGCTTCTTCTTGTGCTGCAGCCGAGTAACAAAACATAGGGTAGTAGCAGACTGGTGATCTGCAAACTGCACATACTGGAGTTCCTTTCCTCAGCATGGATAAGTGGGTCAGCAGGAAGCACTAGTGTAATATGACTACTAGGAATAGCAGCCAGAAGTCATGTAATAAGAAGGGGTGAAACTGCAAAGCCTGTGCTAGTGACACACTACATCAGTAAAATATCAAACCCAGAGACATTGTAATAATATGGAAGCCCAATGGAGCACACTACGAAAATTTCAGGCTACCAAAGAAAGCATTTTTTTAGTAACAGTCAAAATCATACAGACGACGATTCTTCCAACGACCTCTATCAAATGCCTCTTGAAATCAATGGCGGTGGTTGATGTGTTTCTGACCATGCAAAAGTAGATTCCTAGAGCCCGCTAGGAAAGCCTCGAGTAGGAACGTGGGATTCCCCACGTATTCGGATATTTGGCGTATGTTCATCCGAGGTCATTTGAAATTTTTTAAAAAATAAAAATAAATATCAGTATATAAAAATTTAAAACCTAATTTGGTGATAAAAATGTTTTTAAATAAAAAGGTCATCAACTATAAAGTTGTCGATTTCTTTGGTCTCTACAACTTTGGTTTAAAGTTTGCCTTCATCTACATTCATATAAACACCGGTCTCTGCAACTTTGGTTCAAAGTTTGTCTTCATCTAAGGAATCAAGAGCTTTAGAGTGCCACTCTTGGCAAATAGCACTCAACAAAAAAATTAGACGGCAAAGAGCGCTTTGTTGAGTGTCTTTTATTGGACGCTCGGTAAAGTTTTTGCCGAATGTCGTCTTGACACTCCGCAAACAAAAACACTCGCAAAATTTAAATCGAAAATGCTAGAAAAATAGCCAAAAAAAATTAACTGGACGAGGGCCCTACTTGACAAAAATAGCAAGTTCTGGCGATGTTTTTTTTGTGTAAAATCAACATGCTATGCAGCCAATGGGATTTGAACTCATGACCTCCACCTCACGCGTAACCTCCTCTATCACTGTACCATACCGTCACATGTGTTTACATTCCGTTTCGGTTGCCCACATATTATACTAAACCGAATATAAATTGCATGTTTGAGGCCGTAACGAATTCAAATAAAAAAGTGTCAACTGTAAAGTTTCATAACTTTTTGAGATCTACAACTTTTATTTTGGTGGTTTCTCCATGCGAGGTCGTTTATAAAATTTGAATTTTAATTGAGAAATTCAAATGTACTTTTTCGCTGACAAAATTAATTCAAATCAAAAGGTTGTCAACTATAGAGTTTCATAACTTTTCGAGATCTAAAACTTTTATTTTAGTTGTTTTCCATCTAAGGTCGTTTGAAAATTTCAAATTTCAAATTTTGAGAAATTCAAACGTACTTTTCGTTGCCAAAATTATTTCAAACTAAAAAGTGTTCAACT